>CM071606.1:28636395-29103895 GCA_036365135.1 Miichthys miiuy | reverse complement strand
TTGGATTCCCTATATACACAAATACAACCAGTGAGAAATGGACAGACAAAACCAAAACAGCATGTAAATATTGCAAGAGACTGTTAACATATAGCGGCAACACGAGCAACATGCAGCAGCATATTAGCCGCCACCACAGTGAGAAGCAAAGTAACGTTCACGCCACCTCGTGAGCGAAAATTGCCGAGGGGGAAACCACCCTGAGAGGCTTTGCATCTCCTCTGCCCATAACAACGCAAAAGCGTAAGAAATTAGAATTTAGATTTTATATTCTTTTGTTATTTAAGATACTGAATTACACCAGTTAACACCAGTTTACTTGTGAGATTGTTTCTAAAGATATTTTTCATGTATTTTGTTGTTTAAGATGACGATGTAAGTTGCACTTTTTATAAGAGAACACAAACTATTTGAGAGTTTCTGTAAAGAAAGCACCTAAGATTTTTTTCCTACAAATAAAAAGATAATTTTATTTGGTCATAATTTGTCTGTAGCTCATTTTGATTAAAAAAAATTGTGAGAAAATCATATCGTGAACAAAAAATCGTGAGTTGAGTGTATCGTTACATCCCTACTCATCACCGCTGGAATCAAGATTCTGTGAGTCTGTGTGGATTGTGCACTGATTCTGTACAATATGACTTGACGTAGGTACTCGGAAGACTGCTTCCTTAAATACATTTCAATAATGAATAATGAATATAGAAGGACTTCCAACAAAAGAATGTGTGTCTCTAACATGATTGTGGTATACTGTATATTAAAATGGTCACTAACAATATGAAGGGGTCTGAGTGTGTGTGTGTGTGTGTGTGCCTCATCTCACTAACATGCAGTAAGGCGCTGGCTGTGTATGTCATCAGGATGGCTGGAAAGGTCCCCAGTTTCATGGCGTTTTTAAAGACATCTGAGGAACATGGAGGACAGTGAACACAGCATGATGACAACATTCAGCATAAACACATTTTAAGGGAACTTTCAGTCTAAGCTGTAAATACTAATTGTCAGTGTGTTTTAATGTTTACTTAATGTACCAACCAAACTGTATCAATACAGTAGATCTGCAGCTAACTATTGTTTATTATCCTTTTTTTCCCCATTTAGTCCATGCAAAAAAATTAAAATTCAGAAGATAAAAATCTTGAATAGTGACCATTTAAAGGCCACCGTGTCTTTAATGTGCTTGTGGTCTGTCTAAAACCTTTATGACAGAGACAAACAGTTCACCGTCACATTTGAGAAGATGGAACCAGCTAATATTTGAAACTATTTACTGAGAGTAGATTGAGTAAATTGTTCAATTTATAGTTGCAGCTCTGAATACTGGACACAGAGATGATACTGCTGAACAGATATGAAATACATCAGACAGAACAGATGAGCTATCTAACTCCATGACCAAAAAAAAACCTGTAGGGTAGTGTTTAGTAGTGCTGGTGTGATTAACAGAGTGCAGACTGGGACTTACAGGTTTTTAGCCATCGAGACATGGGGATGTTCCAGGATGTCACCACCAGGACCATGGAGCGAGGCATTTCCACGCCGAGAGGCTTCACCACACTCATATCCCTGCACAATGAAAACACAGACTGTGAGGACTGTGGAACCTTCCATGCTGACTGGGAACAGTAGGCACCTTGCATTGCAGTGTGTATAAATGTGTGACAATGTGAAAAGCACGATATAAAATTCAAGTCCAACAAGTCTCAACAGGAGGAAGGTGGATTTCAGTTTCAGAACTCTGTCCAATAGGAGCTAAAGAGGAAAGCGAGATGAGCTAAGAACAACTACAGGGACAAAATGGGACAGAGCAGTGTGAAAGCAGTGTGGAACATGAAGCAACAAGTCATCCTGGATAACTCCTCTCACCCTCTCCACATGAACTGTGCCAGAGATCCAGAAGTTTCAGTAAAATACAAGTATTAAAAAGTTAGACTCGATACCTCTCTTACCACAGCAAAACAGTGCTGGTCCAGAAGCCACTGAACCAGTGACGTGCGGTCAGGAGAGGCAGGGGAGGCAGAGCCTCACCTATCATCATGGAAAAAATTTTATATATAATAAACACATAAATTAAACGGTTATATTTATCAAACTATAAACTAACTTTCCATTTAACTTCAACAATTTGGATTGTTTTTCATTAAAAATCACAGATGTTTCGCACATACCGTTCAAATACGGGGAAGAGATGCACGGTGCAGCAGCAAGCTGAGCCTCGCCTTGGATTGTGCAATCCCTCACAAACTGTGCTCTGCCATGCAATGAGAGCGTGTTACTGTCTCTCTGTATGTCACCAATTAAATGTTTCAAACACTTTTAATATGTGCCCCCCTGACTTTCCATAGTTTAGCTGATGTATATAAAATGTGTGTGTAACCTGTTTCACAGTGAAGAGGCACTAGGTGAGGCAGGCACTTCTCTTGCTGCATGGTAGGGGGCAGTGATCTCCACTGAGACGGAGAGACTTTTAAAACTGAAAGAAGACTGAAAGACTTTACATAAAAGTATCATTTTTGTCCAGAAGGATCGACAGCACATGGACTTCTTCTGATTAGTGGACAACCGCTCTGCCTCACAACAGTCTACTCTGTTGTAGTTCATATATTTGTAAATCTGATTCTGATGGAGTCAGTGCCTCACCAGCCATGAGCCTCACCGCACATCACTGCACTGAACATACTGAGGACCAGCTGCAGTGTTTCACTGTTAACTCACAAACTACTTGAATCCACCCACCTCTCTCTGTATCAAACAGCTGTACATACAAAGCTCATGATATATTATCATTACACCTGTGTTATAAGCACAGGACATGGCCACTGTCCTCATACTGTGAAGAACATCCCATATCACTGCAGCTCCATCACAGCTTAACTCACCATCTGATGTTGTCTTTTTCTTCTGTGAAGCCTGCTCCAGCCATCTTGGTGGTGCCTTCACTGAGGTGACCCACAAAGTAGTTACTGAAGTGGAAGGACACTGCAGTCTCATAAGCAAGCAGCCACCTGTGCAAAACAGCACACACAAGACAAACACACGCGGTATCTTTTGGTTTTTACAGTGCACATGATTCCACCCACTCTGCAGTAACATCATTTCACAAACATACATATACACAAGAAGTTAACAAGGAGTCTTGAATTTAAGTCACATGATTGCAAACCATATAAAATAATCAGTCATCACGTGATAAAAATGGTTTTGCCAGAATAATCTTAAGTTCCTCACATGTTTTCATCAGCACAGGAGAGAAAATCATTTAAATCAGACTTTATTTTTAATCTTCCTTTTTTGAAAACCATTCAATACTAACTGTCAGGTCCAGTAATTCCTTGAGTTCACAAATATCAGGGCTTATGAATGCAATGCCATGTAGTGTAGCTATTTAGCAAAGTGTAGTGTGGCTACGTAGCAAAGTTCCTGGTCATGAATGCACCAGAATTCACAGATAACTCTGATTTTAACACGATTCAGACTTTTAGTTCACATGATGACGATGATGCAGTTTAAAGCTCTTGAAAGAGCAAGTAAGTTCACAATGTTTTGTCAAAGTATCAGATAGTGGGTTTCTATTGTTAATGAAGGACAGTGTAGTTAAACTCAAGCATTATGAATACAGTAATGATGGAAAAACATTTTTTTAAGAGATGATCCAATAATCAATCTCCTCCCTGCATGTGATGATTTAAAACACAATGCAGCTGTCTCACCTGTCTTACATGTATCCTGGAAACAGGAAAAGAAAAGCAGACAGTGCATCCTCAAACCAGCGGCTTGTAAAAGTCAAGTAAAGAACTAAAAACGTGCCTTACTTCTCTGTGACTGCGTTTCCATGGATGGGGATGAACAAAGTGAAGATGTACGGGGCGATGCACGTGGAGACCAGCAGACAGATCTGACTCTTCACGAGAGTGAGGGATGAACTGTACAGCCACAACCAGCTCTGAAGAACAAACCACCTCATTATCACCACACTGTAACACGATGTGCCACAGAGAAGGCAGGAAACATCGATCACCCACCAGCTTTGTGCCTTCAATGGCATTCTTATAACTGGAGAAGCTGATCCAAGGCCCGAAGACAACAGTGCCCACAAAGAGAACATAACCCAAGAACTCAGCCGGGGAGGGGAGGGCACCCACTGTTCCTCTGTCCATGTCAAAGGCCAGAGAGATTGCCTTCATGGCCACCACCATCTGAGAACCTGAGACACAATACGCAGTGAGACACCCACAGAGACGCAGTTTGAGGGGCAGTCACTTCCAAACATTAGTTAAGATTTGAAATGTTTGACACGTATCACTGACTTTAAAAAACACTGGACATGTACGAGGATCGTGGCTGGACAAATGTAAAATGTAGCATACACCAGCTGTTTGATCCTGACAGTGTTGAGGTTTGTTTCTGAATATATTGCTAGACAGACAGACAGACAGACAGACAGACAGATAATTAATCCCAAAGGAAATTCAAGAAATTGTTTAGTGAATACATCTGAGGTGCAAACATCAGATTGATGATTAAACATCATTTCTTTACTTTACTCATCGAGGTTAGCTCCACCCAGGCTATACAAACTGCTCTTTACTGTCTTCTGGGGCTCTGCAGAGAGCTCTGAAGCTTGACCCCGACACAAAGTAAAAGTAGTGTGTGTAGTGGAAACTGAAGTATTAAAAGAAGTAGAAAACAACTTTTAAATAAGCGGAGCTTCCCTGACTATTATTCTCAGAGCAAATGATGGAATATTTACCTCTTATTTTATGCCAGGTCACCATGTCAACTAAATGCAACTCTCTGAAATGAAGGAGGTAGAAAAACAAAATAAGACTGGAATTTTCCACCAGAAATTCTACACGAAAGAAGTACAAGTAGTATACTGCCTCATCCATTTTGCGGGCTTTCTTTTGAAACCTGTGATAATCAGTGTTTTCTCACCCAGTGAGGAGGTAGATGAGGATAACAAGCGAGAGGAAGAGGCCTCTGCTGCTGGAGTGTCGGCAGAGGAGCAGGACAAGGTAACAGAGGGCACCGAGAAACAGCACCCACAGCATGTGAAAGTCAAAGAACAGGAAAAGACCGTACATCCCTGCCAACACCGACACTACATGCTTCACAGTGGATGCAACTCCTGCGAAACACAAGCATGAAAACACTTAAATTAGAATCACAAGACTAATGGTTTATCAGACAAGGCTTAAATCTGACTGAATGTTTCACCATGGTTGACATGGTTTGTCTTGCTTCAGACCATGAATGTGTGTGAGATGGAGCTCATTTTATTGTGACTTTACGTGACTAAGTGGCAGAAGTAACATAACACAGTCTTAGATAAGAATAGTGTGGAAATCAAGGAGCAGCATCTCAGCATGTCAGTGCATGTCGCTCCCTGTGGAGCGTCTTATATTGCTGATCCGCAGTCAGTGAAACTCACCGAGTCTGAAGCAGAGTCTGCAGATCAGGCAGAGCAGCAGCAGACCCCAGATCTGCTGGAGGCCCTGCTCAATCGTACTGAGACCACAGCTCTCAGCCAGCTGCTGCCACACTGCCAGCCTGCTCGACCAGTCCATCCTGCAGCCGCACACACAACTCTCATCAGCCTATGGACACGACAAATGGACTAATTACTTAGAGCTCCCAAAGAACTATAGCATCAAAAATGATCATTGTGCAAATTAGTGACAGACAAATATGTGAGAAACCGAGTCTGTTTGGTATTTTCCATGATGTGACAATTCTAGATTATAACTTTATTATAAAACACTTTTCATGTCCATTCGAAATGAGATGGCGACACAGGGTTTGACATGAAAGCAAAGATGTGCAAAAAAATGGAAATGTCCCGTTTTTGTCCCATTATCTTCACTAAAGGTTTCACAAATCAGAGACTGTGTTTTTATGAATCTTCCGGGTCTGTACATTAATCCAGTCCAGATTTGAGAGGTCTAGGCACAGTGGTTTTTGATCTGGACCTGGTCTAATGAGGTCTTGGTATAAAACAAAAACGGTGAATCTCCTCTTTAGCATTTTCACACATAAAATAAAAGTTTCACAGATACAATAGTAGGTGTCAGGCAAAGCTGATGTCTTACCTAAAATGTCACAGCCAGTCAGTGGACAAACAGTCGCACTGCACAATAAGTTCATTTCGCCTTAACTCTTAAGTGCCGAGTGGCTGGCGAATCGGAAGTTAAATAACATGAACCTCTAACTGTGCAAAGGTGTCTCCACTAATGTAGCATGCAAACGTTACCGAGAACGGGTTTAGCTCGAGTTGTCGGACCACATCAGATCACATCAGTTCTGAAGAACAAACCAGCGGCGGCTCAGTGAACTGTGGAGCGAGCCGAGGCCACAGCTCCAGTCTGTAACTCTACTGAATAAAACTGTGAGCTACAAAGCTAACCTGGGTTGAGGAGGGGGCGGGCAGGCGGTGACTCCAGACCTGATAGAAGCCCGAATAACAGGCGAAAATAACAGACGAGAATAACAGACGGGTTAGCCGTCTGTGATGTCCGTCCTCTCTTTCTTTCTTTCTTTCTTTCTTTCTTTCTTTCTTTCTTTCTTTCTTTCTTTCTTTCTTTCTTTCTTCACTACTTTCTATCCTCCTCCCCTGATCGCTCTTCTTCCTTCTTGTTCGTGGTTGGTGGTTAAATAACTGTGTTATTGGTGCATTACCGCCACCTGCTGGCTGAAGTCTCTAATTGACTCCGGTGTCCCGCCCAGAGGATGTGGGCTTCTTCCAGAAAGCTTCACGAGGAATCATGTTTACAAACAAGGGTGTCTGTCAGCCATTTTGTCCAATATTATCACTGTTTACTCTGTTTGCTATTTACATATCTGTGCTGCTGTGTAGAAAAGACACTGCTGTCCTGGCCTGTGCTATGTTGTTTCGTGTTGTCTTATGTTGTTTTGTGTTATGTTGTGTTGTGTTATGTTGTGTTGTTTTATGACTTTGAATCAAGACCTCTTGAAACACTTCTCTTGATGTTTCATGTTATGTGTGTTGTGTTGTTGTTTTGTTTTGTGTTGTGTTGTGTTGTTTTGTGTTGTGTTGTATTGTGTTTGTGTTGCGTTGTGTTGTTTTGTTTTGTGTTGTGTTGTATTGTGTTGCATTATGTTGTGTTGTGTTGTATTGTATTGTGTTGCATTATGTTTTTTTGTGTGTTCGTTGTGTTGTTTTGTATCATTTTGTGTTGTGTTGCGTTGCGCTGTGTTGTGTTGCGTTGTGTTGTGTTGTTTTGTGTTGTGTTGTGTTGTTTTGTGTTGTGTTGTGTTGCGTTGTGTTGTTTTGTGTTGTGTTGTGTTGCGTTGTGCTATGTTGTGTTATGTTATGTTGTGTTGTTTTGTGTTGTGTTGTGTTGTGTTGTGTTGCGTTGTGCTATGTTGTGTTGTTTTGTGTTGCATTGTGTTGTTTTGTGTTGTGTTGTTCTGTGTTGCGTTGTGTTGTTTTGTTTTGTGCTGTGTTGTTTTGTGTTGTGTTGCATTATGTTGTTTTGTTTTGTGTTGCGCTGTGTTGTTTTGTATTGTGTTGTATTGTGTTGCATTATGTTGTTTTGTGTTGTGTTGCATTGTATTGTGTTGCATTATGGGGTTTTTCTGTGTGTTCATTGTGTTGTTTTGTATCGTTTTGTGTTGTTTTGTGTTGTGTTGTGTTGTTTTGTGTTGCGTTGTGTTGTATTGTCTCGTGTTGTGTTGTTTTGTGTTGCGTTGTGTTGTATTGTATCGTGTTGTGTTATGTTTTTTTGTGTTGTTTTGTTTTGTGTTGCATTGTGTTGTTTTGTGGTGTGTTGTTTTGTTTTGTGTTGCATTGTGTTATGTTGTGTTGTGTTGTTTTCTATTGTGTTGCGTTGTGTTATGTTGGTTGTTTTGTGTTGTGTTGTTTTGTTTTTGTTTTGTGTTGCGTTATGTTGTTTTGTGTTGTGTTGTTTTGTTTTGTGTTGCGTTGTGTTGTTTTGTGTTGTATTGTGTTGTTTTGTATTGTTTTGTGTTGTGTTGCGTTGTGTTGTTTTGTGTTGTGTTGTATTGTGTTGCATTATGTTGTTTTGTGTTGTGTTGCATTGTATTGTGTTGCATTATGGGGTTTTTTTGTGTGTTCATTGTGTTGTTTGTATCGGTTGTGTTGTTTGTGTTGTGTTGTGTTGTTTTGTGTTGCGTTGTGTTGTATTGTCTTGTGTTGTGTTGTTTTGTGTTGCGTTGTGTTTATTTTGTATCGTTTGTGTTATGTTTTTGTGTTGTTTTGTTTGTGTTGCACTGTGTTGTTTTGTGTTGTTTTGTGTTCCGTTGTGTTGTGTTGTTTTGTGTTGCGTTGTGTTATGTTGTATTTTGTGCTGCGCTATTGTTGAGTTGTGTTCGTTGTGTTGTTTTGTGTTGCGTTGTGTTGTGTTGTGTTGCATTGTGTTGTATTGTTTTGTGTTGTGTTGTTTTGTGTTGTGTTGTGTTGTGTTGCATTATTTTTATTGTGTGTGTTCGTTGTGTTGTTGTGTTGTGTTGTGCTGTGTTGTGTTGTTTTGTGTTGCGTTGTGTTGTATTGTCTCGTGTTGTGTTGTTTTGTGTTGCGTTGTGTTGTTTTGTATCGTGTTGTGTTATGTTTTTGTGTTGTTTTGTTTTGTGTTGCACTGTGTTGTTTTGTGTTGTTTTGTGTTCGTTGTGTTGTGTTGTTTTGTGTTGTGTTGTTGTGTTATGTTGTGTTGTTTGTGTTACATTGTGTTGTTTTGTATTGCATTATGTTGTATTGTTTTGTGTTGTGTTGTTTTGTGTTGTGCTGTGTTGTTTGTGTTGCATTGTGTTGTATTGTTTTGTGTTGTTCTGTGTTGTGTTTTGTTTTTGTTGTATGTTGTGTGTGTATTGTTTTGCATTATGTTGTTTTGTGTTGTGTTTTGTATTTGCATTATTGTGTTGCATTATGTTTTTTGTGTGTGTTTGTTGTGTTGTTTGTATCGTTTTGTCTTGTGTTGTGTTTGCGTTGTGTTGTTTGTGCTGTGTTGTGAGTTGTGTTCGTTGTGTTGTTTTGTTGTGTTGCGTTGTGTTGTGTTGTGTTGCGTTGTGTTGTATTGTTTTGTGTTGTGTTGTTTGTGTTGTGTTGTGTTGTGTTGTGTTTGTGTTGCATTTTTTTATTGTGTGTATTCGTTGTGTTGTGTTGTGTTGTTGTGTTGCTGTGCTGTGTTGTGTTGTGTTGTGTTGTGCTGTGCTGTGCTGTGTTGTGTTGTGTTGTTTTGTGTTGTGTTGTATTGTTTTGTGTTGTGTTGCATTGTATTGTGTTGCATTATGTTTTTATTGTGTGTGTTCGTTGTGTTGTGTTGTGTTGTGTTGTGTTGTGCTGCTGTGTTGTGTTGTGTTGTGTTGTGTTGTGTTGTGTTGTGCTGTGCTGTGTGTGTGCTGTGCTGTGTTTGTTGTGTTGTGTTGTGTTGTGTTGTGTTGTGTTGTGCTGTGTGCTGTGCTGTGTTGTGTGTGTGCTGTGCTGTGCTGTGCTGTGTTGTGTTGTGTTGTGTTGTGTTGTGCTGTGTGCTGTGCTGTTGTATTTGTGTTGTGTTGTGTTGTGTTGTGTTGTGTTGTGTTGTATTGTGCTGTGTTGTTGCTTTGTGTTGTTTTGTGTTGTGTTGCATTGTATTGTGTTGCATTATGTTTTATTGTGTGTGTTGTTGTGTTGTGTTGTATTGTGTTGTGTTGTGTTGTGTTGTGTTGTGTTGTGCTGTGCTGTGCTGTGTTGTGTTGTGTTGTTTTGTGTTGTGTTGCATTGTATTGTGTTGCATTATGTTTTATTTGTGTGTTTTGTGTTGTGTTGTGTTGTTGTGTTGTGTTGTGTTGTGTGTTGTGTTGTGTTGTGTTGTGCTGTGCTGTGTTGTGTTGTGTTGTGTTGTGCTGTGTGTGTTGTGTGTGTTGTGTTGTGCTGTGCTGTGCTGTGTTGTGTTGTGTTGTGTTGTGTTGTGCTGTGCTGTGCTGTGTTGTGTTGTGTTGTGTTGTGTTGTGCTGTGCTGTGCTGTGTTGTGTTGTGTTGTGTTGTGTTGTGTTGTTTTGTTTTGTGTTGTGTTGTGTTGTGTTGTGTTGTGCTGTGTTGTGTTGTGTTGTATTGTGTTGCATTATGTTGTTTTGTTTTGTGTTGCGTTGCGTTGTGTTGTTTTGTGTTGGGTTTTTCAGATGTCACATAATGAAATAAAGAGGAGGTTAGGGTATGATATTATACAGATATGGTAGTAGTCATAATCAAAATGTGTGTAGCTGTAGTCAGATATGGTGAGGTGACCCACACATATCTGACTACAGCTACACACATTTGACTATTGGTGTAATGTCTTTTTGAGCAAACATGTTTAGAAAACTGAAATTCACACATGAAATACAAAATGGCCGACTTCCTGCTTGTTAAAACACATTTTCATGATGAGAGTCAGCCAACACATTTTGTCAGCGTCATAGCAACTTCCAAACCTGGTGTGTACCTGGGGTCGCCATGGAGCCCAGTGAGCTTGAATTTCCCAACAGTTCAGACCTGTGTGCAGATTCTCATGGCTGTCCCAAGGTGCATTGCAAAAATATAAAAACAACAGGTGCCATCAGTGTGTTTGAGTCCTACCATCAGAAGATGCATGCATGCAGAGCAAAGCCTCCAGTGGAGTGACAAGCATAAATTTAATTGCAGACTCCAAACTCATCATCCAGTCACAGTCCAGTTCACTGCTGCCCTCGAAACCAGTCAATCAGAGTGCACAGTTTTCTTCCTGTGTCCCAGATCGGCCAATAAGAACAAGAGACAAATAACTGGACAAGTTGAAGTTATTCAATGTCAGTTCACTGACAAAATCCACTGCCTACGTATATATATATATATATATATATATATATATATATATATATATATATATATATATATATATATATATATATATACTATTATATATATAGCTGCTTTACCTTAACCCTCCCCGTCCTCCAGATGCTTGACGGCTCTAGAAATACTGTCACCGCCTCCAGACGCCCACGGACCGGGTCGAGGGGCAGTCCATCCCAGGCAGGGCGGCCCCTTCACGCGCTGCGGCTCGCTGCAGCTCTCCCGAGCTCCTGCAGGAGGCAGTGCAGCGGGGCTTCTGTCCATGGTGCTGAAGATTCGGCTGCCTCTGTCCGCGGTGCTGAACAGCTCAGGGGTGCTGGGCTCAGTCCGAGGTTGTTGTCACACCGATCCAGTTCCTGCTGCTGCTGTGTTCCGGTGCTCAGTTGTGGCGGTGTTGTGTTACGGTGAACGTCTATCTGCCTGCCCGGAGATGTCGGAGCGGAGGGGGAGGGGAGGGCAGTAAGGTAAGGCTTTATGTGTCTGACAAAGAGCGTGAAGCGCACTTATTTGTCGGTATTTTCCGGGCCTTGGCTGCAGGCCTCACGATGGATTTGACACAGAGTAGGGGGGCGGAATGAAGCGATATGCAGGTCCACCGTGGATGTCAGTGTGTGTGTGTGCTTTCTGACGGCCTTCATTTGGTGTAGAATAATAAATAGAATAATAAAGCTCGGTCTGAATGTGCGGACGCTCGGGCTTTTAAACCGATTAGTATTATCGGTCGTTATTTCCGGCCTCTAGAATGGATGATGACCCGGTGCGGTGTCGATACAGTGAAATTCGTTAAAAGTCCGAACGCTGAACGCCTTTGTGTGTGTGTGTGTGTGTGTGTGTGTGTGTGTGTGTGTGTGTGTGTGTGTGTGTGTGTGTTTGTCAGAGTGCCAGTTCAGGAGAGGAGACAGGCCTCGTCCTCGTTAGCAGCCCGGCCTACATCTCTGCTGTCAACGCACAGCGAGCGAGCCTGCTGCTCTGTGCTATATTCACATTTTGTTTTGTCTGTGTGTGTGTGTGTGCACGCGCATTTAAACTGATGTCATGCTGAGTCTTAGTGACGTCGTGGCCTCACTTTCTGTGGCTCGTGACCCTGTTCGAAGATCCCCAAAATGTCACCAGCTCACTGTCTGTATGACACACCTTTGTATTCCAGAACATACACATATTGATATGTCCAAGTTAAGCCAATCCCTTTTTCTTCTTTTCTTTTTTTTCATGAATGTTTTTATAAAAATATTGTTTAGGTAGCATTTCTCTACATAATATTTAATCGTATGTTTTAGGATGGTCTTTAATGTATCATTTTGTCACGGTTTGTTGTGATGCTTCCTAGTATAGGGTCATTGCCAGGATGAATGAAAGTCCTCCCAATGCTCCCACCCAGTGCAGTGCTGCATCAGAGCTCTGTCATGCTCACACTGACATACTCACTTTTATGGGTCAAGCACCAAAAATGCTCCACCCCTCCAGTTTGATACGTAGGCAGTGGATTTTGTCAGTGAACTGACATTTGAATAACTGTGAAATCGTTCTTTTTCATCCCCAGTTCACAGTGAAGTCACATGTGTGTGTTTCATCCAACAGAACATGAGTTCAAAGTTCAGACAGTGAGCCAACTGTGGACCAGGTGGACCAGGATCCAGAAGCAATTAACAACCAGAGAGCACCCAGCATCAAAGTATCTATCTATCTATCTATCTATCTATCTATCTATCTATCTATCTATCTATCTATCTATCTATCTATCTATCTATCTATCTATCTATCTATCTATCTATCTATCTATCTATCTATCTATCTATCTGTGTATCTATGCTGTATTCCATCATTTCTCTTCTCTTCATCTTGCTTTTGCCCCTCTGTTATTTAGATGAGCCAAGACACTACAGAGACACGAACACGAACCCGCTCCAAAGGCATCCGGGGTCAGTATGGACACACACACACACACACATACACACACACACACACACACACATTGGATCTAAAGACATTGATGTGACATTTCATGATGCATTATTCATGGCTGGATTAGTACGAAAAGGAACAGTGGGCCAAAAGTTTGCTGTGGGCCCCCTACTGATTGCACATTGCAAGTGTAGGAAGTATGCATCTCATCGCCTATACACTGTATATTGACTGTTTGGGACACTGTCGCACTTCAGGCTACTCTAATGCCATTCTGTAATGTAGAATGTACAGTTAATCAGTACATGATGTGTATATATACACTACTACACTACCGGTCACAAGCTTGATTTGCCTAATAGCTGAGAGGACTACTCTGTAATTTTTTAATGGTCTTTCATGCTTTCAGTTTGTAGTATATGCTGTACAATTGTCCAACCAGAGTGACAAATGAAAGGACAGGAAGAGACAAAGAGACAAAGAGCAGTCATTGGTAAAAGAAACTGGAAGCTTAGCATCAAAATCTGTTCACGTTTTTGCCTCTAACAAGCTGGAATACACAGGTGTGCGGCTTTAGCAAAGTTATTCTTAGAACTTCAAAACAGAATTTGAGGGTTAGGTACTATCAGAACTGGATCAGGGAATATCAGCTGAATAGACTCAGCCTCAAGATAAGGCCTAAAGGCCTTTATCAAGATAAGGCCTAAAGGCCTTTATCACTTCAGTTGCTATTGTGACTTTGTAGCACATGACTAAACAAAATGTAACTTTTGTAAATGAATAATGTTTTGGGGTCCGTGGAGCTCTGTGAGTCCCAGAGATTTGTTCCTCATCCAGCCATGCTTACAAGCTTTTTGACACAGCACATTAATACATGGATGAACTTCACAGTATGTGAATGTGCAATGAGTACACAAACAGAAGCATCCCCCTGACTCTCTGATTCTCCTGCTGCTGTACTCTCAGTGTCAACAGAACTTGCGGGACAAGAGATGAAGCAGGAATTAAGGTAGGTGATTCTACACTTCAACAAAGGACTACCTTCATGTATGAAGTGTGTCTTCTGTATGTCAAGTATGTGTTTCTCTCACTGTGTGTCAGCAGCAGCTGTCCCACCCCTGGATGTGATGGCAAAGGTCATGTCAGTGGAAGATACTCACGACATAGAAGGTAGGCCACAATCAGAGGCACTCAACAGCACTTTTGCTGCTTTATGTTAGCATTCACTTACATACCTGTCCTGCTCTCCCTAGCGTACTGGGATGTCCGATTGTGAAGAAAAGGAAGCTGGAGGAGGCTGAGTCCGAGGAGAACCAGTCGGCTCCCAAGAGGAGGAACCAGCCAGCCAAACAGGCAGCAGATGAAGGTTTTGCTGCAGACAGTGACGCAGCAGAGGAGGAGGAAGAGGAGGAAGAGGAGGAAGAAGAAGACCTCAAAGAGAAGAAGAAAAGCAAAACAAAAAATAGACAGGAGGCAATAAAACGTGAGTGAAACCAAACCAGAAAAGACCATGAAAAAACTGCCATCACAGCGCAGCACAGTGTAGTGACAGCAGGCAGGGCCTCTGTACACCATAAAAGTTGAGAGAAACATGGTTCCAGTAATTATGTTGCAAAAACTCAGATCACAGCTTCAAACCTGACTGACTCTAAAACAGTCTGAAAAACTGAAAATGAAATGATGACTTCATGTTTTTTTGTTTTTTTTCCTGCAGTGGTGTGAGCAGCCCTTTGACGTACAGTGGTGCTTTGAGCTAAATGCTAAAAATGACACTGTTAGCTGTTACCATTATAGTTTATTGTGTTAACATGTTAACATCGACAAACAAACACCAACATTAATGAGCACTGAACAGCACTGCTGGGGCTGATGGGAATGCCAATAGTTTTGCAGGTTCAACGTCTTGAAGTGGATCACTAGTTATACTGAAGGCAACAACCAACATCGCGGTGGCCATGCTAACATGGCTAAAAGAATTATCATTATCATCATTCATGACAGCAGTCAGTTTACAGCACCCAGACTCTGAGAGGACTGAGTGCTTCTCATGGCAATAAATAAAGTGCATGCTAGCACAAAGTTCAGAGTTGGTACAAGGAAGTATTATGGTGTCATGAAAATTAGCTGAAAGGATGCCAAACATCTCTGCAACTCACACAGCAAAGCCTCACAGGAAAACTCAGACTTGATGTCTGTGATGACCAACCAACTTCATAGAAATTATACTTGTAAGTGTTATCTTGGGTTCAGTCAGCCAGCTCATGTGAAATGAATTCTTCTGTGAATGTAAAACATGAACAGAGTTGATATTTGGCCTCATCGTTCCCCACAGCGGGTGTTGGGATTGATAATACTAACTTCTCCCCGAGGGGGAATGTAGATTCATAGGCTACAGCAAAAGAGTGAGCACCACCATGATGAAAAGGATGCTTTGGATATATGTTGCAGGGAGAAGAGTGTGTCATGATCAGTCACAATGCATGTCACCTTGTAGAAATGACAAAGACAATGATATCCATCTATACTTTGAATCCACAGCAGACTGCTCTCTGGTGGCAACAGAGGACCCAGAAACAGCCATTTGTCCTGTGGCTGAAGACGTCAAGAACGAAAGCATCACCTCGGAGACTGAGAATGAGTGTGAAAGTGAGAAAAGTGAGGAAGTGAAGCCGGAAGTACTCAACGATGAGCATCAGCAAGAGGAAACAGAGACAAAGGAGGAGGAAGAAGGTCAGCTGGTGACAAGGGATGAGTCATCTGAGGAACCTGAAGGAGAAACAGAGGTGGTCACGGAGCTTAAAGAGACAAAGGGAGAGGAGGAAGAGGAAGCAGAGGAAGAAGAAAAGGAGGAGGAAGAGCAGCAAGAAAGGCAAGAGAATATAGTACAAGAGAGGGATGTTGAAAGACAGACAATAAGCCAGGAAAACTCTGATCACCTGTACTCCAGTGGAGATTACAACCATCAGGCCAAAGAATCAACAGAGGAGCAGAGTAAGAGGGTGGAACGGGAGGAAGAGGAGGAGGAGGAGGAGGAGGAAGAAGAAGAGGAAGAGGAGGAGGAAGATGAGGGAGAAGAGAGGGAGGTCCACCAAGAGGTTGACACTCTGTACACTTTGAGTCCGCGCACTCAGGGATCTGAAGCTGAGGTGTCACTCAGGGAAGAAAAGGTGAGCACCCCCATGACTGAGGAAGACGATGAAGAGCAAGAGGAGGAGAGAGAGGAAGAGGAGGAGGACAAGAGGCAGGGGAAAGAAGCAGGCGAGGTGGTGGTGGAGGAGGAGGAAGAGGAGGACCGAGACTCCAGTAAAGCCTCTCCAACTACAGTAGTTATAGAAGTGCGGTCTGAGGAGGATGATGACGAAGATGATGATGAGGAGGAGGAAGAGGAGGAAGAAGAGGAGGAGGAGGAGGAGGAGGAGGAGGATGGGGAGGAGCAGGACAGGGTGTCAGAGGGCTCAGGAATCACTGATGACTCAGAGAACTGGGATATGACTCGGGGGAACCTGGGGCTGCTGGAGCAGGCCATCGCCCTAAAGGCAGAGGAGGTGCAAGGGGGTCAGGAGGCCCAGAGCTCCCCAGACTATCATCCATACAGCACCTCCAGCAAGAGCTCTGAGCCTGCTGCTGCAGCCCGCCGCACCGCTCACTACAGCAAAGGTACAGTTCCTGCTTATGAGACAGTATGGAATGATGGATCTGCTCTATATATTATATTATATTATATTATATTATATTATATTATATTATATTATATTATATTATATTATATTATATTATATTATATTTTATTATATGTGTGTTTGGTTTGATGTGTTTGAATTTATTATTGCTGTCATCTTCTCCATTCAGAGAAGAAGGAAGTGAAGTGTCCAACCCCTGGCTGTGATGGGACAGGTCATGTGACTGGGCTGTACCCTCACCATCGCAGTCTATCTGGATGTCCTCACAAAGACAGAATCCCTCCAGAGAGTGAGTATACATCAAGACAAAAAGCCAAACTCCAGAGTTCAAATATTACTATCAGCATTAGTGTTACTAGTACCACCACTGGCACTTCCTTCTGGAAGAACTACTAATACTACTACTTGTATTATCAGTACTGCTTTTTGAAATGCTGAGTTTCTAATTTCTACTGTTTGTGATGTGAAAGCAAACTAAACACACTGACCCGAGTTTGTGTCTGCTGTGTGTCGGTAGTCCTGGCCATGCATGAGAACGTCTTGAAGTGTCCGACTCCTGGCTGCACAGGCCAAGGCCATGTCAACAGTAACCGCAACACACACCGAAGGTTAATGAAACACCCAAGGACACACAGACACACACACACACACACACACAATGGAGGCCTGACTACCACAACATGTGTCCAGGGAACGTATGTGAGATGTTTCTGCGTCTTAGACAGACTAGTCAGGGACTTTTTGAGGTTATTATGAGGATGTTTCTCATTTCTCTGTTCTGACTTCATGCTGTTTGTATATATAGAGTCTACGGTTTGGCAGCTTTTCAGTTCTCAGCAGTGATCTCAGCTTTGTTTTGGGGGCCTTTGGAGTCCAGCACAGAATTTTACAACTAATTATTGAGTGAAACCTGAAGGAGAAGCATTGTCATCTAATACTACTAACACATACTTACACTGTCTTTAGAGGGCCTATCAATAATATCAACACACTCCTGCCTGCATATTAAATGTCTACCTACTCATGAAAGTTTTATTCCATTAAATGCAAACGTGCTATGTTTCCTCCGTCAGTCTGTCCGGCTGCCCCATTGCAGCTGCAGCTAAGCTGAACAAAAGCCAAGACAAGCAGGTTCATTTACAGGCTTCATCCAGCGAATCCTCTTCCAACTCTGACAGAGTGCTCAGGTGAGAGCTGAGTATTTTATTTTTCACTTCAGTGTTTTAATTCACAAATACATACAGCTATGTCTGTGCCACTGATTATGTTTAACTCATGATTTTTCCTCCAGGCCCATGTGTTTTGTGAAACAGCTGGAGATCCCTCAGTATGGCAGCTTCCGTCCCAACACAGTGACCACCACGCCTCGAGCTAACCTGGCCAAGGAGCTGGAGAAATACTCCAAGGTGTCTTTTGACTATGCAAGCTTTGATGTCCAGGTGTTTGGAAAGCGTATGCTCATTCCAAAGACACCCAGCAGCACTGAAACATCACCTAAAGCCTTCAAATGTAAGACCCACACACTTCATCTCTATGCTCCACTCCCTTTATTTCATAAAAAAGAGACAATAAACATTTTTCAAAGAATTTGAGAGCAGACATCTGACATGAAGTTGATAAAGTATATCTGACATGTATGAGGTACAAACATAAAGGGGATCAAGAAGGCTGATTAAATAAAATGATCTCCTTCGATCTCATGCAGGTTTGTTTTGACTTTGTAAAGAAATATATAACCAGATTTCAGACATAAATATATGTTAGAATTTAATCCTACGTTCTGTTCATTTTATGTACAAATTATTGTCATTTGAAAAACACAAATGAGTAATTCTTGTTTGTGATTTATTAACTGGAGAGCAGGAATTAGTTATGTGTGTGCATTAATTATTCACCGACAGCTAAATGTATTAGTTCTGGTTTTCTCTGTCTCACACGCTCTCTACATCACTGTGTGGTTACCGAATCAGCTGCTGCAGTACAAAACAGAAACACACTGGCTGAAAACAAACCTGATATTACTGTGACTTCCAGCTGTGTTAGCCACATTTAGCCTGAATGTTTCACACATCCAGTGTCCAGCTGACACAGTCGTGTTTCTTTCCCACACAGCTAAATCATTCCCTAAGGCCTCCTCCCCCAGTCACAGTGTGTCAGGAGGCTTTTCTAAGAGCGCGTCGTCCTCCAGTGGTTATGATTACAGCCAAGATGCAGAGGCAGCTCACATGGCCGCGACAGCCATCCTCAACCTCTCTACCCGCTGCTGGGAGAGACCAGAGACCCTCAGCACCAAGCCCAGGGAAGCCTGTACCAAGGTACACTGGCTTTCATTCAGACAGATTCTTCATGTAGACCAGCTCAATAGTGCACGACACTCTCATGTCATGTGACTTCAGCTGCACTGACTGTATATCTGAACCCTGTAGGAGTCAGACATTGAAGTTGATGAGAACGGCACCTTGGATCTCAGCATGAAGAAGACCAAGAGGGAGGGCATGCCGCCTCCAGAGGCTTCATCCTCCTCGTCTTCATCTTCTCAACAAATCGGAGCCACCTTGTCTCAGGGCCACACTCAATCCGAGTGGGAGGGGCCGCTGGACTTCACCAAACCAAGTGGAGTCAAAGAGGAAGACCACGAGGAGGTACTGTGACACACTACACAGTCATACACTTGACTGAGGGTCCTGGATTCTTTTGAGACTTTGTGCACGTTACCCATGTTTTACCTTTCTTCAGGTGGAGTATGCAGCTCCCTCATACACCTCATCTGATGGTGAGGAAGAGGACCAGGAGAACCTGGAGGACAGGAAGTACCCTGGTGAGGTCACCACCAGCAGCTTCAAGGTCAAGTTTCAGCCCAAAGACAGCAAAAAAGAGGTTCTTGTGTAAGTCAGATCATTACCACACCTCTGCTCAAAACATGGTTACACTCACTCATTTAACCGCAGCTTGTATTACCCGATCCCCATAAAAGACTTCCTGTCTTAGATGAGGTGTCTGGAACATTCATATAAAATATTAACATCATCAGATCTGGAGACTGGTTAAAGTTCAGGTGGGACCAGGTGGGTGTCAACCACCACAGATGACTGTTATAGGCTGAGACATCTGTCTATCAATGAAGTGAGCATATCCTGACAAACTTCATGCTGTGTTCATGCCACTTATGGTGGTCACACAGGGTCAGACATGTCCTGAGGTCACTGTAGGGACAGTGTTAAATCTGACTTCTCTCTTTGAGACACACAACACAGACACAGCTGTATGTTTGTGTTAGGAAAGCAAGTGCCATTCTGACCATTACTATGGTAACTGAGCTCAGAGGATAGAGCTGTCTCACCATAGACACAACAGACAGGTACATAATGCAGAAGCCTCTACAGAGTCAGATAACAATGTCGTAACACTCGTAACGGTAAACATATTCCCTTGTTTGTAGATTAATGACCATTTATGGTCACTGAGTAGTTGTGTCACTGTTCTGAGGGCGCCCATCACGTGATTCGCAACATCAGATTCATTCATATATGAACCTGATAAGTGAAGTCCAGCCTAATTTAAAGGACTGTTTTTGTGATATGTCAGTAGAAGCGCCACCTCAGTGATAATGGACTGATCTGTGAGTGTGTGTCTCGGTCTCTAGATGTCCCACCCCAGGCTGTGATGGCAGTGGACACATCACTGGCAACTACGCATCACATCGAAGGTAAGACCTGCATCCTGACGTGGAAATGATTTGCTTTACGAATCTGTGGTGTGACTGCACTAACAGGTGATTTGTTGAGGTTGAAGTGTGATTTCATTTTGACCTCAATGATTCTGACCAGAATCATTTAAAGAGGGGGAGTATTCTGTAAATCTGACCACCAGTTGGAGAAACACTAAATCCTTAAAGACTCAACAAATCTGATCCAAGCCTGTGGAACTGTGGTTAAGCATGACACAGAGCTTGATTTAGTTCAGTACTCACCAGTCCTGCTACGTTAGATTTCTGTCCAACTGAGTACCACTACTTGTCACTCAGTACTGCAATTTTTTTAGGAAATGTGGCTATGTAATGGATGTAGGAGTTACTCTAAGTGGTTTAAAATAAGTTGATTTCTGCTCAAACAAGACACAAGGAGGCAAAATGTGCAGCTGTGTTAAGTACAATATGTTGGAAGTTGGAAAGCTGGTGGATAAGAGCATATATCAGAGCCTGTACAGAGCTCCTTTATACTACTTTGTCTTACAAAAGAATCATTTAGTCAAATCAGTAATTCTTGCACATGATCCATGCCCCCAAATACTGCATGTACAAGTACGACTGAAGCTCTGTCATGACAGACAGGCTACTCTTGTTTGTTGAACAACATTAAGAATACATAAGGAGTAACTTAGTGTGAACATTAGTCCTTTCTATGTATGAAGATCTGCTACAAACACAGCCATGCCTTCAAAGTTTGTTTCTTATGGTTGGAAGAACTTCATCATAGTTCTCTTCAAAAGAGTCCCAACATTTTCAGATGATTTGATGTGACAGATGAC
Organism: Miichthys miiuy; assembly: GCA_036365135.1. Lineage (NCBI taxonomy): Eukaryota > Metazoa > Chordata > Actinopteri > Sciaenidae > Miichthys > Miichthys miiuy. The sequence goes on along the minus strand of CM071606.1, from coordinate 29,082,958 downwards.
ATTGGTTAAAGTAAAATAATCTACTGAAATGATGTTGAAGATGTTTCACCTACATTCAAATGACCTCTTCAGTTCTAATGAGAGGCGGCTAACATCAGTACCTTCACTGCCTCAGAGTTCCTCCAGTGTTGTGATCAGCTCAGACACCTGGAGGAGCTCGTGTCACCTGGACAAGGAGCATGACTTCATGTACCACCTGGTCACCAATCATTAGAACTAAAGACGCCTTTCAACAGCGAAAAATCTTCCAGTGGATTGTTTCATTTCCACCTGAAATCATTCTGCCTGAATGACTGAGATGACTCCACACACACATTCATCGTTCATTATTTGTCCTGCCCAACTATTACGCTAGATCAGAAAATAAAAGAACTCCTGTCCTTCCCTGTGTGTGTGCTGCCCAGTCCTGTCCTGGCTCTGTAGTCCAGTTCAGGTTCTGGCTCTTTCCTTCACTCATGCTCAGACATCCTGTTCTCAGTCTGGTTTTCTGACGTTCTCTCTCTAACCTATCTTCCAGTCTGTCAGGCTGTCCTCTTGCTGATAAATCACTTCGGACCCTCATGGCTGCCCACACAGCTGAACTAAAGTATGTCTGCTTTCTCCTGTCTCTCACCTCCAACATGTTCACTGAGCACTCAGTCTGCAGCTACAGCTCTGTCCCTGCTCTCCTTTTAAGACTAATACAAAAACAATCATAATTAAGTCCAATATTGAAAAATCCAAACCAAAAACAATGACCCCTGATTATTTAGTGAGGAAAAATGGATTCTGCCTGCAGTCTGCTGATAATGTAAGCCTGTGGAGTGAAAGAGCGTCTGTGTGTGTCTCAGGTGTCCAACTCCGGGTTGTGATGGATCAGGCCACATCACTGGAAACTACGCTTCACATAGAAGGTAGGAGATCCTCTCCTGTTCTGCCTGCTGCACCATCAGATACTCTGGACAGAAAGATAACATGATTGATCCTCTCTGTTGCCAGTCTGTCTGGATGCCCTCGAGCCAAGAAAGGTGGGGTCAAATCAACCCCCACCAAGGATGACAAGGAAGACTCTGAGCTGTTGAGGTAAGCAACACTGTCCCATGGCTGTTCCAGAGTTAGTGTTGATCTCAGATTCCAGTGGTAGCTGCGTAGGATTGTTTCCAACTTCCACGATCCAAACGATTTAAAGAACTCCAAAGAGTGCTTGAAAAATGTATTAAAAGAAAATAGATGTAATCGCTTCACGTCAAGCCTCAAATCTTTAATATCAGGGATAGTTATGTGAGGCTGTGGGGATAAATACTATCTGTCTTGTGCTAGCCTCTTGACACCTCCATCAGTCGAGCCTATCAGATGATGTTTTCTGGCCCTTTCCAGGTGTCCAGTTCCTGGCTGTGACAGTCTAGGCCACATCAGTGGGAAGTATGCCACCCACCGCAGTGCCTACGGCTGTCCCCTGGCAGCACGCCGGCAGAAGGAAGGTCTTCTTAATGGAACTCCCTTCTCCTGGAAAGCCTTCAAGACTGAGGGCCCAACCTGCCCAACGCCAGGCTGTGACGGCTCAGGACACGCTAATGGCAGTTTCCTGACACACCGAAGGTATCCTGAAGAGTATCCAGTGTGATACCAAACATAGACTGTAAAAATGTTTCATGCACATTGACCTCACCAACTTCTCTTCCATGTGGTGCTATATTTTTGTACATCAGGACATGCTATATATAAATAAACAAAATATGAACTCATATACTGTAGTTGTATGGGGATGCATTGATCCTGATCACCTCTTCCTCTCAGTCTGTCAGGTTGTCCTCGAGCATCAGCAAATAAAAAGAGAGCCAAGTTCCCTGGAGATGAGTATATCACTGCAAAGTTCAGAGCCAGTGACGGTAAGAGACGACTTTCCCCTCTGTCTGTCCTACATGTCTCCAAAACTATTACTGCTACTATTGCTACTAACACTACAGACACATCACAATATAAGAAATCAGTTCTGTCACACTGTTAACATGCACAGCCACAGTAGGTAGGACTGACAGCCTTGATATTCCGTTTGCTGTCTGTTGTTGCTCTTACTCAGTTCTGGACAACGATGAGGACATCAAGCAGCTCAACAAGGAGATCAACGAGCTGAGCGAGTCCAACTCAGAGATGGAGGCGGACATGATGAACCTGCACACTCAGGTGAGCTCAGCTGCTCCACTCACTTTACTCGTGCCAGCAGGATGAGACACTCAGTATGTTTAATACATCTAGGAGAAACGGCCATGTGATGGGAGGCTGCTTGCTGTTGGTTTGAAATTGAACAGAGGGATAGATTAAGATGGATGGTGCACAGTTTCATAAATGCAGCAGTGGTGCAGTCACTCAGTCTTGCTACCAGTTTGTCCCAGCAAACAGTCCCCTGCAGCCCAAGACACATTTTCCTCATAGACCCCGTAACACGATGTCTGTAAAACTGTTGACTATGAACATGGTCGCTTCAGTTGTTAAACCCTGTGTTCTGTGTCTATCTCTGCTTCAGATATCTTCAATGGAGAAGAACCTGAAGAACATGGAGGAGGAGAATAAACAGATCGAGGAGAGGAATGAGGCCCTGTTCCTGGAGCTATCTGGCCTGAGTCAGGCCCTGATCCGCAGCCTTGCCAACATCCGCCTGCCCACCATGGTGAGTATACGCAAGGAATCCCCCGTCCCATCTCACTCGCAGCTGTGAGCTATCTCAACTCTATGGAAGCAAATCATTGTTTATCATTCCTCATCATTCCTCAGTCCCAATTAGGTAAAAAAATGTAAAGAAAAAAAAACAATCCAATTTACTCACACACACAAAACAGATGTTCATGTTTCCAGAGGATGAATCTGACCACTGACTTTTCCTGTAACCCCACCCTGACATTGACCTTGGCATTTAGCTCAAAGCTGTGTCTGAGTACAGCCTCACTGTAGGCTGCATCTGAAATTCCATGCTAACATGTTATTTGTATGTCTGAAACCTTAGTATGAAATCAGTAGTACATGATGTGCATACTATTTCTGAGGACTTATTACAAAAGGCAAGTACTGGACACTACGCCGTCATAAATATCCCATAATGTAGCAGTGATGACAACAGCGACGTAACAGACAATGTCTGACAGTGATCAGGGCAGCTCTGGTCTAATGTCAATACTTCATTAAGTGTGAGAGACCTAGTACATGAAAGACTAATTAAGTTCATTCAGGGTTAGATAATTTTATGTGAATAGCAGCACACACATTCACACACATTTATGCACTGATGGCAGATGCTTGATTTGGAATAGAATAATCATAATTATTCATTATGTTTTCTATTCTTATCCGATCACTGTCCTTTTACACTATTTTTAATTGATCAAACCTGTAGGATCTCACAGAAACACGTGTCACTATGTCTGCACCTGTATGGTTAGATATGATCATTAAACTGAATTGAATGGAAGTAATTTGATCAGACATCACCAACATATCTGCAGGGTCTGATGTAGTAACCATGTAGGTGCCAAATATGGCTTGCACTGGCAAAAATCACATTTTATGTGGATTTTTCTGTCTAGACTGTAAAATCAGTCTGGATATGTGTCGGCAGTTTGAAACAATGACCTTCACCTATCATGGTTAGATACTGTAAGTACCTTGTGGACTGTGGAATTTTCTGACTTCTGAACTTGTGTGTGTTCAGCAGGAGCCACTCTCAGAACAGAACTTTGACAGCTATGTAGAAACCCTGACCCACATGTTTACCAATAAAGACTGCTACCAGAACCCTGAGAACCGGGCTCTGCTTGAGTCCATCAACCAGGCTGTGAAGGGCATCGAGGTGTGACGGACAGAAGGAAGACAGGAGCGGGGCATCACAGTGACAACACCAATCTTTCTTTCCAAACCCTTTAGATACTGTATGTAATTAATTCTTCTCATTTGGGACTTTGTCATCTGTTCTTTGCATTTGTTTGCTGTTTGCATGTTGCTTTATGATGGTATGAGTGTGAACAGATTAGGGTGTGGATGTAAAGTGTGTAGTAGCACACTGGAATCAAACTGTTACTGTAAGCAAAGGCATCTCATAGTATACACAGACAGGCACAGAGCGTGCAGAACAAAGTCAGGAGTTCATATAAACAGCCTGAGCTGAGCAGATTCTTAGTTAGTGAGCATACCCCTCCCACCTCCACTCAATAATGTTGATAGTATTCTATATGAGCATAGTGATGTTGCACCTCCAGGACTAGTTTGTAGCTTCATTCTTACTATTGCTGTGTAACTATTTAAGTCCTTTGCAAATGTTGGTTTAATAACTTATTTATTCATGTCTGCTGTATTTCTTTGGCCTATTTATGATTCATTATCTATTTATTAACTTTTTTTATTTCAAAATGCTACCTGAGAAGATTTTAAATGGTTACCAAGAGAAAGGAATCATTTCCTCTGCATTGTTGAACAAAGAGGAAATATTTTAAGATATCAACTATGAATTGTTTTATATATCTTATTATTTATTTAAAATACTGGGATCTTTTTAAGTGCAAATATTTTGTAACTAAAAGTTTTTTAATAATTTTCTAAAGATTTTTTTTTTTGGTGCTTCTGTTTATATGATTTTCCTTTTTATTCTCACAAACTATTTTGAGTACATTGCAATACACTGGGAATATTGAGCTGCACATATTTGGTATTTATTTGGTGATGAAGAACAAAGTGATGGTGAATATTTATTTTGTATTGTCTATGTGTTAATGATGGCTGTGTATGGATTAGTCTTTAAGTTGCTCTTGAAATAAAGGTTAACCCGCAGTGAATGTGGACTGGACTCACTGTGTTTTTACATTGACTCAGTTTTTCACATATTATGACTGTTAGACTGCAACTGACTCTTGTACTTTGATACTTTTTGATATGTAATGAACTGTTAAGTATTTCTCTAATAATTCCATATTCCATATTGAATCAAATACTGAAAACGATTTGTTCATGAATATCTGTGAATTGAGATGCTTCTTTCTGAACCAATCAGTGAATGGCACAAAACTAGTAACGACTCATTTGTTAGGCTACTAATTACCAAGCAGTAACCTCTGTAATTGTGAAGTCAAGCCAACACAGCAAGTGCCAAAAACTGCAGTTCCTTAAAAGTCCACTTGAGGCTGGTTCCAGAAGTTAGTCTCCATAAGTCCCCATGTTAAAATGTCCAACTTCACAGCAGAAATAAACATGTTTACAGCCTGGTACAAGAAACTGTTGCTGTAGCTAATTTCCCCGTTCATGACAACTGTACTGATTAGGCCATTAGGTATGGTCCAGAGGGATGGCTGGGGCCTGTCTGGAGTGGCCCCTTGTACTGAGGGTGAATTTTTATACAACTCACCTGTTCAAATTGTTGCTTATACAGAAATCTGTCGGTGAGGTCGTGGAGACTACATCCATGTTAATACGGTTCATTGTAATTACTGAAAAGTGAATAGTGTTTTCATGCACATGAAGTAAAATGACACATAATAGTAGTTACACAGTAGTCCACTATCACTTCATCACTCACTTACTCTTCTCGTGGCACAAGTAACGTGGTACATCACACTAAGTCATTACTAAGTACAGTGGTGTCATTCCACTTGCACCTAAACTAGCTACTGTATATTGTATCATCTCCTCACATGAAATAGAGACTTGACTTTGGACATCAACATACATTATACAGCAATGATCACTGCATATCTGTATATTACAAAAACATAGCAGCATTTCCATGCTGAAATTTGAATAAACCACAACATTCAGGGCCGTTGCTAGCTAATTTGGTGCCATAAGCATAATTGCTTTGTAGGGGTCCCCCAAAAAAACATTTTTAAATAATACAGATAATTGCAATAACAACAGAATAAAAGAATAAATAAGAGTAAAAGTGCAATCTGCTTCAATAAAATTTAGCTATATAACTGAAAAACTTTTATATTATTATTAACATTTTCCCACATCCCTTTGTTTCTTCTTTTTCCTTTTCTCAGCACCAGATTCCTGTTGTCTTTTTGATGCCATGTTTTCATTGTTTTAGGGCTCATGTCAGGTGTGTCTGACTGCTGTAGCCTCACCCAACAAACCACTGTGTGATGGAGGGAGCCAGGGCACCAAACCATGATGTATTTTATTATTCTGAGAAAATGTTGCCTATAGTAGACTGATGACGCACATTACAGAAAGGATTCATAATAAATTTAAATAATTCATCATTATGATCATCATAATTATGATTGTTAACTTTGTTCCTGTCAGGCAGAGGCCGTCTCCTGGGGCTGAAGTGCTCGTCATCTTCGGGGTTAACCCCCTTCACTTTCTTCAGCAGTGGAATAACACACACGAGCTCCGGCATTGTCTTTTGAGACACCGTGGCCTTTATTCGATGACACACTGTGGGTACACTCGACATTTATTCTTACATACTCCCCCACTAACCTGCAGCTCCTCCATCCGCATGCACTCACTCGCTCGCTTGTCCACTCACACGTTACACACAGCTGTATTCCCAAAGGGAATTACGCTACTCTTTTAACATGATGATAATTGGGCCATTTTGGTGCCCCCTCCAGCACGTGTCAATGTAGCGACGGCACTGCGTCCGTTTATCACAGTAAATCATTAAAAGATGATGATGAAATAGTGATTCAATGCACACTAACTACTCAGTATGATGCACCGCTTTACTACAAAAAGAGTAAGTCATTAAAAGATAGTGATGAAGTAATGACGGAGTAACTTCGTCACTAAACAAAAACAGTAAATGAGTCATTAGTTGTTTTTTTGCTGATCAGTTAATCAGGAGTAACTTGTGAACAAAGTGGTCACTGATTATTGCCTGACGATTCATTCACGTATGTTCTCTAGTAATCGATCATTATCCTCTATATAGTGATAGTTAGTAGTAGTACAAAGTATATACGTTATATACTTTGTACTACTACTAACTATCACGTCATTCCTGATTTATTTCACTAATACCTACCTAATCTCTAACATTTATCAGGAGTTACTAATGGTTCACTGGCATCGAGTTCCTCATTCATTCTCTGCTTTCTGTTCAAAATGTTGTGTCCCTAACATTCACTGCTGGATCATCACTTCCACTAAACTGTGAGTACAGACAGGAATTTGAAAGAAGCATGGAGCAAGTCAAAGCACAAAGCAGTGAAACGAGGTCATTTACTCATTTTAATGGTTAAAAAAATACTTCTTTGCGCAAAGAGACAACAATACGTCCCTGTTCGCTGAGGAAACAAGGGACCAAAACAATGATGGCCACCAAATGATGACAGGTGGAGCAAGATAAGATGAGGTAAATGTTTTTGAGGAGAGAAAACAAAAAAGGCACAATTTACAATCAATCATGCCCCAAATTCACAATAATAATAATAATAATAATAATAATAATAATAATAATAATAATAATAATAATAACAACAACAACAACAATAATATATCAGTACAGCTAAAAAAAATCTGAAAATCTGCAGCAACAAAAAATACAGACCAATTATATTATACAAGGCAAATCTTGCCCGTCAGGCTCCTCCTGTGTGTTCGACCCTAAGAGGTGTGTACACTCTGGAGCCTTAAAGTCCTGATGTTGATACTGTACAGATCAGTCCTGCAGTGCACAGGGACTCCAACATACTATCTGACCACCAGACATGACACGCACAGTTTGGAGGGCCCGATGCAATCGTCATGGCAGAAGGCACCGCAGCCCTGGCACATGATCATGGCTTTGAGGCGGCATGAGCACTTGAGCGCCACCTCTTCAGCCGTACTGTCAGTAAAGGCCTGGATGCTGAGGGTGGTCTGACTTGAGGCCAAGCGGGGGCGCAGCTGGAGAACGCCATCTGCCATACTCCGGGAGAAACCGCCGTTGTCCATCACTGACACGTTGGCTGTGTAGCTTACACCTAAACCTCCAGCTTGCTTGGGGAGCTTCCCATACAGCTGGAAGGGAAGGGAGGAGGCAGACGAGGAGGGTGAGGGAGAAGAGGAGGAGGGAGAGCCAGAGGAGTAGGGTTTCCCATGCTCCTTCTTTGCCATCCTGGCAAAAGTCATCTCCATGTTGAGGAGTCCCTCCATCGCCCCTCCACTCAGGTAGCTGTCCACAGAGCTCCCAGGCTCCTTTTTGGTAACACTCATGGGTTTAATAGGGGAGGATTTGGCAAGGGCCTGGCAAGAGGGCCGAGCACCGACTTCATTTTTCACGATGGGTGCGGGAGACAGCTGCTGTTGGTGACTTTGTGGGGTCCTCCAGTTGATCTTAATAGTAGGCACCACTTCTGTGGGACAGGGGTCTGCATGGGGAGGAGAAGGACCATTAGGTATGGTCCGGAGGGATGGCTGGGGTCTGTCTGGAGTGGCCCCTTGTGAAGGCTGAGGAGCATGAGAGTCTTTGATAACTGCAGACTCCATAGTGGTTTGAGAGCTAAGGTCTGACTTATTTCTATAGGTAAGAGAACTGGAGGAGGATGAAGAAGGTGGCAGAGAGGTGATGACCGGGACAGCCCCAGGGGCCTGCTGGGACTGATACTGGGATACTGCTGAGGCCTCCATCAGACATGAGACTAGGCGGCCTGTTGGAGACTTGTGGATTTGAGAGGCTGCATTCAGTTCTGGGCTAGGACATTGGGCTGAGACCTCAGGCCTGTTGCGTGGCCCTGGGGTCCTTGCCACTGGTGGTCTTGGTTGGGGTCCTGGTAATCGACTGATCTCCAGCCTGTTGGCAGAGTGTGAAGGCAGAACTTTCTCCAGGGGCAAGCTTCCCTGTAGTAGCTGAGTGACCAAAGGATTGTTGGCTTCCACACTGGACACTGGTCGGACTGAGCTGGCCAGTCTCTTGGAGGCCACTGCAGCAGCTGGGTGAGTGACAGAGGGCTTTAAACCCCCACGACACTCCTCTTCAGCAGAGCTCTGCCTTGAGACTCTACAATCATCTCCAGGTTCCATTTTGACCACAACGTTGGTGTCCCTAAGACCACGTAGGTGGACTGTGGGCAGAGACTGCTGATCTTGGGAATGGGGACGGCTGTGCTGAGGGTGAGGCAGGCCATTGGGGAAGCAAGGCTGAATGACGGTCTGACCTTGGCGGCTGGACACGTGGGCCTGGATGACTGGTTGCTGGTTCGTCGGAGGAGGGCTGCAGATGACCAGCTGGCCATTTCTCTGCGTGCTCAGTTGGGGGCACCAGTCAGGCTGCTGCTCATCCTCCTGGCCTTCATTCTCACAGTCTGAAGCGGTTTCTGTGGAGTCACTATGTATCCCTGCCTCGTCATCTTTCTCTCTGCCAGATGGGTCCACATGTTGGGAAGAGGGTGTGCGTGGCTCCTGTCTCTCTGTAGCTGAATGGGAAAATATGTCTTGGGGGTCCACATGGTGAGAACCATGCTGGATAACACCACCCAGTCCAGCCTCCTTTACTTGTACCTGGTCTTTGGGCTGACAGGAGCTGGCCAGTGTCTGAATAACGTCAACACCCTGAGCTCCAAACCTGGGAAGAGAATCTGGGATGGAGGTTGGGGCTAGTGAGGGTTTTTCACAACCCTGGTCTGCCTTCTTAGTGGGGACAATGGCAGACTCTGGCATCTGGCTTTGCCTGGCTGAGTGGGTACAGTGCTCTGGAGAGGGCAAGTCAGCTGCTTTGTCTGTGAGCCCATTGGAGGTACTCTGAACACTGGCTGGTGTTGCTTGTATTTCCTCTCCACCCTCTGGCCCATCAGCTGCTTCTTCCAGAGCAGGGCTTGGTGTCTGTGGGGGCTCCAAGGACATGGAGGTTGAGGTAGTGGACAGTGAAGGGGAAGGCTGGGGTGTGGGCTCTACATTGTGAAGCTGTAGTTGTGTTCCAGACGAATTAGAGCCTGAAGACGATCCCTGCTCCTCCATCCCACCACCTCCCCTTCTTCCTCCTCCTCCTCCTCCTCCTCCGGGCTCGATAGGTCCTGGATGCTCTCGCGCTCGTCGTCCATTGCTGCTATCCGGTAGCCCAGCAGCAGTCCGCAGCCTGAGCCCTGCCGACCCTGCCCCGTCGCTAGAGGCTGCAACAGCAGCAGCGGCCTCGCGCTGGGCCCGGGCTTGCTGGGCGCGGGCTTTGATGTCCGCCAAGGTGCGCGCGCCCCCCGTCCCCGACCGCCGCGAGCCCTCGCCGGGGGGCACGATCCTTGGGCAGATCTGGTAGGTGGGGTGCCCTTTGACCCAGGGAGGTTTGATTCTGGACAGTTGAATCTGGGACAGGGAAAAAAGAAATGTGGGTTAAACTTAACATGATAACAACTGACTTAAACAGTCAAATTATTTTTGCACACATATCTTGTGTACAGATAAGGAGGCCTTACATATATGCAAAAAAGTCTTACCCGGATAGGCGGCACCTTGGGCTCTTCGGTTGTCGGCTGCGGCTTCTCCGAACGGACACTGTCAATTGTGGTACGAAAGGACTGACGGTCGTCAAGCCGTGGCCTCTTTTCGGGGAAGCTGGAGAAGGCCTGAGCCTCGTCTGGCCTTCTCTTCTGCTCCTTGAGCTGGGAGCTGGGTACAGGGGTGGTAGCTGGACTGGCTGAGGGGCTGCTCTCACGGCTGCTAGTGGCGGTACCCCCTGTGATAGAGGTGACCACGGAGGCTGTGTCATCCAGGGGATCAACTGCGACTGCGGCACTGGAGGAAGCTGAGGAGGATGAAGAAGAGTCCAGGCCTGCAGCAAAAGCTCCTTGTCTGTCAGAAGGTGAGGAGGGTGAGGAGGCGGGTGAGGAGGCAGATGAAGAAGAAGAGGAGGAGGAAGAAGGGGAGGAGGTGGAAGCCAGTACAGGTGCAGCCTCTTCTGGAAGCAGGCGGGTCCTAACTTCTGGCTCTTCATTGGCGCTGGTGGAGGCAGGGCTGGGGCTGGGGCTGGGAGTAGGAGTAGGAGTAGGAGTAGGAGTAGGAGTAGGAGTAGGGGCTGGCAATGTGACTGGTTCTGGAGTTGGAGAAGGCTTTGGCTCCACGGAGGGACTCTCAGCTGGGAGCTCCACACCACACTCAGCCTGCAGCACCACCTCAGCTTGAACAACTGTGTTGTCAGACATGGGAGAGCCAATAGAGACTGCTGAGATGTCCAGTGCAGCGCTGGCCTCGGCTGCTTCTGCAGACTGCAGGGCTGGAGTAGTGGCCTTGCAGAGAGTATGACGGGCCCTGCGACGCAGGTCAGCCCGAGTGCGTCTTCTCATTCGTCCGTCTCTTCTTCGTCGACCCACACTGCGTCTCTTGGGAGCACCAGGTGTAACCACAGCCACGTCACTGTCCAGCACACTGGCTGCAACTTCACTGGCTTCACTCATGGTAAGCTTTAGGGACTCCTCTTGTGTCAGGCCAGACCTGCAGATACACAAACTATGTTTTGACACACATTGTGGAAACATTTTTCTGCATATCACAGTTCATCACATGAAATATGTAGGTCATAGTCAAGTTGTCTAGGCTACATGGAGGACAGCGAAGGATGTAGAAATGAATGGCTTAAAACCTGCAGGCAGATGATTATTTGCATCAACATTTTTCTAAAAAGTCAAAAATATTTTAACAATAATCAACAACAATGAACCAACTCAAATATGAAAAACCTAATATGGCTGTTGGGTGAACAGTGGCAGAATGAAATGGGTTGGTTCTTACTTTTGCCCATGGTACTCTTCGAAAAACTTTTCCTTCCACGCCTCAACTTTCTTCTCTTTCTCCATTTCCTGCCGAAAACGCACTTGCATCTCGTGGGTAAACTCACCTAAACAGGTCAAACCCATGTAAAAGTTGACAAGAGGAGCTCCACAACTTACCTTTTGTAAAAACAGTATTATTGTTGATATAAACCTGACTTAGCTGTGTTTCCCTTGTTAAAATAAGAAACTGGTGTTGAGTTGCAATAATTTTCCAGGACCATCTACACTACCATCAGAAGTATAAAGATAGACCATTCTCTGAATAGGCTGATTCACTAAGATCATGCACAAGTGTTTTTGCTGTGCATTTCAACATTATATGGTTTCCCTTCATTCACCATGTTAAGAATATTGGGTCACATTGTTGACTGATAGAAGTCTTAGTAAAATGTGGGGGCACATCCATGATTGAACAGTTACTTACCCTCAGCTAGCCTCTCTTTCCAGCTCTGGGAGGCATGGGTAAAGAACTCATTGTTTAGAGCTGAACTGCTCAGTCTGGCCATACCATCAGGTCCAATCTACAAGGAAATGACAATAGCAGAAAAAATAGCAGGAAAACAATGAACACACCTCAGGAGTAGCGTGGCCTATGCCCACATGCATCAAACTGACCCTAAATGACAAAACATGGCCAGCATGTCACAGTGATGGTGCTGAGTTGAGTATATGACTGGACCATGCTAGTCAATGTGTTCGTATGTCCAAATTGTCACGTGGAGAGTCATAGGTAGTGTCTCTAATGTGATTTCCTGGATATTAAATGTTCATCTGCAATGTTCTGGAGTGGTCCCAGTAATATTAGCTCTTAAAGTGTACTGAGGTAGCACATTACATGACATGGTGAACCTGTGTGTGAGTCAATAAAAGCAATTGCGGGGACAATACTTTCTACTCATATCTTATGATGCTTGACCAACACGTAATTATAACTATTCTTATCTATTAACTCTCCCTGCTCTGTCATCTGTTTCCATCATTTTCTAAGAGTTGTGCTGTATTGTTTTGTCAGACTGACTGTTATTTGGGGTACCTTAACTGTGTGCTTCCTCTCGTGCCTTTCCCTGCTGTTTTCTCTCCTACACTGCTTTCTGACCATTACAATGTGTAACCATCGTCTCTGCTTCTTACAGCAGTAGTGTTTTTTGTTGTTGTTGGAAAATACATAAAATACTGATTTTTATTATTTTCAGATTATGTAATAGTTGAGTGTAATAGCTCTATTGGGGTGTAAAAGCTGGGGACTGACTGAGTAATCTCCCTTCCATGTAGTAGTCCCATGTCCAAAACCACATACCTGTCGGTCCACCTCTGGCAGCAGCTGCAGCAGCTGCTGTTGTGAGTGTGTTGGGAAGGCTGAGAAGGTCCGCACATTGATGAGGGCTCTGATGTTGGTATTGACCAGGATGGAGCCTGGTGTTTCAAAGTCTACATCCACCCCTCCTCTACTCCTTTTCATGGGTCCTGCCACAGCAAAAAAACAAAAACATTATAAGACATCTTCATGCAAGATCACACATAAACTCACAATGAACATTTCTTGCTCCATCTTTTGCATGAAAGGTATTTTTACAGGATATATTGCCTTCAGATAATCTATGAATGGGTTCAATTAAATGTCTTTAATTGTATCATCAGTATGCTTTCTATCTTTTTCATCTTGACCTGTCAGACAGACTTTCATTTCTCGTGTGTTGTTGATGCTGTTCTTACCTGAGGGGACATGCTCTCCATTCACTTTCAGAGGGGTGAGGACAACACGAGGCATCATGACTGCTTTCTTCCTCTGTCTCCCTGACTGTGGCAACACAAATGATGGGATGGACAGGTGGAGACAGTTAGCATGTTAAGCGGCACTGTTATTCTGTCCAAACACATGGCATGACCGGGAAAAATGGCTTATGATCTAAACTTGTTCAAACAGTCTTTCAGGAGTTAACACTATTCACATTCAACTCTAAAACAAACAACGTGCTGATTGACTGTGTACAATAGCTTACAAACCTTCACTAATGAACACAAAATGTACATTGTAAACATGGAGCAGCCAGTGGCTTCATGCAGGGTGCTGACCTGTCTTGAGCGGCTCAGTCTGGTCTGGGCGTGTTGAACATGTTGGGTCTGCTGTGTGTCTGTGCGTCCCTGTTGTCCTGCTGCCCTGCTGAGGCGGGTTTGAGGCTGGCTGCTGGGAGCCTGCACCTCTGTGGAGCAGGAGGCACTGGACGAGCTCTCATCCACAGAGGCTGCCGGTGAGAGAAAAATCGATTCACAACTCCAGTCGGTCACATTTACTAACAGCAGAGAAACATTTACAAGACGGATGTGCAGTGGAATAACATAACATACCTCATGTTGTTGGCAGCATTTAGCAGCAAACAACAGAAAACATTTACATGATATGTACTGCTGCTCTTCCTAAACACACAATAATGCCCCAACTTGTAGCCCCTTGTAGTGACAGTTATCACATAATAGTGGTTTGGCTGAATCTTTATTAACACCACCCTTATTGCACTTTGGCCAGGGGGATACTGATCATAAGGCAGCAGTCTAACAAAGAATCACTGCTCAGAACAGCAGCTCAGAACTAAACATAGAAATTGGTAGATATTTTATGCAAGCACCTCAGCTTAACATTTTCCTAGAGGAACCCTACATGTGCTTGGAAGTGGTAAAGTTTTCATCACAGGGTGTCTGGCCTCACTGTTACGGACACAGTGTGAGTGTTTAATAGGCTTCTGTTCAGACCACTGCTGTGGTCCTGCTTGCTAGCAGGTCGGGGTGTGCCATATCATCATCAATATCAATAATACCAGGATCATTCTGAATAGGATTTAAATCATTATAAATAAATCATACATTTGATAATGGCAATATTCCAAAAATGACCACATCCCAAATGGAGGAGAACAAACCACATTAATATGTGCGAAGTGGAAGAAAACTGGAACAACAAATGAGCAAAACAACAAAGTTAGTTTGCAACTTCAAGCAGAAGAACCAAAAACCCTGTGAGGACAGCTCAACCGCTCTTTATGAGTTCAAAGTGATGTGTTTTCATATTGGGGACATTTAAAGAGTCACTACATCACCCTCGACAGTTCTGTTTTTGACTTCTGTTGTTGTCTAGAAGCTATAAAAACAGAAAGCATAGCCTGTGATCAACTGATTAAAACAACACACCTCTGCTGAACATAGCATGAGTGGTCAACAGTGTGTGATGTAGTGTTACCATCATTGTCTCCGCTGGCAGCAGCAGTGGTCTCGGTGGAGTCGCAGCTTTCCTGCTCAGTGGCCTCCGTGGGACCAACCGGGGCCACAGTTGAGCTTGCAGGGGCGCTGCTGCTGGAAGCTGGGGTAGCAGCACTGCTGGTCGGCTCTGTTGGCGTCTCTGACTCTGATGTTGTCTTTGTCCACTGGAGGGCGTTCTTCTGCAGAGTGTGAGCAGTACAGGGTTAGGGTTAGCAGGAGAAAAACGCTTTGATACACATCAGAAAATGCATCAAATACACTGAAGTCAAAATAATGTGATTTATACAGGCAGTTTTACCCGGTGATGTATTTTATTCCTTTATTTCCATTATTCAGTACCGTCTTCCTTTGGTGTTCATACTGATGCCGTGGGATTATATGAAAAGTCATAAAAGCCACAGACTACCTGACAGGTCTTACAAAAAAGCTGTTTGTCTGCATCGTCTTCAGTTCATCTTATCAACAATCAACTCGAGTGTCATGAGATAACTGAATTTATGAACTGGTGCTTTATAAATACAACTGAATTGAACAAGTCAGTCAGCAGGTGTGCTTCAGTAGAAAAGAGTATTGTTATACAGCCTGTACAATATCTGGAGTAACTGTGTTAACATTTAAGAATATTATTCTCTATATATCTATCTACCCATCTATCTATATGAAATGACTTTCAGCAGCAGAGTGATGAAGTGTGTTGAGAGTGAAGTGGATCATGTTTAAAACACCTTGAGAGTGAATAGGCTCATTCGTCCAGGCAGCTTGAAGAAGATGCTGTTCTTGACTCGGTCTCCCCTCACCTGGGAGTGCAGCATGGTGACCAGACAGGCCAAAGGAGCTGTACCACTACACACGCACACACACACACACACACACACACACACACACACACACGATTGGTCAGGGGAAGGTCACACTGAAGACATACAGCCAAATTAAGATCTTAAAGTGCCATACATCCACTATAAATGACAGTTCAAACATTGGCACATCAAAAACACAAAACACTGTTAATCAGTGAAATAAAGTTATTTTCTGATGTTGTCGTGTTACAGCGGCAAGTTCAGCGCAAAGCCCGAGCACCGCCCAAGCGTGACAGATCACATCACGGCTCCCTCATGAGTACCCACACAGAAGCTAAACAATATACTGCTGTGGACGGGACAGCAGCAAAATGTCTTTTAGCCACCTGAAACCATCAATATCAGTTTTTGTGTATGATGAATACATGTGTGGCATCCCCACAGATGGTGCAGTGGTGCGACATGGAAGTAGGAATCCCCGCGTGCAGAGCCCACCCTGGACTGGTGAAAAGAAAAGATGTTTTATTGAGCATTTCGTTTCGTGTCATGTTTGAATGTAATTCAATATTTCAAATCTGCTTTGAAGCCAATTTACAACAATCCGCTGGCTAATATTACTTTTATTCATTAAACCATGTCTGTATAATTTAGGCCTCTGGGCTGCCAGAATGTAAGCATACCTGAGATCAAACTGGATTTCTCTGCCTGTGTGTGATGTACTTTAGTTAGATGTTTGGAAAGGTCGCTCGTGTTACCATCCTTACATGCAAAACACTTCTTCTATTTTTGGTAACGAGCACTGTCCTCAGCTTTTGAGTGTTTAGTTCTCCATTGTCAGAGGAAGAAGAGCAGGGCAGGGTCTCGTCTGTGAGAGCTGGCCCCGCCCCTCACAGTAGAGAAAATGCATTGATGATGAACGTCTTTGTTTCCAACAGCAGAAGCAATCACTTCTGAGCATATCAATACAGGGATCGAAAATTATTTTGCCCAGGGCTATTTTCTCGGTTCCTCCCAGACCCAGATAGCACCATCTAGTGAACAACTGCTGATCAAGTTGAAATGTTCTAGTTAAATGTTAAAGCACACTGGGGATGACGGGAGATGCCTGAGAAACTGAGAAATCAACAAACAACTGAATAGACTAAACCCAAAGATGTTAAAAACATGCACTCACTGGTTCTTTTGTGATAAAATGTTTCCCCAAATGCAGATTTGCAGATCCCACCCCAATGTGATGTTCAAGTTCACATTTGAATATTCATTTTTTAAAAGAACAGGGAGCAGGTATAATATCACAACAGCACAACATCTTAACAGCACAACAATACAATCATTGTGTGTTTTTGAGACATGAAACAAAGAGTGAAAATGATCTACAGCTACAAGTTATCACTGTATCAGTTGCATTTTATTTAAATGTAAGTAGTAAGTGTCTTTAATGAAAGTGTGTGGTCCTCCTACCTCCTGTTTATGTCAGCAGCAGGCCGGGTAACACATGTCGGAGGAAATAAAAAAACACAGAGTTATTACCACATTGATTGACATATTCAGTTCACTAACTGCTTAAAAACACCTGACAAATACAAGAGATCATTCATTACAACATCAACTGTGGTTTCAACTCAACGCATTACACATTCATGTTTCAGGATGCCACAGCACTTTTTTATCCTATGTTGCAGTGTACATCAATAGCAGCTGACAAAAAACCTGTGTGTGTGTGTGTGTCTGACCGCATTTCTTTCAGCCCCTTGGTCTGGATGACATGGAGGATTTGTTTGGGAGTCATGGGTGCATCAGAGAAGTTCTCCAAAACCTGGAAAGTTGACAAAAAAAAAACAGAAAAATTGATTTTTAATGGATTATGACTATTAAAAGCATGGACAGGAAGCTGGTACAGTTCTGGACTAACATGTAGTACAATGGCACCTGCATCACAATAAACTGGAGAGCTACAAAGTCTTTAGAGTAGAACTCTTCAGTAACATGTGAGCAGAAGCAGTGAGGGACAGAACAGTGTCAGGAGCGGGACGTCATCGTCTGTGCATGCTGTGTTTAAGGACTCACATTAGAACTGTATGCCGTGAGCAGAACATTTTAGAACGGTCAAAAACGTATTATGAACATTAAAGGAACATTCCATAGTCATACGTACAAAGACAAATTCATCTTTTTGCATTAATCATTCGTTTGACAGAATTCTCTTCCATTGAAGCTTAATATTTAGAAAAAAAAAAAAAACTTCAGGAGGAAGTGCTGCTCAGATTGTTGGTGGTTTCTTCTGGAACATGAGAAGAACCTCCGGAAAACATATCCTGTTTCAAGGCTGAAAGGGGCTCAGGAATACTTGCTGATTAATAAATGTACAAGTTGTCAATTGCCCAATATTTTCCAGTAAATATGTTTTAGGGATACATACAGTTTGAATAGTTGAGACTTGGCTTAAGCTTTGAGTACAGCCAAAAATGTATATTTAAAAACATATTAATATATACAGTGCAGTACAACAGCACCACTAACTACAACAACAATAAACATATAGATTAATTAACCGCTGTCAGAATATTTTGGGCATTTTTCTTTATTTGACACACAACAGTAGGTAGAGACAGGAAAGGCAAGGAGGCATGCAGCAAAGGGCCCGGGACCAACACAAACACAACCCGGTGCTCCCCCACAAGTTTGAACAAAAACTACTCATCTTACACTTTATAACAGCAGAACTGGTGGACTGGACTGCACATATGTGCACCTAATGCAGTGGTCAGAGTGTGTATGGTGAGCTGAGCTGCAGATATCAGGAAGATAAACAAGGACTGTGAAACTGAATCCTTCCCATGTACTTCATGTGCAGTCAGTATAAAACAGGGAACGCTCTCAAAGATTCCTGAAACAAAAGCCATGTGTGCATTACACCTGTGTGATAGTAAAGAGACAGTGAATGAGCTTGTCTGTCTGCTCCTTTCTCTCTGGGTCTCTGCACTTGTTCTGGTTAACAGCCACTGTGTGAGTAGAAAGCAAAGGCCTATCCTGCCAAAGCAGACCCAGCTAGCTGGTGAACCCACTGCCCTCCCATTGAGGAAAACAGTGTGGAAAACCACACCTAACCAACAATTCTACAGAATCACAGAGGCCGTTATTCGACATGTAGCCGTCTGCTCAGCTGTCAGTGTGCATTTTAATTCATTAAATAAAGTTAATACGCTGTGAAAAGAACCCCCGCCCCCAGCTCGCCACTGTTTAACGTTTCATGGACTACAATTGTTTAGAAATATGAACGTTGCTTCTCGTTCATGTACGGGCAGAGGCTGTTGATTATAGGAACGTTCACAGGACTTCTTTTATTTTCCTGCACCGTTAACGCCGATGTGGATTCACAGAATAGCTCAGTTAGTGGATAACGTTAGCTACTAGCTTTGCTAACGTTAGCGTGTATTGTGGTCAACAGTAGCTGCTATTACACCAGGTTTGGCGTTATATTAACTTGACGAGTTTAACGAGTTCACATCTTAATGACTCATTTGTTCACATGAAGAGTGTAAACTCGTCGTACCGCCGGCATATGCTTTGAGTTAGCGCTGCTTAGCTTCCTCAGATGGTAATTGGCGTAGGGCTAGCTGGATAGCTAGCCTGCTGCCTAGCAAACAAAGAGCTTAAATGCGAGAGGTGTGGATGCTAGCGTCCTAGCCAGCGTTAGCATGTTGCGTTGCGTACCTTTTTATGTCACCAAACTGAAATAAACAGCCAACACTGGAAAAATGTGCAGCCCAGCTACTTTTAAAGCAAACATTACCCGTCTGTTGGGCAGCTTAGCACTGCTATGTTAATGGCTAGCTGATATTGTAGCAGAGCCCAGGCTGTGGTCGTGAGGAGAATATCCAAACACAACAACACACCTGGATCCATCAGCTCACATTAATCCATACATCTTTTACATGCAGCACGCTAAATGCTCAAAACAGAGTGTTTACCATGCGAGCTGCCTCAGCCCAGGTCCGCTCCTTCTTTCTCTTTTGTTTGTCCTTCATTTCCTCTGCGCTGCTGTCTGCGGCTAGCCTGCTGTGTGTCTACAAAGCAACCTCAATACGATGGCGATTTAGCTGCTTAGCAAAATGGCTAACTCCGCTCTACGTTAACTGTGTGTGGAGCCTAAACAAGATGTTCCTCTCCTCTCAGGACGATGCTCGGGCGGCTGCTTAGCTCTTCCAAACGTCGCTACTGTGTCCAGTGCCTTGTCCAAACTAACTCAACACACATCGCCTCTCCGTGGCATAAAAGCAGTGTGAGTGCAGGGCTGGCTCAGGCTGTGGTGCTGCTGCAGGACAAGCCTCTGTGGAATGCAACAACCAGGTCAAAGGTCAAACCCTCCGCAGGAATGCAACAAAACAGCGTCCGGCCCTCCGCATGCAAATTATACATTTGAACAGATGTTGCATACAAATAATCAGATTTGATATGAGAATAGCACACTTTAGATCGATTCTTTCATCCCCCAGCGCACAGATTTGATATATTAAGCTTCTAATATGTAACAATGGAGTCCATCTGTTAGAACAACAAAATGCTGTCTAATTTAAAATAATAAAAAAAACTGATAAATAACTAAGCCTGACATAGATTTTTATGCACATATTTGCACACATTAATGCACATATGAACACATAACATTCACTATTAACCAGTAACAGACAACACTGCAAAGATTCACTGTGGGACAAATAAACACATCCATGTGCCACATTTAGAGTAGCATGATATTTGGATAATCATAAGTCATTACATCATGTAACAAACACCCTGAGCCTTTTAGTAAGGTAAGACAGATATAAAGATGTGCAGTGAGGATGTTGTATGACAGAGTACACTGTCTGCTGGTTGAGGGATGCTCCTCACTGCTCACTGATGCCTTGTATTATTTCATTATCATATTTGTGGTGCATGTATGCATGCCAAGAGGTTTGGCTTTATTTGTCCAGGTTGAGGGGATATCTGATTCTTAGATTTCTCAGAACCCTTCAGGTCACGTCTGACAATGATTTTGCCTCTATGGGTCACGGGCAATTCTGCAGCCATATTCAGACAACACACTTCGTTTTCCGGGCGGCAGACATTTTTTATAGCCCAATTAGCAACTTGCAATGCAAGAGTGGAGATGGAGTTGAGAGACAACATCTTTGACTGGATTGTTTCCCAAGTAGACAGTTTACATCTATTTAACAGTTCAATTTAACAAATAAATACATAAAAAACAAATAAAGAGACACTTACTTCTGGTTTAGCTTTACACTAACATGAATGCTGATAATATGATTTCATCGTGCAACTCTGCTAGATTTTCCAAATATCATCAGACTGAAGATCAAATTCTGATAATAAAACGAGTCATTTCAGAGGGTTGTGACACAACAATCATACAATCATTTCTTTCAAAATGTAAACTTATGAGACAATTGGCCACTAAGTCAAATTCTCTTCAAAGCCCAATGTGCTTCCTGGGGCCTAGTCAATCTCCTGTTCCAAGTGTAATCGGTGCCCTCTGTGGAGCCAGTGTTTAGTTTGTCTCTTCTAGACGACCGGAGGAACATGGAAGTTCAACAAGGTGGACTCGTGGAAGAAGACAACATCTGCAGCTATAAAAGACTCATTCTAAGCTAACAGAAACACAATGGTTATTTATTTTCAGGTGATTATACACTCAAAAACACAGTTTTGAATACTGGATTCCATGTCTGCCATACTCTGTAGGGTGAGACCCATAAGTTTTACACACTGGACCTTTAAGAGTGTGGAATATGAACACATTTCATACAAAATTAATAACTTGGTATTGATAATGTGATGTTTCTTTAATGCTTTCATACAATGTTAAAGTCAAACTAGGACTGTGTGATAGATGAGCTAAATTGTTTGTACTGAGCAAACTCCATTCATTGATGATGAATGTGTTGGAAAGCTCCAGGCAAAGCTAGTCAGTCAACCTTTGAGTGAAGATTTCTCTCTCTCGCTCTCTCTCTCTTTTTTTTTTTGGCCAATGACTATTTCCATCATCTCCATCATGCACAATGGTAAATGGGCTTTACTTATGTAGCGTCCTTCTAGTCTTCCATCCAGTCAAGGTGCTTTTACACTATACATCACATTCATCCACTCACACACACATTCATAAAATGAGAAATAAGGAGAAATTCATTAAATAATTACTTAATGAGAAATATACCTTTTCCATCTTAGTCTCAAAGGAAATCCATCAACAGGCGGGAGTTCAGATAGCTGAACATCAGGAGTTGATTAACTGGTTAGAGGATCAACAGAGAATCATTCTGCAACAAGTTTGAAATCACCTCGGACGATTGTGAGTGAGTATTTTGAATATTTTCTCATATTTGAAGACCAAATGATTAAGTGGTAATTAATCAACAAAATAATTGTTATCTTAATTAAAACTAATTAGTAATTAGTAAATTATTTCAGCTTTAGAAAGCACCCGCAACTACTATAGTAAAAAGTTTATATTTACAATGTAGATTATACCCTGTGGTAGTTTAATTTTAAACAGCATACATCCAAAGAGCAGGTACATGGAAGCATGAATAGTCTGTTAATTAGAACACAGAAAATAGAATAGAATAGTACAAGCACATATTATATATTATCTTAAATTAAAAAAAAAATCATTTAGCACTTTTTCTGAGTGTTGATGTGTCCATATTAGGAGTTAAGTAAGAAACATTATCCTCTATAATACTGACCAAGCGTCACTGACCAAACATGTTGGTCATTCTGTTAGGTGTGATATCCAGCCTCCAGCCTCAATTTTGAATTTTATACTAGCAAGGTGCTTCATCTGTCCAGCACCACCTCAGTGATATCACCTGAATCCTTTCAGTTCTGAGTTTGAAACATACTCAATTCATCCAACTTTATTCTCTCAGTCCTCAGAAAACATGGAACCTTGGTATTGCTCATGTTGTTCTGGCTCTTTGATTGGAAGACTGTTCATTTGATTTTTAGTGTTTTTATTGTTTAAAAAGTGTTGTATGAAGTAAATACACTTTATTTCCATTTTATATATATGAACTTTGTTTTACAGCTCAGCTATATTTACACAAATTCTTCTGATCTTCAGTGAACAGAAGTGTGCCAGCCCCCCCCCCCCCCAACACACACACTGTGTGGAGCTCTGCTTATATACTATGAGCCCAGGCTGTGACGTCACTCTCCCAGAATGCATGGCTTCCAGCGCGGCGCCCAGCAGTCCAGGCCCGGACTCTAACAAACATCTTTAAAGTTGATCCAAAATGTCGATGTGGAGGCGGAATGGAGGCTGGACGAAGAGCTGGACTGACGCACACTCGGTAAGTAGCCGTGTGTCCGTGTCTGTTGAGCCCGAGCCGAAGTTTAAGCCCGCTCGGTAAAATACACAAGAGTTAGCTCCTGCAGGACAAACTCCGATAGAACTTCGTGGAGCGCTCATCTTTTGTTTTTTAAGCAGCACGCTGTCTCGACGAACTCTCTAACTTCATCCACAGCCCGCTAACACGATGTACTGTTCGATATAAAGCCAGTGGAATACGGACGCAAGCAGCGGAGCGCCGAACCAATTTTCTAATCCGCCGCCGAATTTTGTGAACGCAGCACGGCTAGCAGTCAAATTTAGCCCCGGTCTGGCAGTGACCCCGTCCCACCAGGCTGCCACTTTACACCAGGTTTGTTCAGTCGAGCTGTACGCGGCTGGGTGGAAGTGTTTCCCGCTTTATTTGCCTTCAACGAGACGAGAGTGTCCGTAGCTAGCTGAACACAGTAAAAAGGGTTTAAGCAGAAAAAGTGTGGAGATTAAAGCTTCATGGCAGCTCCATGTTGAGGACCCACAAGATGGCACTACCAGCTCCCATCACCGGACTCCTGATGCGAATCATCACTCAGTCCGTTAACGGGACTCTCACCGCTCGTGTTTCTGATTCAGTGACACAGAAGCTTCTCCGTGAACATGAGGTGACACTACAATAGAAAAGCATTTTAGACTGCAAGTCTTAATACACAAATAGCACTGCAGTACTGTTATTTAAAGTGAAGCTGGTCATTCTGAAGCCTGGTCCTGTTCACAGTGGAGCGGTCCCTCTTCTGACAGGCCTACACACTCAGTTTGTAATAAGTTTATGATGTATGGTAAGGTCATATGCAATATTTTTCTTATTGTAAAGCCAAACCAACACTGACTGTGTCTACCAACACGTACCATGTGTTTGTGTGTATGAAAGCAGGACAGACAGCAGCACGGACTATATTCTATATTTGCACCATCTTTCGGTCAGTATTAATGTATCAACACTTTTTCTATACACACATATAATGTACATATTTATTTATGTGCTGGGGAGTGGCACTGGGACTTCCAATAGTGCAAAATCTACAAGGCAGCCAGTTACATTAAAAAACATCTTATATTACAGTATGTCAGGGAGAGTAGACAGGTTTGTTCTTGAATGTGCAGTCTCTGGCCTATACATACATACATACATACATACACATACACATACACATACATACATACATACATACATACATTACTTACTTACACTTACTTATACATACATACACATACATACATACATACATACATACATACATACATACATACATACATACATAGTATTATTCCACTAGTTTTTACAGCAAATCCCTGCTTAACAATGTGTGTAATGACTGAATTAACCAAGGAACAACTTTGATACCTACAAGATAGCCATGTTGTAACAACCCAGAGTCCAAAAACTTAAGATAAGAACAGAACAATGATTTTCTGTTCAAACTAAACATTACCAAAATCAGCACAGCAGCATACATGAAACAAGTTCAAGTTAACAATGAGATGATGCTTGTTCCACTCAGTTATAATGAGGTCGGGAGGAAGAAGCAATGCTTTGCTTCGTCACAGGAAAATCGGTATGGTCATTAAATAGTTTAACACAAACCTGAAGAGACACATTAAAGCTCACCACAAACAAAGTGAGGTGAGTTCATCAAAAGTTTCTTTAAACCCTTCTGCCTCATTAAACTTTTTTTTTTTTTGCCTTTTAATTTTTGATTTTTTTTAAAAATCAAGAGAGTTAATACATAATCAATGAATACGAACAAGGGTGTTAATTAAAAATATTGTCACTCATCTTGCTCGGGACAAAAACATGACCATGACTGCACAAAATGATGCAATCTGTTATATCAGGCTTTCACTTTCGAACACTGGCATCAAAATTTTTAATTTGTACTTTTTTTTACTATTTTCCACTCGATCTTAAATGTTCGCCCTGAGGGAAAAATACATTTCCGGTTTCATTAGTGGAACTTCTGCTGTATTATGGAGTACTGCAGGTCAATGAAGCAAATGCATGCAACTAAAATAGTCATTGTGTGTTCAGGGCTCAACAATTAGAGCTTGTCCACATGAGGACAAGTGGATTTTTCCGCTACCAATCATCTGGTGGCAGTTGAAACATATTGGGACCTCTGGTTTTAGGCTATTTTCATCATCTTTAGCCTGACCTGTAGCTGCCAATGTTAGCTTTTCACAGTCTGGACCAACTCCTGTGAAAAGTACAAGAAGATGCATAGTGTCATTACATAAACAGGACGTTTTATTTCTCTGAAGCAACATGCAGCTTTTCTAATTTCCAGCTTTTACTAACATGCTGAGAACTGAGCAAAGTTACGATGACTTAAGCAACTTAACTACTAGCTAATATTAACTATCTTGCTGCATGAGCTAATGCCATGAAGCAGCTAATGCCACACAGCTTTGGTTTGTTACAGTGAGCTAGTTGAGCCCTGCCTTGTGTCACTCTTGGCCAGTAGAAAGCAGTCAGCGAATGACAAGACTGGGCTTCACTCAAAGGACAACAAAGCGAATAATAGAGTTGATCAAGGCCAGACTTGAAGCTTTTCAAACATTGAGAACATTCACTGGTTGTGACCCAAAACCCAAACTTTCTGTAACAGCTGTAATTGTACAGGACGGCTTCAGTGCCCACCCTGGAAAACATCCACTGTCATACCGTTCCCCAAGAAAGCTGGCTCCTCAGAACTAAATCGCTACCAGCCAGCTGCACTCACCTCAGTAGTAATGAAATGCCAGGAGTGCGTTGACATTAGCCTTTCTAACTGTTGAACTATTGTTTCTAATTTAGAATTGTTATACTGCTGAAAGGGGGACTGAGGATGGACTGAGGATGCTGTGGCGTGGCTTCTTCATCGACTTCAGTTCCGATTTCAGCATTCAGCTCTACCTCATGGCGCTGAATGTTGCTCAAAATTTGACATTTTAATAGCTGGAGACAGATGAAGCACAGATGGAGATGGCTTTAAAGATCAAGTTGTTATGGAGATAATTGTGAAAATGTAGGCTAAACGTTATTATCACAGCTCCACCTTCAGATCAATGAGTGCCATTTTAAGTGTGCAGCCCACCTGTCCATTTTGGTCACAGTTTGTTTTTTTGCTGCACAAATGCTTTGCAAAGAAAAATAATAAAAAAGAATGAACAAAAACAACTGGCTGCTTGGAGCTCGAATAAACAAGCTGGTTCATTTGTTCAAATGTGATCAGATTTGTGGGGCCTACTCAGACTTTCTCCAGCACTGGCAAAGCAATAAAACAAAGTAGTGTGACCTGCTGTGACAGACGGCTAATGTATCATTAGCTAGTGAGCTCATTTTAAATCATGATATGAGGTGTCCATCATTACAGCCCATGGTCCAGGTTCATATTTCAATGAATATATTTAATGTAAAATAGACTTGTCAAAGGAGTAGCTGAATATATTTCATACACCAGTGGCAGGAACTTTCTTTTCTCGCAGCAAATGATAAATTCATGTTATGTATACAACATGTAATGCATGTGTGACCTGGCTCTGATGAACAGCAGAAAGAAACAGGCCAAAACTGATTGTCTAGTTTTTACACTAATAAGTATCCAAGACATGTATCAACAGCAAACAAATTATACAGCACTAAACTAATGTTAGTGTTAAAGTTTGTTCTCTTATATTGGTCAGTTTGGTAATGACAATATTTTAGTTTAGTAATAATATAGTGCAGGGGCCGGTGGCCCGCGGGCCAAAACTGGCCCGCCATCAATTATATCTGGCCCGCTAGATGACGTTGATTTATTTTAAAATATATATATTTTTAAAATATCTTTTAAACCTCATGTTTTCTGTCAAAAATACAACAAGTTATAATAAGTAACGTGACAAAACAGCAGCCAGAACATCCTTGCAGCCTCTTTACTTGACACACGGGTTGAACGCTAATTACACGCGTGCGTGCTGTGTAACCTGTGGACAATAAAAGTGTCCTGTGTCCCTCTTGCAACGGACAACGTGAACAAATATGTTTCATTAAATAAATAAAAAACAAAACCAAACAAGGTCGGCTCAAATATCAAATAGCCTAATTAAAAAATGTGAATGCACATCAGCGGCATGGGGAAACAGATCTGCTGCTGTATACATTAGTTACGCAGGTTGCTAGGGCAGGTTGCCTGTTTCATGACAGACGCCAGGAGATGCAGCAGTGGGCGTAATAACAGCACATAAAAAATTAATGTTTTAAATGATTAAATGCATTTTTAAAGTTAAATAACGTTTATTTTAATAGAATAGAAAAAATAGAAAACCTTTTTTTTCCAGTAGGAAAGCATGGTCATGGCTGATGGAATTGTTAGAAAAAAATTGGCCAGTGCAAACTTATTGCCGACCCCTGCTGTAGTGTTTAAATAAATATAAATAACCTTTGCCTTGAATTTTAGTACATTTACTTAATAATAATACTGCAGACTGCAGTATTGTAAATCTGTAATTCTTTTCACCCATTTCTAAGTCAAAGAAGCAATATTTTATTTATTTATTATTATTAGCAGCATATTATTTTTCAAAGCTGTCTCTAGGGAACAACACCCCGGCCCCCTCTCTTAGTGGATCTCTGTTTTTCTCTCTACTCCTTCGTTAGCAGTTTGCCTGGCTGTCTGTGGACCAAATAACTGTGATAAGACAAGATACATGTGTGTGTAGATGATGCAGTGTTATTGAGTGATAAGCTGTCTGTACTACACAGAGCAATAAAAAGTGCTCAAAGTTTGACTGATACTGAACTTTTGAGATAGATGCTAATTGTTATTTATTTTTTCATTTATTTAGAGAGGAAAACTTCAATTTTTGGCCTTGAATAAAAAGGGATGACGATTTTCTTTAATTAAGAAAAGAGTTAAATATTCTTCAACATAACCTAACATTGAATAATTCAACAGATACATTGTCAGACAATTCAATTTGACTGAGTTGATTGCTGAGAGCTGCTTCCTCTTACTCTCACCAGTATTTAAAAACACCACAGACAGCTGGATAAACTACGCAGTGACAATAATACACAAGCCTTTTTTTCTATAACATTTATGCCAATGTCAAAATATCTGCGATGGGACAGTATTGGCCGACCGATATGTCTTCTGTAACCAAAATATATACAGAAGATAAATATCTATTCAAATCAAATCAAATTTTATTTGTATAGCCCAAAGTCACAAAATACATTTGCCTCGGAGGGCTTTACAATCTGTAAAATATCTATTGTCCACAGATTTGTGGAGAAAAATGTGAAAGTTACGTTTGGCTTTTATATAGTTATTGTTACTTAAAGGTCCAGTGTGTAGGATTTAGTGACATCTAGTGGTGAAGGTTGCAACCAACTGAATACCCCCCTTCTTAGACGATGGCGATGGTGATAATAATCATATCTTATGTCTTATATAAGATATAGTATGCTAAAAATATCTACCTATATCATACACACTGGTCCTTTTTAAAGTCAGCTGATCCATGCTCCACATTGTGCCATGCCTGCTTTTCACAAGGTGACACTGTGTGTTTTGCTTTGTTGTTTTGCAGGTCTGTAAAGATGATGAGCTGCCTCTGTGATTCAGTTTCTGTGACTGCGGTCTTCTGGGCTTCTGAATACTAAAATAGACTGTGGGCCAACACAAGAGCTCTCCTCAGGAAACACACAGAACCAGTCAGAGCATTCAAAGCTCCTCATCACCGCAGCCCTTTTGGGGTTGCTATGGCAGCTGCTGTCACAGAGACCAAGTGCTGGACACAGGCTTGCCTCAGTAAGGCAGGACAGACCACTAGTCATTGCCGCAAGAGACCGTCAAACAGTCAACAAACAGCACTTAGCATTAATTCTAGCACTCTAAGTTAACAAAACGACCAAAGGTCCTGTAGGCTGATGGTCAGCTCTCTGGAGAATCCTCATGAGTCTTGTCTGTGTCTGCTCAGGCTCTTGGCCAGAGTCCCTGTGCAGCAGCAGAGCCAGTACTGTTCCTTTTGTTAGACCATGTTCCACCAGCAGGACCATCTGAAGAGCCAGCTGCAGGAGAGCCACCCAGCCAGCAGGCAGCTCTTCCACTGCCAGGAGTGTGGGAAGCAGTACAACACACAGCTGGGTTATAGACGCCACCTGGTGGCAGCCCACGGTGCCGCAGCAGGCCTGCCCTGCCCAGAGGGGGCACCCTCCCTGCTGGAGCACCTTGGCAGCCATATTGACAGGCCTCCACCGTCAGACGGAAACACAAACGCTGCTGTGCCGGTGAGAGAGAGGAAGTACTCATGTGAGAGATGCGACCGCCGATTTTATACTCGCAAAGATGTACGCCGTCATGCTGTGGTGCATACTGGACGCCGCGACTTCCTGTGCCCACGCTGTGCACAACGCTTTGGCCGTAGAGATCACCTGACCCGCCACTTGAAGAAGAGCCATGCCCAGGAGTCAGGATTGATGCCACCCTGTACACCCAGCACGCCTGTGGCTACACCGACCCCTGCCCCCCAGTGTCCAGTGAAGGAGGAGCCCAGCCCTGTGACCTCTGATATGAGTTCTGTCTCCAAGGAGCCCATGGAGACTTACTCCAGGGACATGTACAACTCCTACCCCATGGCCAATCCTGTCCCTGCTCTGGGGCACCCTCATGGCCTCATGCAAGGCTCCTTGTCCTCAAGTATGGGTGTGGGTCGCCACATGACCCCCCAGTCTTCTCACCCCCACCACCATCATCTGCAGCCCCCCGCAGCTCCGCAGCAGCAGCCCTACGGCAACATGGCCAGGTACCAGCACGGATCTACCTCATATCCTCGTGCTGACGTGGACAGTTTCCTGCTGGACCTGCAGAGCGCCCCCCCACCTCACCTGAGTGTGGCCAACTCCTCTACCTCTACTTCTGTCTCCCCTCAGAGGGAGGTGCTGGGTGAAGGGGTGGGTGCTGGTGGTGACCCTCACCTGCTGTCTAGGAGCCCTGCTATCTCCTCAACTGAGCTGTCCTGCACCACTAACATGGACCTCGGTCCTCTGCTGAGCTTTTTGCCTTTCAGCCTGCCGCCCTACAGCCCTCACATGGGGATGGGAGGGTTAGTGATGAGCTACCCACCTGCCACCACCACCACTTCCTCTCCATCCTCTTCTACTGGGCTGTCCTCTCAGGCCCCAGGGCCTTTCACTTTCTTCCAGCCTCCCCAGGCTCATGTACCCCAGGGCCCCGGAGCCCACAACCACAGCCAGCTACCTCAGGCATACAGCAGCCCTGCTATGAGCACTTCCAGCTCCCTACCTCACTACTACCAGGCCTTTCAACAGTAAGCAGTTCTGTCCCCACAAATGTTGCCTTCACACAAGCTCATGGATTGTTCATGAAAAGGGTAAAACATGAGACGGCATCTTTTATTGTAAAACAAATGTGTCACTTTAGCCTGTCAGTGCTAATGATGCTAATCTCTTCATCTTTTTTTGTTGAACACAACAAATCACCTCATCAGTATTACCTCATTATTTAAAAAGGAAGCTTGAACCTTTGAGGAAATGTAGATGGTCTCACTACAACCAAAATAGAATAGTACTTCTTTTCATCAGACTTGTTACCAACAGTGGATGCACTTAACTCTTGTCACAGGTGCTGCACAATGTGGAGAGTCATCCAGTTTTAGCTTATTATGGAAACTGATACAGTGTTAGAGAATCTTTTATCTAGTCATGTATATTGTTTAAGAAGTGTCCCCTTCCTTACTGAAGCTGATTGACATTCTCATTTTAGAATACTGGAGCATAAACTGCCTTATGGAATGAGAACAGCTGGTGTAAGATCGGCTCAGTTACAGTTAGTGAATACAAGTGAGCTAAGTAAGCTAAAAATTCAATCTCAGCAGCACTGTCTGGATATTATATCTAGATATATCTGGTGGTCAACCTATTAAAATATGCAGGAAAGAACTTTCCAGCCAGTAATCAGCATCACACCAACTGATGTGTGTAGTACCTGCATCAGTGGATCAACCATTATTTCACTGGTGTCAGTTTAACCCTTTCTGTGGAATTCAGTTAGGCCTTGTGGTCTATTTTTATCTGTCTGTCATGGCAATCAACAACAGTTACAGTTAACAAGTATTGTGAAGCTAAGCCATGCAGACCAAATCTTAAGGATACTGTAAACCCATACAGTCATCAATGTCACACACTGTTACTGGACCTGCAAAAGCAATTGAGTAACATCAGAATCTGAAATTCTGAAGAAGAAAAGAGAGAGAAAGAAACGGAGCTCTAAGTTAGAATTCCACATTGGAAGATTTTTCAATGCATTTATGAGGTCACATCAGCATGGTGACATAGTCTCATGCTGCTGTATTTGCTGCATTCTGTAACATCACTATATTAAAACGCACTTAGGTTTCATTTTCAGCATGGCAGGTAATACCAAATCACACTGCTGTCTATGTGCAAAACAGGTTCTGACCTCGTGGACTAGAACGTTTGGCGTGCTAGGTACCGTTCAGACAAAGGCGTGTTGCTCCGAAGAAATGTGAAGAAATGAACTCCATATATTCAATTTACTGTCATTTAACATAGTTCCACTTGTGAGACACTGACTGCAAGTGGCTACCCACAGGTGACTGTGGTCAGTCACACTTCATCTGTTTCCCCCCTGTCCAGCGTACTCCCAGCATCCTTAGTGTGCCTTTCTGTCTGAACGGGGCCTCAGAGAGCAGCAGTGCAGCAGCTGTCTGTCGTATGACCCGTCATGTTAAAAGGTCAGACTGAGAACTCTGTAATGTACAGTTGCCAACACTCTGTGCTACCCAGGTCACTGTCCCTTTTTAAAATCCATAAAGGCACATATTTTCTGTAGTGTTCTAGAAATTAGTCTTGACAGCCATCCAACAGAGCCCACACTCAGTTGTTCATGTAATTTGTTATAGAAATAACAATTCACGTGGTGGTTGCAGATGACCATCCAAGAACTATGACACTTCCTGTGATTGAAAGATGGAAAGCTTTTACCACAAACCACCCCCCAACCTGTGGGAGCATAAAATATTTTCAAAAATGAGATTTCACCTCATGTCATAGTAAGGAACATAAAAGCACTTTGCAATATGTTGGTCTATCTATATCAGCCAGCCCTTGTCTATATTTCCATGTTTTCCATAGAGAAGGTGGAACCCTAGCTACATGATGTGACCTGGGACACATGGGAACAGCACTGTAATTTTAGGGAAAGTCTCTTCTGCACACCTCTTTTGTACGTTTCTAACTGGACCACTGGATCTGAGCAGGTTCTAACCTGCTTGTTGTGAATGAAATTCTGAATAGAATGCAGCATAAATCCTACAAAAGCCTTCCAGAGCACTTGTACCTATTTCTGACCTTTTTACTATGTCACTGTTTGTACTGACACCCATTCCTCCGAGGCTGTGGTACTGGATCTCAAGTGTTTCTGATGTAATGAGGACTAAAAGGCTACCCCACCCCCCCCTCTTGTCCTGGCCTCTTGTCCTGTGTGCTCAGGAAAGCCAGAGAAGGGAAGCAGTTGAGGAACTGTTGGTCTGTCGAGATTCAATGTTCCTTCAACAGAGTCACACTGCAGCATGAGAAAAATGGATCTTAACATGGCAGCCTACCGATAATGGACGCTCCACTCGAGAAATTGGTCAAGTGTGGTGGAGATGGAGGAGCCCTCCTGCTGGATGTTGTGAGTGATGTGATGTTGGAAAAAAGATATTTAGGGAGAGTCTGGTGATCGTGATCTCTCTTCTGCCGCCTTAATTCCATGAACTTTATGTTGAAGGACATTTCTTCCTAGCATTGAAACCAGCCTCCAAGTGTTGCACCAATGTCTTAAAATGCTACTGTTGTGCCTCTCTAAGAGTGTCTAATCTCTTGACAGGGTTTAAGCACTTATGACATTTCTAGAAAAGGATGAATTTGATCTGTACCTCAAACACGCAGAACTGTGGGTTTCTGTTTTTATTTGTATTTGCTTCTAGTTATTTTTGGCTCTTGTGCCATTAGATTGAAACTATAAAGGTAGATTTTATGAATCTAAACTCTTTATCTAGCAGCAGACATTGACATTATAATTCAGTCAAACTTTCTACCTCTATCTTGTCATATCTTTGTGCAAAATCATTAGACATAGTTTTAACCTGTAACAATTGGGCAGTTTTTTTTTTCTTTCTTTTTTTTCTTTTTATTTTTTTACCACTGTTGAAGATGGGGTTATGTTCACAATTCAACTTTGAAGGACCAGGTACACACAAGTCCTGTTGGTGTATTCCAGGGTCAAACATTGTTCTCTATACTTGCCTTTAATGATATTTCTACTTATTTACTACCTCAGAAGAGACAGGTGACTGTCCATCTAACTGCAGAGAAAATGTCTGTGTAGAGTTTTATTTTTGTCAGAAGAAGCACATGTACTTTGTAGCTGCATAGTTTTTTACTGAGATTAGCTCACAGCAG
This sequence comes from Miichthys miiuy, assembly GCA_036365135.1. Lineage (NCBI taxonomy): Eukaryota > Metazoa > Chordata > Actinopteri > Sciaenidae > Miichthys > Miichthys miiuy. Next base: position 29,049,361 of record CM071606.1, on the reverse strand, counting down.
AATGATGTCTAGTGCAAGTACAGGTTCACATTGCACTTGCTTTTCTGATGCCATCTCTGCCTCCTCAGTCTGGAATGTTGAATCTGGCCTCAGTCTAAGGGAATTCCAGTTACATGTTAGAATGTACAGACAAGACTTTGGTTCTGTGGATACTCACTCTAAGCATTTCACCTGAAGGCAGCGTCGTCACTAACTGTTCCAAATTGATGTTCCTGCTCTGAGTGATGCAGAATTATCAATAACTATGCCAAACACTAGCTTGGGTCCAGCCTTGCCACTGTGCTGCTTCTCTTTAAGATCATTGTAAATTGATACTTGCTTATCAATACACAATAAGCAACCTGAACACATCACTGTGGGTGTGGAAAGTGATGGACATTTGTCATTTTCTGACTTGTATAAAAAAGTCCATCTGAAGTCTCCACCTACGGCTGACAGCTGAAAAGCTGAAGGTATGCGCCGCAGAAGCATTCCAAACTGAAGGTAGAGATGTAGAGATTTGGTGCAGCGCAGAGATACAGAGAACACCAGGATTCATTTCACTAAATGATCATTCAGTACTGTCGGGTTGCCTGCATTTAGATCGGCTCTCAGAACCACTACAATGCAGGTTTCACCACCTTTAACTTAGATATGTTTTGCATTAGGTGTTTGTATTATCACTTAATAGATTAGAAGACAGTGAAAAGAAAAGGAGTTGTCATTTTCTGATTGTCTGAGCATAAAGTAATACAAAATAAATCTTTAGATTTCCACTGTGTCCCTGTGCTTTATTTGGATGGAGATCAAGTGATATCAATATGGACACCCAGATACGTGTCATTGTGCACAGCCAGCACTCTGATCAACAACTGCTTTGGAATAAAAAAAGTTTTCTTGACGTTTAGAATGAGGTGTGTGCCAATCAAAAAAATCAGAATGGTTGATGTTTGTCTCATCATGCCTGTAAAGTGAAGTCAACACAGCAGAAGTAGGTATTTAACAATGTATAATAATTTGTGTGAGGACACCAGCCAAGCTGACAGCGTTGTGGAGCTCCAATATTGATAACTGTAGAGTTGTATACGACTCTGAATTAAATGGTATGACTGACAGCTACAATCAACTAAAAGCAGCTGAGCATAAGCTCAACCAAGTGAACACTGGCAGTAATTAGTGTGCTCCTTCCACTTTCAACATAGATACCACATGCTTCAAGGTATTACCATCACAACTGAAGTAAGAGTATATGAACAGGTGTGTGAAACACTGCTAATCATTCACTAACTGCTATATGTTCAAAAACCCTCTGAAATAAACTCAAAGATGTTGGATGGAACCAGGAACTCTGAACAGGACTGAAATCATCAGCAGACTGGTACTCCAGCTACCTCCCACAGTGCAAAGACATGACCTTAACAGGTTAATTGGTGTGAATGGTTATTTGTGTCCTGTGATGAACTAACGACTTGTCTAGAGTGTAGCCTTTTATTAAAAAACAATATAGTGTTTATACTATGGCTTGATGGCTATGAAAGCGCCCTGATCTTGATTTTTTGAGGCCATTCGTTGGAAACTGATACTGATCACAGGGTCTGTTTCAGCCTTCTATTTGTAATGAAATGAAAAATGATTGACCAAATTGACAAGTTTATTTACTGGGAGGTCAAAGTGCCTAATGGATCTGTGGAGAGGCACAATTATATGAATCATATCAACTCTCACACAGAGAGAAGCCTCGTGAAAGCTGAGTTACGGAGTTATGGATCATTGCTGAAATCTCATGGCGGGAAAAGGGACTGTCATAGATTTTCTCCACCGCAGAACTGAAGACAAAGATCAGTGGAGGTATAAAGTGACCTGTGGGGGGCAGCAATGCGCCGTTTGAGTCTAGTAGTCTGTCCGAAGTTTAACAGAAGAAGAGAAGCACTTGGACACAGCAGGTTGTTCTGCGCTCAGCTGACTTTAAAGGTCGATGCAGAGTCGTAGAGTTAGTGATGGGTAAATGAAGCTTTTGTGAAGCACTGAACCACTTGAGCCAATTGTTTTGAAAATGGGTTCATTACTCGAAGCTTCAGTTATGGCGACCTCTCCTGGCGAAGTGCCAGGCTGCAGTCAAATTAGGCTAGTTGGTGGACAGGAAGTTTTTAATTACACACACGCACACCGATTGTTATGTTCTATTCACAAATAAAGATCAATGAGACGATGAATGTGTGTATTGTGTTATTGAGGAGAGTGCTGGGAAAATATGACATAGGTTTAGGTGGTAAACCTATGACATAGGTGTGCTTGTGTAACTATGGCAGAGGGTGATTATGTAGGATGGGGGACAGTCAAAGATTTTTTAGTGAGATGCATTATTTTTTCAACAGTTTTTGGATCGAGTCGGTTTCTTTCTTTGCTCACAATTTCTCCACATTTTGAAAACACTCGCTCACAAGGAACTGATGAGGCTGGTGTGCATAAAAATTGTTATAAAGTGTTGAAGGCGCTCAAATTTAAAACTGTCTCAACCTGTCACCTGTCAGAATCGAGACGAGGCAGTGCCACTGAATCACCTGATTGGACCGCAAACCAGTCAGGTGATTCATCCTGGCAATGAAGCAGTTTCTGCTTCGGACGTCATATGTCACGTGTTTTTTTTCGCACCAAAGCAAGCTTCGAAGCAGTGCTTCTATGGAATTGTAGTTCAGGGTTTGAAGCACATATCGAAGCTTCAGTGTCGCGCTGCCATCACTACGTAGAATCTGTTTAGAGCCTAACACCTCCATGAAGGACTAAAACAGCTGGTGCTGTGCTGGAACAGCCGCATGGAAGACACCTCTGATCGTTTATCTAACTTGAACAGCTCGTGAGCCGGCGCCCGCTCCAAACATCCATCCGTGGTGACGCCCCCTTCACTTAGCATCGATTGCTAACTCTGATTATTAGCGTCTAGCCGCGTAGTAACGTTGATAGTTGGTCAGCTTGTAGAGTTTTAAAGCCGGGGGGCATAATGCAAGAGGACTATCTGTGAGGAACGACCCCAGCCACGGTGAGTCACGGTAACGACCCCAGACTGATGCGAGCCAACGACGACTAGCTGCTAGCGAAAGTGCACTGGACTGCTAGTTAGCTTGTGATGTAGCATGGCTTTGTCCCACACTAACTTCACGCGCTGTCATGTCAGACAGGAGGTCAGGGCGAGGCGAGCAAATGAACATTAATAACAAACATAAAGGACTGATATTTGACTTATCTAAGCGCTCAGCTGGAGACAGCTCGATGACATGTAGCTAACAGAGGCTAACAGTTCCGTTAAGGTTAGCTTGCGCCGATGTTTTTATTTTTTTATTTAGCTTAGATTCAGGTCGATGTGCGTGTGTCATGTTTTAACCTGGCTCTTTGTTAACCCCCATGCAGTGGATGAGGCTGCTTATGAACGAATACACAGAGACTGTGCCGTCTGTGTTACCTTCAAACTGTGTGAAAGGTCACAGCTGAGGATCGGCCTGCCGTCACCGCACACACCTCACACACTGCACACACTCACATTTCAGTCCAACGGCTCCACAGTTAGTAAGGTCTTTTGTTGACACCGTGTCAGAGAGCTGTACAGTGTATTCTGATCATGTTCTTTGTGTCCGCACAGTCCATGCAACAATGAGTCACTGAAGAACGTGCAGGAACATGATCGTGCAGATTCCAGAGACAGCTAACACGGAAAAGCCACAAAACATATTTGATATTTCAAGTATACAAATGTCAAACTGTATCATCCACAAGTCCCTTTAAAGAGAGCAAAGCTAACAATGGATCTGTGCGCAGTGAACAGACACCAAACAGACAGTGAACTTTATTTACTGACCTGTTAAAGACAGATCTCTTACTAAATGCTGACAGACTGGTTATGTGTGTCCCGTTCATGGTAATTACCACACAAATGGCCCATAAAGTTATGTAATTATTATTCATCTGTTTTGCCTGATCACCACGGTGCATAGTGCAGCCCAGCACTGGTTTGCTGCCCACTGGTTTAAAGGGTGCCGTATCTGTTTCATGTGTGCTGCTTGTGCTTTAGACTCGTCCAAACTTTTCGTGCCTTTGTGCACAAAGAGAGGACATCCTGTGAAATGGAACAAAGCCTGTTTTAACGCTCATATGGACACCTGCCTGTTGTCTTTGATTCAGTGAAATGGACAGCATGTTTGCATCAGCAGCAGGCCAAATATAACTTTAATTTTAAAATGATTCTAATAATTAAAGCTGAACACTTTTACTATAAACAGTTTCATAGATATTAAATTTGCTGCAGAGTTTGTGTCTCATATCAGTGATATGCTTATAAGATTGTGTAAGACATGCTTGTGTGTGTGTGTGTTTTTTTTTTTAATGGTTTATCTCCTGTCCAGTGCCATGTCTCTGGTTTTCCCACGACCCAACAACAACGCAGTCCACGGTAAGAAGGATAAGAGACTGATGGCGGAAGTAAACGCATCACCGCTCAAGCATTTTGTCACAGCAAAGAAGAAGATCAACGGGATCTTTGAACAGTTGGGGGCCTACATCAAGGAGAGTGCCTGCTTTCTGGAAGGTACCCTTGTTTTTGAGAGAGTGAGTGACGAGTACTCAAGTATGACAAAAATGATTGATCCCTTGTTTTTGTGGTGACCTCCATATTTCAGATACTTACAAAAATGAAGAACTGGACCCAGTCACCACAGAGGAGCAGGTCCAGGAGGTCCAGGGTTACCTTGCCAAGGTGGCTGGAATTGGAGAAGTGCTTGCCCGCAGACATATGAAGGTGGTCTTCTTTGGGAGGTATGTGTATCTGTTTCTTATCCACACTAGATTAAACTTTATTAGACTAGTTCTAAATCCCATTCCAAATGTTACATTTGACCTGAATATGGAGGATTAAGCATGCTGCTGACGGGCATGGTGTTTGTTCTGCAGGACAAGTAATGGGAAGAGCTCAGTGATCAATGCCATGCTGTGTGACAAGGTGCTGCCGTCAGGAATAGGACACACCACCAACTGCTTCCTGAGGGTGGAGGGCACCGACGGCAATGAGGCCTTCCTCCTCACTGAAGGCTCTGAGGAGAGGAAGAGCATAAAGGTAAAGTCACTGAATGTCTTTACATGCTGCTCAGACAATCTCCACAACTCCAGTCTGTGGAAGTGAATGTTCTTGTCTTCGCAGTGTATGTAAACTCTGTGTGTGTGTGTGTGTATAGACGGTGAATCAGCTGGCCCACGCTCTCCACCAGGATGAAGACTTGGATGCTGGCAGCTTGGTCTGTGTCATGTGGCCTAAAGCCAAGTGTGCTCTGCTCAGGGATGATCTGGTGTTGGTGGACAGGTCAGACCCAAGTGAACGCGATTTAATCAACACATTCATTTCCATCACATTTAGCACATGAGCTCTACTCAGCTGCTATATGTAGTTATTACACAGTATGCTGCTTATGTTCTAATGGTAGAATAGACGTCATAATTAGACGTGACAGTTAATCATACGGCAGTGATATGGACAGTTTAGCAAATGTAACATCTTCATTGCATGAAAAGTTTCTGAAGCCGAACTGAGAAAACACACACACACCTCACGCCTCACCATGGTGGCGTGACAAGGAGTGCAGTTAGCTCATTCTATTTCCTGTTTCCCCCTCTAGTCCAGGCATCGATGTCACCACAGAACTGGACAGCTGGATCGACAAGTTCTGCCTGGATGCTGATGTGTTTGTTCTGGTGGCCAACTCTGAGTCCACACTGATGCAGACGGTGAGACATGATAAAGCAAATGGTCTCTGAAGAATGTGTAGTTTGAGACAGAAGCTGTCAGTCACCTTTAATCTGTGTGTGCTGTCATATGAAGTGGAATAAATGCTGGAGTGAATGTCAATGCTAATGTTTTAAAATTCTGTTCCACTGCTGTCTTTTATTTGAAATAGTTTTTTATTAAGTTTTCAAAAAACTGTAGTGAGAAAAACAAAACAGTTGAAACTGGCCAAGAGCCAAAAGACACAGCTGCATGAATGCCATACATTGATACAATCTCCTGTGTGCATCGGATATAACATACATACCACATACTTCATACATACTATTTTTTTTGCTTCAATTTATTACATTTTCAATGGTCAACACATGTACAGAGATGGCCATGACCAGAGATGGTCTAAGTGGTCTAAAGTTTGAGCAGATCTTTATAGTGGCGTGTTACCTTTACTCCTAAATATGTTAGGGGGCCAGTTGTGACTCTAAATTTGCATGAGTCAAAGGACATCGTCAGTGCTTTTCTGTTTATGGGGAATAATACAGTCTTTGTTAAATTGATTTTATAACCTGAGGCTAGACTAAATTGTGAGATTGTGTCCAGGCACTTTGGAATTGAATTTTCAGGGTCAGATATAAAAAGCAAAAGGTCGTCCGCATATAACGAGACTTTATGGACTTATGGACCTGTGGCATAGAGTACAGTATTTGAATTTATTAATTTACTGGCAAAAGTCTTATAAAATTCAGTGGGGTCCATCTGGACCTGGGGCCTTTCTATTTTTCATTAGTTTAATTGCTTGACCAATTTCAGCATCAGATATTGGCTCTTCTAGACTGGACTTATCTTCATCACTTAGGGTGGGCAAGTCCAGATTTTCTACAAAATTGTTTGCATGGTAACTATCTGAACTATATAGGGAGGAGTAAAAAAACTTAAACTGATAGTTGATGTCTTTCGGGTCTGATTTGATGGTGCCATCAGTAGCTTGTAATTCTGTAATATAATTGGCAGCTGAAAATTGACGTAACTGATGAGAAAGCAGCCTACTCTTGCGTTCTCCATGTTCATAGTGGCTCTGTCTTGATTTTAAAATTCTCTTCAGCCTGTTTAGAGGCAGAAGATCAAACTCTGTCAATGCTATCCTTTTCTTGTGGAGGTCTGCCGATGGAGAGTCAGAATTGCTGATCAACGTCATGAATAAGCGTGGTTAATTCTCTGAAGCGTTTCGTCCTACTTTTGTTCAGTTGAGCTGTGTATTCTATTATCTGACCCCTCAAGTATACTTTTAGTGTTTCCCATAAGGTAAATATATATCTGGCAGCTGGTTAGTTTCAAGGAAAAAATCAATCTGAGCCGAAATGAAGTCCACAAAGTCGCCAGTTGCGCCATGTGGCTACGTTGTCCTGGAGCCAAAGCTCCATGATGACTGGTGAGTGGTCTGAGATGACTATACTATCATATCTACACAATTTAACAAGTGGAAGCATTCTTTTGTCTACAAGGAAAAAAATCAATCCTTGAATACATCTGATGTGCAGTAGAAAAAAAGGAAAACTCTTTCAGTGTTGGTGGATAAATCTCCAGAGATCTACCACACCACTGGACTGACAAAAAGTCTTTATAATATGAGCAGATTTGGAGAGAGGGCCTGCTGGGATTTTAGAGCGGTCAAGAGAGGGTTGCAGGACAGTATTGAAATCTCCCCCCAATATCAAGTGGTGTGTGCCCGACTCTGGGATGCAACTAAACAGTTCCTTTATAGAAATCAGGGCTGTCCCAATTAGGGGCATAGATATTGACTAAAACCATTGGAAAATTCTACAGCCTGCCCTGAACAAAGATAACAAAGCGCCCGTTTATATCAGCCGCTACTTTTAACGATACAAACTGCACATTTTTCCCAATCAAGATGCTGCTGTTCCACGACACTTGGAGTTAAATTTGGAATGAGGGACCAAAAACAAAGAGCACTAGGAAAAAATAAACAGTAACACGAAATGCATAAAGAACCCCTAATGTAACACGTAAGCCCAATTGCTGGCCTCTCCCCAACTGAGAGCCTGCACCCTCCCTCCCTCCTAAGCCATTATGAAGAAACCTGTTCAGCATCTTACCTATCAGGGCTGAGGAACCTTATGTACCAACAATTTAGCTTAACAGCTGTAACGTTTCAAGTCAAGGAGACCTGTTTAGTGTGTGCAGTGTCTGTATTCATATCTATGAATATATGTGTGTGTGTGTGTGTATGTGCGTGCCCATATGTTTGTGAAGTCGATGATGTATGATTATGCCTGAGTCTGCGCAACTGAACCAAAGAATGCTGTCTTTTAAAACAGTTGTAAATGATGTCTCTCTACAGGAAAAGTCCTTCTTTCACAAGGTCAATGAGCGGCTCTCCAGTCCCAACATCTTTATCCTCAACAACCGCTGGGACGCCTCAGCCTCAGAGCCTGAATACATGGAGGAGGTCAGTCAGACGAATCATCTCCACCTTCACACAGGCTGACAATGACAAACATGGTGGCATGTGCTTTTTAATTTTTATTTGATGCATGCATAAATCCCTGCTGTGCATCTGTTGTACTATCATACACCAGCGGTTTATGCAGCTCTGTGCTGCTGACAGCGGTAGCCTTAGATTAGAACAGCTTAACTGGTGTTACCGTCATTCCTCTCACACTGTGTGGTGAACTGAGGATCACCTCCTGCTTCACAGGCCTGTGCTCTCCCCCACTGTTATCTAGCTCTGTTGATACTGTAGTTAGGTTTTATTTGCCCAGGTTAGGCCACAGGCAGTCCAGTTGTATTTCGTTTGTGGTTGATTCACAGGGTGTTGATTGAAAAGGCTGAAAGCAGCATAGAAACTAAACTAAACCGTTTAGATGTTCTCTCTGTGCCTGTGTAAGTCCAAAGACTGAGAGCAATCTGGACCTCTTAAATTGTCCTTGATGTGCCCTGTGACAAACTGGCAGCCTGTCCATGGTGTGCATCCTGTGTGCCTCTTCCTCTGCCGCTCATTGCTTCAGTGCTGAATGGCAGAGTGGTCACATTAAATATTCTGCTGCTAAGAAAGCAGACTGTGGCTTCGCTTGATGAGCTGTGGTCCATTGAGCAGGGCTAACGGCACTGTCAGTAAAGTAGTTGTGTCTTGTGTGTTGGGTTTTTAATGAAGTGTGCTGTTGCTGTGTCAGGTCCGTCGGCAGCACATGGACCGATGCACTAACTTCCTGGTGGACGAGCTGGGTGTGGTGGACCGGGCCCAGGCCAGTGACCGCATCTTCTTCGTCTCTGCAAAGGAAGTGCTCCAGGCTCGCGTGCAGAAGGCTCAAGGAATGCCTGAAGCAGGTGTGGAAATATTTGGAAATATTCCAAATCAGAAATTCTATGGGAATTATGGAAATTTAAGGGAATTAATTGGAAACTGGGAGTAATTTATGTTCGGCAGACTGAAAGCGCAGTCAACGAATGGACAAACGTTACTAGGTTACTAGGCGGGATATTTTCTTTTTCAAACAATCAGTGGATGTATCTATGACGTATTCTAGAGAGAGGTTTGAATTGTGGGAACTGAATTTGAATTTTTAAGAACTGAATTTGAACTGTGAGAACTGAATGTTCAGTTCCAAACTAATAAATTCAATTTCAAATTACAATTCAGATTCAGTTTTTCAATGCAGTGATTCAAATTAAACAATACAAATTCAAATTATGTGATTCAAATTCAATTTTGTAATGCAATTATTCAAGTTAAGCAATTCAAATTCAAATATAAATGATTCAAATTCAGTTTCTGGTGGCACATATTTCAGCCCATAGCAATTTAGGCAAACTGTGCTGTATGAACTTTTTTTTGTCATAACCGGACATCCATGGGAAAAGGAAAAAACAAACAAACAAAAACAAACATTTTCAACAGATTTACCTGAAAGTAGAACTTTATCAAGTTTGAATTATTTTATTGAACAATATTATGTAGTCCACAAGCTCAAATGTGTGGCTTCAATAGTCTCTGTGTGATCTGGGCTCTAAAGTGTGGTCCAGGTACAGAAATCACCTGTGCAGGTAGGGGGTGTGGCCTCAACAGCCCTGCAGTAAGCAGTGTGCTATGTGCATGTGATAGCAGATATTCAAGTGTACTTGTATGAAATCTGGTTGTTTTATCAAATCAAATCAAATTTTATTTGTATAGCTCAAATTTACAATCTGTACAGGGAGTGACACCCTCTGTCCTTAGAGCAGGGGTCGGCAAATAAGTTTGGACCCGGGCCAATTTTTTTTCTGACTATTCTATCGCGGGCCATGACCATGCTTTCCTACTAGAAAAAAAAGGTTTTCTATTTTTTCTATTATATTAAAAATAAACGTTATTTAACTTTAAAAATGCATTTAATTTAATTTAAAATGTTAATTTGCTTCTATGTGCTGTTATTACGCCCACTGCTGCATCTCCTGGCGTCTGTCATGAAACAGACAACCTGCCCTAGCAACCTGCTGTAACTAATGTATACAGCAGCAGATCTATTCCATGCGCTGATGGCACATTCACATTTTTAATTGGGCTATTTGATATTTGGCCGACCTTGTTTGGTTTGGTTTTTATTTATATAATGAAACATATTTTTTTAACGTTGTCCGTTGCAAGAGGACACAGGACACTTTATTGTCCACAGGTTACAGCGCCGCCACGTATAATTAAACGTTCAACCTGTGCGTCAAATGAGGCTGCAAGGATGTTCTGGCTGCTGTTTGTCACGTTACTTATTATAACTTGTTTGTATTTTGACCGAAAACATAAGGTTTAAAAGATATATTAAAAATATATATATATTTTAAAATAAATCCAACGTCATCTAATTTTCCAGATATAATTGATTGCGGGCCAGTTTTGGCCCATGGGCCAATTAACCTGACCCACCAAAGATGTTCAGACCCTCGGTTCGAGTGAGGAAAAACTTGCCCACAAAAAACCCTTTTAACAGGGAAAAAAGGTGGAAGAAACCTCAGGAAGAGCCATTGTACAATTACAATGAGGGTCTAAGGACAGAGGGTGTCACTCCCTGTACAGATTGTAAAGCCCTCCGAGGCAAATGTACTTTGTGACTTTGGGCTATACAAATAAAATCTGACTTGGTTTGATTTGATTTGAATGAATGATAAAATGACAATGAATTTCAATGAATGATAAAATGATTACAGTAGCAGTGGAACCTGTGATAGAGAGACACACTGGCTCGCAATCTACTTTTGAAAACTATAGGAACCACAAGGAACCCAGCATCCTGAGAGCGCAGTGTTCTAGAGGGGTAGTAAGGTACTATGAGCTCTTTTAGATATGATGGTGCCTGACCATGAAGAGCTTTGTAAGTAAGGAGAAGAATTTTAAATTCTATTCTAGATTTAACAGGTAGCCAATGCAAAGAAGCCAAAATGGGAGAAATGTGATCTCTGATCTTGGTTCCTGTCAGAACACGTGCAGCAGCATTCTGAATTAACTGCAAGTCCTAAGAGACTTATTGGAGCAGACTGATGACAAAGAGTTACAATAGTCCAGCCTAGAAGTAACAAATTCGTGGACTAGTTTTCTGCATCCACTTGAGACACGATACGTCTGATTTTGGCGATGTTACCTAAGTGGAAGAATGCAGTCCTCGAAATTTGTTTTATGTGGACATTAAAGGACAAATCCTGATCAAAAACAACTCCAAGATTCTTTACGGTGGAGCTGGAGGCCAGGGTGATCCCGTCTAAAGTAACTAAGTCTCTAGAAAGAGAGTTTCAGAGGTGTTTGGGTCCAATTACAAGAACTTCAGTTTTGTCTGAATTTAACATCAGAAAATTGTAGGTCATCCAACTTTTTATATCCTTAAGGCATGCTTGGAGTTTAGTTAACTGATTGGTTTCATCAGGCTTGATTGATAAATATAATTAGGTGTCATCGGCATAACATTAAAAATTAATGGAGTGATTCCTAATAATGTTCCCTAAAGGAAGCATATATAAACTGAATAGAGTCAAGATTTAGTCAAGATTATGCTAGAATATAACTACATTTAAGTTCCCTGTTCAGGGCCATCTTTCAATTTGATAAATTCTTGGTTTATTCCCATTAATTCCCATGAAAAGTTTCCAACTTTTAGAATTCCTGTAATTTTGCAACCCTAGTGAGTAAACACCTAAATAAGGTGGAGAATTAAAATGGTGATAATAGATAATGTAGAAATCTGGTAATGTATTCAAATATGACACGTTCATGTGTTCTTGTTCTGCATTAAAAACAACCATTTAAGATTTCACAATTTCAGTCTTTAAATCCTCCATTTAGACAGTACAAGTCCATAAAATGGTAAATTGACTGTACTTATAATATATACTTACATATATTCCAGTCCTGCTGTGTGTGGATAGAGTTGGGAGCTCTGCTTTGTGATGAACTGGCATCAGAATAGGAGGTGAACAACAGTCAGTGTTGATAAAGTAGATTGTGATGTGTCAGTCTGAAGTGGTAAGTGGACCATGAGTAGGGCTGCATACCTGAACTCAGAAATGCCTGAGGAAAAGTAGTATGGAGGCTGACATCACATGTCTGGGCAGGTTTGTTATCGTGTTTACATTTAAAAAAAAAAACATTTTTTAGATTGAATTCTTTTACAGCTGCTCGTGTGTTTCGGATCCTCGGCTTCTTCTTTTAATGAGAAGTGTGTTGACAAAGTATCAGTAAGTCAGGTATCACTGTTAAACACACTATTCTGACATGTTGTGGTTGTTTCAGGTGGAGCTCTTGCAGAGGGTTTTCAAGCCAGAATGTTTGAGTTCCAGAACTTTGAGAGGCGATTCGAGGTAAGACATAACAGCTTGGAGTAAGATTTGAAGTACGTCCATGGTGTCATTGGGTATCCATTTTCTTTATTACTGTGACTTCAGTAACACTTCAGCGTAGATGGAAGGAGACTAGCAGTTTCCCCATGCTTCCTGTATTTGTGCTAAGCTAGGCTAAACACATTCTGGCCATTTCACTGTACAGGATGAGATGTCAGGCCTAACTTGGCTTCTGCTTGACTTACTGGTTGTGTTATTCTTTGTGTGAAATAAAAAATGATCCAGATCTCAGTAGTTATTTCAGTTAGCCGATGTCTGGGTTTCTTGAATGTCTGCTGATGTGGCTGCTGTGCGTAGGAGTGTATCTCGCAGTCAGCAGTGAAGACCAAGTTTGAGCAGCACACCGTGAGGGCCAAACAGATCTCTGAAGCTCTGCGCCGCATCATGGACTCTGTGCACATCGCTGCACAAGAGCAGAGGTGAGTTAGAGTGAAAATCAGATTATCACTGTGAACATCAGCAGGCCTGTGCCCGTCATAGACCACACTGCAACATAGTGAGTACTTCTTTGCGTGTGTTTGTGTGTAGGGTCTACTGCCTTGAGACCAAAGAGGACCGCCAGGACCGATTGGAGTTCATAGACAAGCAGTTGGACCTGTTGACCGTGGACTGCAAGGCCAAGATCAAGAAGATTACTGAGGAGGTGGAGAGACAGGTGAAGCTCAACATGTCTATCTTAAAGTTCCTTCCTGATGATGTTGCATCGCAGATGGAAAGCTGAAGGAAACTCTTTGCACCTCTCTCTGCTCATGTTCAGGTGTCCAATGCGATGGCAGAGGAGATCAGGAAGCTCAATGTGCTGGTGGATGACTTCCATATGGACTTCCACCCATCACTAGTAGTGCTCAAGGTCTACAAGAATGTGAGTTTAACACACATGTACAACAGAATGATGTGAACTTCACAGAGCTTCAAGCCTTCTGTCTTTACGTCTGCTGCTGTTTTCTGTTGCACATTCAGAGGTTTTTCACGTGTGTGTGTGTCTGTGTGTATGTTCTACCAGCTAAAGTATGTCACATCTGAGTGTTGCATATCAATAGCTGATTGGGTAAAGGCCCAAACTGCTGGACAACAAACTTTTTGGCATTCATTTGAAAGTCTGTTTAGGGATCAGTACTGATACTACTTTCTATGAGATGACCATAGAACCTCTGTGACCTCTGTTAGATAAAGGTGTCACTGATGACAGTGAGTCCTTGTTCTCAGCACAGTCTCTCCTCTCATACAGGTGCACAAAGTATGTGTATGTCAGCAGTTATCTGTGTGTCAGCTGGTGTGTTTGGTCTTTGTCAGTGCTAGTTGTTAAGGGGGGATTGGGACCTGTACACACACATGCTCTCGCATTAGCTCCTTTACAAACACAGCTGGGGATTCTGGACTGTGTAGTCACTGAATGCACACATAAATATTTCCCATACCAATGTGGAGATGATCCACACTGTCCATGTAGCTGTCGAGTCTTTACATTGATAAGTCACATTTCTATCTGAGCAGAGCATGACAGGATATAAGAATCATTGTGAAGGTGTGCATCCAGAAATATTCCACCCCCACACATCTGTCAATCTGTCAGTCTGGTATCTACTTGCAGCACACACTGCAAAGCTCACCCTCGGCCCTCTTTTGGCTCATGGACCTGCATAAAGCCGGTGTAATCTGTGTTATGTAAGAGCAGTCCAGACTGAGTCACGATGTACTCCGTCAGTTCTGCAATCTCATTCAAAGGCCAAAAATGTTGCTCCTGTCTGAGCTCTTCTATTCACATCTGTGACAGTGTGACAGGCCAGAGGACAGTTGTGAACCTGAACCTGACTGAAGCACCAGATCCACATGCTTAGTGGTTAACATACAGAGCACAAGGGTATCATTGGGACTGCACTGATGACCACACTGATCTAGAGTCACTGGGACGGATGCAAGCAATTCAAGTATTGATGAATTTCATTCATCTTTCTCTTTGTTACAACCAAAATTCTCAAGTTGTTCAGATCGCTCATACGAGTCATGTACACATCGTCTCCCTCGTCTCTACAGAGGGTAAAACACAGCTAACAGGGTGCCTGGTGGAGCGTGTGCACCATCTACAAGAGGCTGAGGCTCTTTTGTTGGCTCAGTGCATCTGCACATAGCCTTTCCATGTCCTTTTTAAAGGCCAGGAATGATGTGCTTCTTACACAGCTGCCTCCACCTGCTGCGTCACTGTGCTGTAGAGCACATGTGCGCTGAAGTGACGTGTGTGTGTGTGTTGGTGTTCTTTTAATGTGGTGTTTTTTTTTTCTTGTTCTAGGAGCTCCACCGCCACATTGAGGAGGGTCTGGGCAAGAACATGTCAGAGAGGTGCTCCACCTCCATCACCAGTGCCCTGCAGGGCACGCAGACTGACATGATCGGTAAGACTCCTGTTTACACACAGCCACCTGCCCTCTGGATGTAGGCACACTGTATATCATCTTGATGCAGACATGCTCGTGTGTGTGTGTGTGTCTGTGTGTGTGTGTGCAGAGGGTCTGAAGCCTCTGCTGCCCAGCCAAGTCAGAGAGCAGGTAGACAAGCTTGTTCCTCGTCAGTGCTTCAGCCTCAGTTATGACCTGGCCTGTGACAAGCTTTGCAGTGACTTCCAGGAGGACATCAGCTTCCACTTCTCTCTTGGTTGGACCATGCTGGTCAACCGCTTCCTCGGGCCCAAGAACACCCGGCGAGCCCTCATGGGCTACAACGACCAGGTAACACCTTCAGGATCCCTGTCTCCCATGATAGTGATGGAAGCATTGTGCTTTCAGCAGCACTCTGAGCCCGTCTCTGGTCTCCCTGTAGGTCCCTCGGCCCATGGCCCTCACTCCAGTCAGCACCAGCATGCCTCCGTTCCCACAAGGTTCTGTGACCCAGGAAGAGCTAATGGTCTCCATGGTGACTGGCCTTGCCTCCCTTACCTCCCGTACATCCATGGGTGTCCTTGTGGTTGGTGGCGTGGTGAGGACACACACACACACACACACACACACACACAGATATGGATAAATGTGATGGCCACACCTAAAGCTTTGTTTGTGTGTGTAGATCTGGAAGGCAGTGGGCTGGCGTCTGATCGCCCTGTCGGTGGGTCTATACGGACTCCTCTACGTCTACGAGCGGCTCACCTGGACCACCAAGGCCAAGGAGAGAGCCTTCAAGAGACAGTTTGTGGACTATGCTAGTGAGAAGCTGCAGCTCATCGTCAGCTACACTGGATCCAACTGCAGCCACCAAGTCCAGCAGTGAGCATATCCATCCCCACCCCCACCACCAATATGAGTAAATATTTAACTTGTTGTTGTAATGTTTTTTTAACCCATCTGTGCCCGTGCTGTCTGTGCTTCTCAGGGAGTTGGCAGGTGTGTTTGCTCAGCTCTGCCAGCAGGTAGACGTCACCCGTCAGAACCTTGAGGATGAGATCACTGACATGAACAACAAGATCGAACTGCTGGACAGCCTACAGAGCAAAGCTAAGCTGCTGCGGTAAGCACCTCACCACACTCTGTGTACTGACTGCCAGACAGTGTGTGTGTGATATGGAGAGACTTGTCACAGATATTGATGGGTGTTTACAATAGCCAATATGTGCACACCCGTATGTACTGCAGCTAGTGTCAGTGTCTACCTTTCAGTGAACATGGCCAGACCCGGGGCCGAACACAACCTCTAGAATGCAGCAGCCTGCCAAGGTGGTTTTCTTGCCAGGTTTGGCTCCTGGCATCCCGGAGTCAGTTCAGTTAGCTACACGGCTGACCGAGCTAACCACAGTTAGCGCTTCACTACTTAGCAATTTTTCCATCATAAAGTCTGTAAACCCCGGTAGTGTAATGTTATTCCCTGTCGGTCTCAGAGGCTGTGCTCGAACCCGGTCCAGTCCAGCTGCTGAGCCCGGTTCTGTTGCCTGATAACAGCAGATTCAGTTTGCAGCAGTTAATTAGCAGTTAGCTGCTTTAGCAAGTTGTTAGGCTAAAGCTCTCTGTCAATCAGGAAACTGTGTAAATCACAGAGAGCTGAAAAAAAAATCAGAAATGTGGATATTATTCATGTGTTTGTTTGTTTCGTTGTTAGGAACAAGGCGGGCTGGCTGGACAGCGAGCTCAACATGTTCACCCAGCAGTACCTTCACCACAGCAAGTAACACAGACTGATCACCACCTGAGAACATGAACAGCACAGGAACATGCAGTACTACGATGTTCTCAGCAACACAGGAGAACAGGAGGGAGACTCAGGATGTACGTGTGTGAAGAGTTGCCTGGTGGTTGTGGTATGGATACGTGGGCTCAGGATGCGTCCTGGTGGTCAGCTGCTGACTCATCACACTAATATATAAAAAGTCAAATAACAGGATGAGCTGTTAAATAGAAGCTACAAGATGAAACGAAAGTTCAAGCATGTCAGAAGTCAACATCACTTACGATGATTCCTCCATTTGATTTAGCACTTTCATGTTCAGTTGTGGTGATATTCGAGTGAACCTGATGTCTTCACATCTGACTCCAGAACAGAAATACAGTCGAAGCTCTCCTTGTATCCTTCTTAGAACTGTTAAGTGACGTGTACGCTCTTCACACTGTCCTTTAAGTTAGATTCCTCTCTGCCACACTGAACCTGTACATTTGAGTTAGTATGTACATTTTGAACACTGGACAAGTGCCATGCTCAAGTGAAAGACAGTCCACACGAGGGAATGGATGAAAGTATCTTATGTTAGTTGGATAATTTAATGAACTATAACTATAACAATAATAATAATGATGATAATTTATTGAAAACAAAGGCTTTTCCTCAATGAATGAACAATGAAGCTGAGTTAAACAGTGAAGCAGAAAATAGAAGATTGCTGTTTGGTGTTTTATTTTACATTTTGTGCAAAGCCAAACTAACCCCACAACCCCGCTATAAATGATTTATTCAGCTGCGACATCAGCATTGCTACGCTAGATCATTCATTAAATCATTTTTATAAGAATTTTGACTTAAATCTCAGAATTTGTCTTTAAAAACTGAAGTTCTCTCTGGATTCTAAGATGCCCTCCAAATTTTCTAATTGTTGTAACATCCCCAAATCAGCACATCATCTGTTAAGGAACACGTCGATACTAAAATGCCAAAGATGTGTTTGAGGTCGTTCAGGCACAGTGTCATCTATCCTAGAGTTAGTCCTCCAGAGGGCGCTGGGCTTGTGTTTGTGCTGTGAGATGTCCGTTAGCACAGATCCTGACTATTCTTTAATGCACATTCAGAAGTGTTCATGTTAAACATAAACAGAAAATCCACCTTAAACCTGAGTGGAGTTTGGAGGGAATTTATCAAAAGCAACTTTATTTTCACCTTTCTGTGATTAAACTTACTGTCCAGCCTCAAACCTCAGAACAAATCTAATGAACTATCCTTCCACAAACCAAATTTTAGAGAGCACTGTTTAAATGTGACGTTTGGACTGTCGATGACTGCCTCAGTGTCTTGTGTATCTTTGTGTGTTTAACATTTTTGTCTTGCACTGAATGTGTGTGTGTGCGCCAGCTCTGTTACTGCAGAGCTGCCTTCCCTCTGCCTGTCAGGATCACACATGGTTTGACTTAAAAAGGGGAAACTGGACTACATATGACGGGGTACTGAAAGGTGCAGCAGCCGTACTTCTGGTTTCTAAAAGGTGTTTATAATGCCATTTAATATTTGCCTTTCAATTTGAAAATAATGCTGAAGCCAGGTCAGTGGACGTGCCCGGATTAGTCCAGTCTGTAAAAGTCTTGGTTGATTGAGCATTCTATAAATTAAAGCCATACTCTGTGTGTTGCCAAGTGGGCAAGAAGGCTGCCGAACAACACTTCCTTCACAGTGAAGACATGCACTTTATCAATTTGCTGCTTTTTCTTTCTTGTTTTTGTTTGTTTTTTTTCTAGTTAAGGGTTTTCCCCAAATGTAAATCACAAAGTAGTTTGGCTTCAGGAAGTACCTGCATGCTGTGGCTGTTGTTGATGGTTGTCCTGGTAAAATGTTTAAATACATGTATGGATGTAAAATAAAATAAAGGTGACACAATGCTGAAAAAAGTTTATTAAGAATATTGAACATCTGTGGACTGATTTATGACTTGAGACCAGACGTTCAAATGAGTCTGCAACACACCAGTCACTACACAACATACCACCCAGTGACCAGCACATGGAGGGTTAAGTGGCAGTATACAATGTGTCCGTGTCCTTCATGACATCACGCATTTCATCCCAGTGTGCAGCGTTCCAAAAAAGGTCAGCTTCCTGGAGAATTTAGCCAGCAGGTGGCAGTATGATCTCACTTCACTTAACTCAAACTGACAAAGGCTGACAACATTCAGGAGGACCTGAATGACCATTCAGTTCATTTACTGTTTATTATGGATTTTATAGTTTAAGACATAAAACTGTTTGAACAAGCTTCACATTGAGCAGCTACAGCAGTAAATTGCTGCTTGCATGAATATGAATGCATCGGTATACTTGTAATGGAGTAACAGTATGCTGCAGCTATATTCCACAATATTTTTACTTTTGCTGAATACACACCAACACTTGTGACAAATGGACTGTACTGCACCTTTCTAGATCTTTACATATCTCATTCACCCATTCCATACACTGATGGCATTTGATGCTATGCAAGGTGCCAACTGCTCATCAGTTTTTTTAGGAGCTACACTGTTGGCACAGTAATTTGGGGTTCAGTATCTTGCCCAAGGACACGTGCAGACTGGAGCTGGGGATTGAACCGCCGATCATCTGATTAGTAGACGACCTGCTCTACCTCCTGAGCCCCCAGCGGACTTTTAATTGCTCTATTAAATCTGTATTTTTAACTCTATTTAGTTGCTGCCCCCATCCAAAGCAGTTCATTACTGAGCTTCATGCTGGGACTCATGTCTGCTTCTCCAAACAGGGGTGTTGGGGTGTGTAGGAAATCCAGTGACTGTGGATACATACTAAACTATTTCTTTAAAAATAAACACTGCTGATCCTGGATAATGACCAGTGTAGCCCTCCCACTCAACTCCAGTTTGCTACAGAATAGTCATGGCAAACCCCTTTACACCTGTTAACACCTGAAGCATGGGAGGCGAATTGGAGGGAGTCTACTAAAATAATGAAATTGGGATATATCTACTTTAACTAGAGCATACGGCCCTGCCTAGAGTGCAGAGAGGCCTGGTTAGCTGATTTTGTAGCTATATTGTTTATGTGAGCTTACAACCTCCCATGCATACCTTTAACACACCATAGCCCTACCAATAACCAATACCACATTCATCAAGCATAAATAAACATTTTGACTGCAAATATACATTGCAACAACATGGATGTTTATTACCAGAAAATACACAATCACCCTTTAAGTCAAATAAAATAAAATAATAATACCCGGGGTTTTGTAAACTCAGTTATGGTACCATGTGTTGGCGCGCATGTTGGAGCTCATTTGAATCCTCATGAAAAGTGTTTCTCAGTACTCACTGATCCTTGGAGATTCAGAAACAATTAGTCAGTTTTCCTCAAACCTTCTGTTCAATGAAGAAAAGTGATGTGAGATGGAGAAACTAGTCCTGACGGACACGTCCGTGCAACAGCAGGTTTTCCTCGCGACAGCGAAGTCCTGAGCAACAGCAACACTATGCAGAAATTCACAACACTAATAAACTCACTATTCATTCCCATACACTGTTCATGTTGTCACTAGTTCACATAATGTCCATACTCAGAAAACTCGGCGCAAAATATTCTCCCACAGGCACGGATTGGCTAATAACAGATTAACACCTGGTTACTCAAATAAAGGTCGTCTTGTCTCGCCTGAGCTCTCTGTAATACTGTCTTGTCTCTCGGTTGTTTCATCTATCATTTGTGTCTCAGTGTCTCTCTCAGCTTCAGCAGTCCTTTCAGCAGTCTCATTTTGTACTGAGAGTTCATCCTCACCAGCTGCTGCAGGCTCCTCAGCTGTGGCCTCTTCCATCTCTGAGTTACTTGTAGGTATAGCTAGATCCAAGTCCAGACTGAAAGGTTCTGATTGATCATTTCTCTGAGGTTCTGGTTCCTTTGTCTCTGGTGGTGAATGATAATCATACCATACACCCATTTCATCATCTTCTGAGTCAGACTCCATCTTGTCATCATGCTCAGGGGCTGGTAAACCAGAAATATTACAGTTTTCAGTTCTCTTTGCTTTGAGCCTTTTGCTGGCTCTCCTTTTAGGTTTGAGTGCATCTTTGTTCGTTTCGAGCCTCATTTGTACCTTTTGGATCAAAAGGTCACCTGAGACTAATGGACAGAAACGAACTCTCTGATCATAGTGTTGCTTGTTTCCTTCATTTTTTTTGTTCACCATACTCTCAGCCAGCTGGTGGGCAGCCTGTAGCTCTCGTTTCATGTTTTTAACATACCTCAAATAGGATTTGGTGGAGGTACCATCACTTGGGACTCCAAATGCAACATCTACTGGCAGCCTGGCTTCTCGGCCGAACATTAGATAATATGGAGAGTGGCCTGTTGACTCATTCAACGTGCAATTGTACGTGTGTACAAGATGACTGATGTGTCTGCTCCATTTACTTTTGTAATGTCGAGAGTCTATTGAACTGCTCAGGCTGTGGATCGCCCTGAGGGTGGTAGAGTGTCGTTCTAGATTTCTTCATGCCAAGCATACTCAACAGTTCATGAATGAGCCGACTCTCGAAATCCCGGCCTTGATCCGAGTGTACTCTCTTTGGTAGACCATAGTGGACAAAATACTGTTCCCACAGGACCTTAGCGACTGTTGATGCCTTTTGATCCTTAGTTGCAAACGCTTGTGCATAGTGTGTGTAGTGATCTTTCTGGAGTCAGGCTTGATCGTCAGAAAATCCATACAGATGAGATCCATTGGTTCCTCACTGTTAAGATGTGACAACTCCGCAGCTCTTTTAGGCAGCGTTTTCCTCTGAATACACCTGGGACAGTTTTTACAGTACTTTTCCACCTGTGTTTTCATACGAGGCCAGTAAAATCTCTCTCGTATCAGGCCATAGGTCTTCTCAAACCCAAGGTGGGCCGACTGGTCATGCAAGGATTTGAGAACAGTCTCTCTGAACCCTTGTGGGAGTAACAGTTGCTGCGAAGTGGTTTGTTAGGTGGCCTACTTATTCTGTACAATACAGTGTCTTTGACCTTTAATTTTTCCCACTCTTTTAGCAACAATGACACATCAGGATGTTTTCCTTTGTCAGCAGAGTTTTGAACAACAGCATGCCACACTTCTCCAATGCATGGATCTTTATGTGAGATATCTGTTGAAGTCATTTTGGGCAATGGCTGCATGCTCAAAGAAGACAAGTTACAATAGGCTCTGGGTACTGCATCCTTGGATGAGCCCAGGAGATCAACAGCTCTGCAACGGCGGGAATGAGGAATGAGGTAGTCAGATTGATGACGTATGACAGACAGCTTGGACGGTGGGAGCAGGCATGGATGTCTCCTCACCAGAAACATTGCTGTTAGTATGAGGACGCCGTGACAATGCATCCACATCAATGTTCTGTTTTCCAGGGAGATATTTCAGGCTGAATTCATACGTTGACAGTTCCGCCAACCATCTAGCCTATGTCCTGCTGCGTCCAACTTTAGCTGTTAGGACATATGTTAACGGGTTGTTGTCTGTGTGAACCTCAAACTTGACTCCATAGAGGTAATCATGCAGCCTGTCTGTGACAGCCCATTTCAAAGCCAAAAATTCCAGTTTATGCGTGGGATAATTTTTTTCTGATGGAGAGAGGCTTCTACTGACAAACGCAACTGGGCGCAACCCTTCTCCTTGATCCTGATAGAGGACACCTCCCAAACCTTCTCTACTTGCATCAACATGCAGGACATAAGGCAGTTCCGGGATGGCGATGGCCAGGACAGGTGCCTCTGTAAGACTCTGCTTTAAAGTCTCAAAAGCTTTCTCACAGTCTTTATCCCACCTCGCCCCAAACGGCTCTGAGGGGTGGTACCACTCTTTTGTTTCCGCGTCTGTTTTTGAGTTTCCTTTCTCTTTGGCATCCTTTTTGGCTCTAGTCTTTCTCCCTTGCCTTCCAGCCACAATACAGCCCTGTAGTAGCTGACTGAGTGGATAACAGACTTTGGAGAAATCTTTTACAAACCGTCTGTAATATCCACAAGGAAAGAACGAAGAGCAGTGATGTTCTCTGGGCGTGGCCACGATTTCACAGCTTCAATCTTTGAAGGATCTGTAGCAATGCTGTTGCCAGAAACAACATGACCAAGGTAGGTTACAGAGGGGCAGCAGAACTGACATTTATCCAAGGATAATTTTAGTCCTTCCTCCTTCAATCTGTCGAGCACTTTAAGAAGGCGCTGCTCGTTTCTCCAATGTTCTCCCAAAAACGATCACATCATCGAGGTACACCAGCACTTCCAGTAGGTTCATATCACCAACAGTCCTTTCCATAACACGTTGGAATGTGGCTGGTGCTCCACATATGCCTTGCGGCATTCGCTCAAATTGATAAAATCCTGCTGGACAGGTGAAGCCTGTCTTTTCTTTGTCAGCAGCACTTAAAAGGATCTGATAGTAGCTGCTTCAGAGATCAAGCACACTGAACCATTTGCTACCACTCAGGCAGGTCAGCGCATCCTCCACATGAGGGACTGTGTATTGATCAGGAATTGTCCTCCTGTTTAACGTCCTGTAGTCCACACACATTCATATGGTTCCATTTTTCTTGCGAACCACAACGATGGGGGACGTGTAGGGGCTTCTGGATTCTGAAATGATTCCAGCTTCCTTCAGATCATTTAGATGTTTCCTCACATCTTCCAAATCACTGGGAGGTAAGTGTCTGGAGCGTTCTCTGAATGGTTTGTCAGCTGTCACTCAAATGCTGTGTTGTGTGCTCTTTGCACAACCAACATCAAACTCGCTGCAGGAGAAAACCTCTTTCCTCTCCATCATTTTTTGACATAGTCTCTCCTTCCACTCAGGAGGCACAGGAAAATCAGCAAAGTTCAAAGAGGAGGGAGACAGTTGAGATGTGGGCAGCTTGGACGCTTTCTTTTCAGGGACTGAATTTATTACATCCACCGGATACAGGTGAGCAATTTGCATACCACGTTTCAATGTCACCTGATGATTTGACACATTTCTCAAAGTGACTGTGATGTGACGACAATGGACAGCATTTGGTTTTTCAACAACCGGCATCACCAGAAGTTCTTCAGGGAAACAATCATCCTCTGGGCGGTCTATGAGAATAGCTTGACCAGAAGGACTGCCAGGAAACTTTGGAATGCCCGCAACTTTTGCAACTCCACCCAGTAGCAACACAAAGGGTTTGTCTCGAGTGAACCAGACTGTTCCTCTTTTTGGCTCAGCTGTGTCATCTGGCATTTCCTGAAACTTCTCATAAGCCTCTTTTATTACCGGGTGAACAGAGAGGGCATGTAGGAAATTGTCTCCGTTTTGTGCTTTGCAGTAATGGAATAGTCTCCTAACTGTAGAGGTGTTTGTGCCAACCACAATGGAAACCTCACCTTTCATGGCCAGATCTGGACACACAAGCACAAGTGTTTCCATGGTCTCAGCTACTCCAACTATATCTCCAGCAAACTCAAGTTTCAAGCACATATAACCATCATATGGATACTGGTCCGCACTGAGGCCCCAAATCTCCAGGCACTCAATAGGGGTCAAAGGCAGGTACTTCAGGTACTTGTCATAAAAGGAGCGGTAGAGCAGGGTAACTTGGGACCCGCTATCAAGCAGAGCTTTGGCGTAAATGCCCTCAATTTGTGGAACAATAGGCTCGGTCCTTCTACCCCTCTGGCAGATTAGCCTTGCTTTGTTTAAGCGTGTCACACTTTGTGGGCACGTTTCTCGAGCATCAGGCGTTCCTCTACTGAGCCTGAAGTTTCCACGTCGGCTGTTTGTTTCCAGAGCGCTTATTCACTTTCTGAGATTTTCTGGTTTTCACCTCCTGCTGGAAGTGACTTCTTCCACACACACTGTAGCACAGTACAGCACAGTACTGTACTCTCCTTTCCATGCATATTTTCCAGCAGCTTTCTGGGCTACATGCTGTGGTGAACTTTCTGATGTGGCTACAGAGGCAGAAAGCAGGCGTGCAACATCACTTTTAAGCCCCTGAAGCTCCTTATTAAGACTCTCTATTGCAGAGTCATTTTCCACTATGACAGGTACTGGTGCAGGCTCTGACTGTTTTGGCATCACTGAAGTTGTAGCACACCCTGCACACCTAATCACAGATGAAGAAGCAACCTTCTTTACCCTCTTTCTTTCAAGGACCATTCCCTCTTCTTCCCTTACATCACGATGTAGGTCAGTGAAGCCTGGAGGAGGCTTTAGGTTGTAAGTCATTCTTATACGAAGGGCAGCAAAATCATGCGTGAGACACCTCTGGCAATTTGTTCAATGCGTGCCCGATTCATGTCAGCCACATCAATTCCACCTTTCCAATGGACAGCTTGCAACAGCTTGTCTAGCCTGAGTAAGTATTCTGACAGCTTCTCAGCTTCTTGCTGGAATGTGTTACGGAACCTCACCATGAGATCAGGTGCATCATTTAAAGTCTTCCCTTCACTGGCTAGGAATGACGCCAGCTTCGACTGAAAACCTTCTTCATCACCCGGTACGTGGGAACTTTGAGTCTCAGGGACACATTCTACCCAAAGTCCTGATTGGTCTCCAGCTACCAACTGTTCAGGTATGTTAGCCTCAGTCAGGTTGTGGTTTCAACTAAGACTAACTGAGTGTTATCAGTGTGTGCTAGACACCACCCTCTTACTTTAGAGTGACCAAATATTTTAGCTCCATCAAGTACCTCATAAATGGTCTGATCAGTAACGTCAAGAGAAACCTCACTAAGCACAATTGATTTCTTCACATCAATACCTTTTTCTTCACACCATTTGAATATTTGTTCTGACTCCATGTTTGTTAGCTTTACAAAACCAGTCACCAAAAAAAAAAACAACCCTTTAAGTCAAATAAAATAAAATAATAATACCCGGGGTTTTGTAAACTCAGTCATGGTACCATGTGTTGGCGCGCATGTTGGAGCTCATTTGAATCCTCATGAAAATTGTTTCTCAGTACTCACTGATCCTTGGAGATTCAGAAACAATTAGTCAGTTTTCCTCAAACCTTCTGTTCAATGAAGAAAAGTGATGTGAGATGGAGAAACTAGTCCTGTCCGTGCAACAGCAGGTTTTCCTCGCGACAGCGAAGTCCTGAGCAACAGCAACACTATGCAGAAATTCACAACACTAATAAACTCACTATTCATTCCCATGTCCCCCCCAATACACTGTTCATGTTGTCACTAGTTCACGTAATGTCCATACTCAGAAAACTCGGCACAAAATATTCTCCCACACACACACCCACACACACACACACACACACACATGGTCTCCTTCTTCTCCCAGCTAGTGGGGACGAAGCTAACTACCATTAATACACAACAGAAAATGGCGTCGCCGACATTTAGTATAATTTCCTGCTGAAACAGCTCCAAACATGCTCACTTTACATTTTGTACCTCCGGTTTTAAGTTTCCATAACATCAGTAACTTTTAACACTGTTAAGTGGCTTACAACTAGCTCTTTCGTTGCGTTGCTATTCTTCTCCTCGTGTCTCCTGTTACTAGCCTGAGCTTCGTCTCTCGTTTTAGTCCCACCCCCTCCTCAGAATCCAGCAGGTAGCTGACCCTCATCTTTGACAGGCACGGATTGGCTAATAACAGATTAACACCTGGCTACTCAAATAAACAGAGGAAACATCATGAGACATTCACAGACCATTAGGAACATGGGACATTTTAGTGCCTTTCCAAATAAAGTACCATTATGAATTTCTCCATATTAATGAACCTTATTTCACAACAGCAGTAACTTGACAAACAATATTCCAAAATATACTGCATATTTGTTAACAAAACACAAGTTTTCCAGAAACAAAACATTATCATTTGTAGCAGGGCACTACACCAGTATGATGGAGCTGCTTATGAGTATTGAGATGAGATCAAACATCAAGTGAAAGTACCTGCAAGAAGAATCAGTTCCAGCTCCATATGCCTTTCTGTGTGGAGTTTGCATGTTCTCCCCATGTCTGTGTGGGTTCTCTCCAGGTACTCTGGCTTCCTCCCACAGTCCAAAGACATGAACCTTAAGAGGTTAATTGGTGACTGAATTGTCCATAGGTGTGAATGCGAGCATGAATGGTTGTTTGTCTCTATGTCCTGTGATGGACTGACACCTTGTCTAGGTTGTCCTCTTGCCCTAAATCAGCTGCGATAGGCTCCAGCTGACTGTGACCCTGATGAGGATAAGCAGTGTAGTGTAAAACAAAATTACACCTGTACCATCACAGGAACACACACAGAATAATTACAGTATGTCTAAGGCTTCATTGCTCCAGTGCATGCTGGGAAGGTTCACACCTACCTCATGTAACTTTATAATGATCAACACCCGACCAATCATATGTTGTTGTGTTTTTATGGTGGAGGGCTGAAGAGCAGCTTCACTCATTAGCTTTCATTCTGCTTTAGTCTAATGGGCTGTGGTTCTGGAGAACAGCTGCATCTGTCTGTTACACAGCAGGGAGACTCAGCCAATCACACGAATGCTGTTATCATTTTTCTATTTAAGATCATGAAGGATGAACAAAGAATCCTCAAACCGATTTTTAAAGAGCTACATTAGCTGGATGAGAATAAACAGGAATATTTGAGGAACGGAGCCCTGATCAGTGCTCTTGGGCTCTGCTCTGACCATACACCTTCACATAAAATAATACATTATTTAATTAATAACCTCAACAGATTCTCAAGGTTTCTCAAGGAAAGAATATGTTCTCAATTAAAATCACCATCATTGTCATGTGAGAATGACTTCATGTCAAACCCTGCAGGTACATTATGAACTGCAAAACCCAGACAGAGTGGTTTTATATACTCGGTCTTAAGAGTTTTGTGGGAACTGTTCTCTCAGTCAGTCTGCAAGGATAATTAATAATAATAATAATGATAATAATAATAATAATATTTTCTGTCAGAACAAGAAAAAGACATGCCACTTCACCTTATTGCTTGTCAAGATAATTTCTTAAATGAGCAACTTGACAGTCAGCCAACATCCACCACATCCAGCAGTTATTACTTCTCGTGTGTGTTGTCAACATGATGTGTTCTGTCATCTGTCATGAGTTTCAGTGACAAGAGAAGACCACATGTAGTCAACAAGTCTCCATGTTCCTCTCTTTCCATTTATATCTTTACAAAGAGCACCATTCAACACACACAGGAAGATGTGGGGATGGGTGTACACTGTGATGACTTGGATCAGTTACATTACAAGCTTTTCCAACAACATTCACTCTGTTTAATCCCTCATGTCAGTTTTGTTTGATGCACACGCTTGTTGATATAAGTGTTCACTTACGAGCTTTGCACTGCTTCAAATCTTATCTCTTTTTATAGTAATGGCCCTTTCAGACACAATGCGATTATTGCAGGTTACAGAGCGTAGTGCAGTTGTCATGTTGTGTCTGAAAGGACCATCAGCCTCCTGACAGGAGAGGAACTATTCTCTGTCAGTCTGTTCTGTCCTTCTCTATCGTGTCGCATTGTCTTCCTGTGATCTGTCTAGATTGCTGCATTAGGTCATTATGTTCTTTGTGATGAATGCGTTTGTATGCTTGGTTGCAATCAAATTTCCCCTGGTGGGGTCATATAGTGTGACTTGACTTGGGGCAGCTGGTGGTGCAGTGTACCTGTCAGTAGGGTTCTCTCTGGGTCCTCCTCCAGTCCAAAGACATGCAGGTTAACTGGTGACTCTAAATTGTCCATGTGTGTGAATGGCAACCTGTCCATGGTGTACTCCACCTCTCACTGGGGTCAGCTCCTCCCGAGACACTAAGCAGTTACAGATAATGGATGGATTGACTTGACTTGATTTCACAGTTCACACTAATTAATTGAACTGACTTATTTGTGAACACATAACCTACAAAAGCATGGAGCTTTGATCACATGGTAACAGGTAGCTGTATATGGAGCCAGCATTTCAGCTCCAGTGTGCTTCTTGATTTACCTCTCATTCACACACACTCACATATCAGTGACACTGAGCTACCATGCATCTCCCGAGCATCCTGAACCACCGCCATCCTGACTGAAATCACAATGTTTGGATGTGGTCCAGCAGACTTTCCTGCTGGCCTTCTGAGCCCCCTTACTCCAAACATTCGGTCTTCGGTAAAAAAATCTTGGAGTGATATTTGATGACAGGCTGAAATTTGACCACCAGGTTAGCTCGGTCGTGAAAAACAACTTTTATCATTTGAGGATTTTAGTAAGCACTGGTTACCGGTTGCTTTTAGAATAGATTTTAAAATTTTACTGTTTGTTTTCAAAGCTCGTAATGGCTTAGCCCCCCAGTATTTAACCGAGCTTCTTCATATCCACACCCCGGCCAGAACACTGAGATCCTCTAGCCAGCTGCTACTGGTTGGCCCTAAATTAAAACTAAAAACCAAAGGTGACCGAGCCTTTGTGGCTGCGGCCCCTCGGCTCTGGAATAACTTGCCCTGACACATCCGATCTGCTGGATCATTTGAGGTTTTTAAATCGTCCCTAAAAACACACTTTTTCTCCCTGGCTTTTAACCAAGCTTAAGTATCTTAGCATTTGTCTTAACTCCCTGTAATTATGGCATATTATGTATTATATGTATATTATTTGTATCAACCTGTACAGCACTTTGGTCAACCTCTGTTGCTTTTAAATGTGCTTTATAAATAAAGTTTGAGTTGAGTTGCTGAGTTGATTTGTTCATCTTAGATGAAGTTATCTTGATTAACAGCGTGCTCTTATTTTAAAATAAATGATCATGATCCACGCTTGTGCAATTGGCTGAGAATAACACAATACTCTCTCGTCTCTCGTCTTCTTCCGCTTATCCGGAGTCAGGTCGCGGGGCAGCAGCTTCAGCAGGGAGGCCCAGACTTCCCTCTCCCCGGCCACTTCGTCCAGCTCTTCCAGGGGAACCCCAAGGCGTTCCCAGGCCAGCCGAGAGTCATAGTCTCTCCAGCGTGTCCTAGGTCTTTCCCGGGGCCGCCTCGGGGCGTGCCGGAACACCTCACCAGGAGGGACGTCCAGGAGGCATCCTCACTAGATGCCCGAGCCACCTCAACTGGTTCCTCTCGATGCGGAGGAGCAGCGTCTCTACTCCGAGCTCCCTGCGGATGGCCGAGCTTCTCACCCTATCTCTAAGGGAGAGCCCAGCCACCCTGTGAAGGAAGCTCATTTCGGCCGCTTGTATTCGCGATCTCATTCTTTCGGTCACTACCCAAAGCTCATGACCATAGGTGAGGGTAGGAACGTAGACCGACCGGTAAATCGAGAGCTTCGCCTTTCGGCTCAGCTCCTTCTTCACCACGACGGACCGGTGCAGAGTCCGCATCACTGCAGAAGCTGCACCAATCCGCCGGCCAACACAATAACAATAACACAATACATTTTTATTTATTAGTATAAAACTTTAAATATTGATGACAAATTTGACAAAATTGGCACTCTTTGAATTTACTGATTAGATTTTTGGGGCTTTTGGTGGAATTTTTATTTTCACATCTGAAAACGGTTCATGTTGAAAAGTGCTGGTCATGATTGACTTCACTGGGAATCAACAGGACATGTTGCTCTTTTAGGATACGTTAAAGAACTAAGAAATCCAGGCTCGATATTCACATCAAGATAACTCAGTTAGCCACACACAAAGAAAAAGGTCCAGGTCCTGTTAGCTTGCTCAGCGCTGAGACTCATTAAAAGTTTTGTGGTCTGTCGTTTCACCGTATGAACCTCTTGTTGTATTCTTGTGTTGTGTTCATTTTGATCCTTACCTTTCTATGTTAACTGTTAGCCTTTCAGTTGTGACTACTTTAAGAACTTTGTAACCCTATGAAAAGTGATTTGTCAGTAGTATTAGTATTACTGATGTACAGTTAAATTAAAAGTAAAGCTGAGCTTTATTCATGGTGCAGACCTAAGTTCAACTAAGAAAGTGAAAGCCATCAGCTCATATAATACTAACATTGTACCAAACGTACCAAATGGATCTCGTGCAGACTAGAGATGTTATTCAGCCCGCTCAGCATCGTCATCATCATCATACTATCCACTTTTACTCCTGTGAAAAATTGCTCAATGAATAGGCGCTTCAGACAGCCATTTAGCAAACGAAATGCATCTTGCATGGTGGATCTGCGTTGCTTGATCAAGAAAATGGCAACATTGATCCCAGAGGTGGCTCTCAGCCTCATGAAGATCTCATGCTCTACTGGCCTGTGAGCCCGTCTTGTTCTTGCTGTAATCGCCTGTGAAAAAACAAGTTAGCGATGCTTTTGACAGAGCCGTAACACGCCAGCAAACAGTAAAAAATATCTGACCATAAGAAATTAGCTATGTTTCCAGTGATGGCTGTAACTTTTGGAAGTCTTTGACTTTATTTTTGTATTTCTCATTGAGCTCAGTATGACTGATTTTCTTTTCTCTTTGTAGCTCAATGCTAAATATAGTTAGCTCACAAAGTGCATGATGAAATGAGGTGTGATCTTTAATAGCCGATCTGAGTATAGACAGTGTGGAACATATTTACTATTCATTCCTCAGAAGCTCAGTGTTTACCAGTAGAGTGATCTGTTTCTATCTTCTGTGTATACTCAGGGCCGATGAAATGTTTTCTGTGCGTCTGAAGTGGGAATCCTGAACCACATGGAGACACAACATGTAAATTCCAAATGAACCAGATCAGTTCATGTTTGAACTGAGATGTCAGCCACACACATCAGGCACTGTTTGGCACACTGTGTGGAAAGCCAAAGCCTCGGCAAACTGACAGCTTATACACCATGTCTCTGTATCAAATGCCCCCTCATAATCTTGATTACTGAGGTTTGGCTATGGTGGCCAAAACAGTCATTGGCCCCCCACAACTCGAAAAATGCATGTTGAAGTTGTATGGAAATAATTCCCTCCATCTGAAATTGGATTAGCATTTGAGCAAACGTTTGTGTTTCACTTGTTTAGTGAAACCTCCATGCTTTCTGAAGCAGAGGCCAAAAGACTGCAGAGAATTTATCAGGGTGATTCTGTGTGAGTATGGAACATCCTGTCAAATACACTGGGATGAATAGATACAAGGAAGAGAGGAGAGGAGAAGAAAGTGTTTCACAGTGTGTCCGAACACTTTGAACTACACACACATTTGATTGGAAATGTGTTGGAGAATGAGCTGCACTACAATAGATCTTTCCTCTTGGGGCCTCTCCCTGTGTCACAATCAAATCTAATCAAAGCTTCATAATTTCAGCGTTGAACTCATATGTATTTAATGCATTTAATCAAGTGGCCACACAGCAGATCTGAGGCCATGTAGTACTCCAGCAGAAGACTATACACACACGGCCCAGCAGCTCACTAATCTAGCCATGATGGTACCCTTTGTTACTGGACTGGCCTTTCCCAGTGATTCAAAGGATCCTACATGTGAAAGGTATATGAATGTGAATATGTGTGGATCTTGTTTTATTGGTGGTATGAACCAGTGCTGTGAGATCCCACATTATCCTGACCCTGGATGATGAATGAATATAAACATACAGCAGAATTGAATCCCAAAATGTATTTGATAAAAGTTGTTATTATTTATTATGAACAGGAGGTAAGGGTCATGTTGTTTACAGCAGACAGGGCTGGGACTTTTGTGAACTGGGGAATTCATGCCTCGGTCACCAAGATTGATTAAGTGAAACCAATTGACCCACTGCGTGGTAAATGGAGGCTGCTAGTTTAATGTGGCTCACACAGACTCTTTTCTTTTTGGTATTTGTGAAGTTGAGCCTGATCTAACCGATTCATGCAAAAACAAGCAAGCAGCCTATCACATGATGTGGAGGCTGCAGGACAGTGCATGTCAGCAGAGGACATGTTTCAGCTGCCACTCTGTGTCTGAGAATCTGAGGTCATGTTATAGGCAGATATCTTAATAAAGTGCGAGTACAGAGTGAAATATCGAAGGCTGTTTTGAAAATGATGTTGTGTTATCTGAACACAGCATTTTATGACATTGTAACCAACACATTGCAGATGGGTAATGACTGCAGGAAGTCAAGCCAAGTGATATATAATAACGATTAAAGTGCTCCAGTAATTCACAGAAATGAAAGACAGATTGGAAAACATTGTTTTTCCTTCTGTTTTATTATCCTGGTATTTGTCTCGTGACCCTTCAGTTTTATCTTGGAACCAGTTAATGAATTTGATCTCCCATCTAGATATTATTTATGTGAGCAGGTTTTTTAAAGGTCCAGTGTGTCAAACCTATGGGGGGCTCTTTTTATAGAATATGGTGGAAATGGAATATAATATTCATAGCTACATTCTCATTAGTGTGTAATCACCTGGACATAGTCTCCATGCTGTAATCCAAAAATGGCTAAAGAGGTGGAGCATGGGTGGAGCTGAGGCAGGCTGAATGAAGCCTGTTTGCCCAAGCAAGCCACCTGTGACGACACTGTTAATCAACATGACAAATACTAACTTGAAGCCTTAATATAATCTGAACAGGTGAGTTGTATAAAAATTCACCCTCAGTACAGTTGTCATGAACGGGGGACTTATGGAGACTGACTCACTTCTGGAGCCAGCCTCAAACGTACATAGATTCAAAGGACTCATATACAAGACTTTAAAATAATGAATGTGGCACAGCCTAAACTAAATAAATGTTGAAATCAAAAATATGAGAACGTATGGCTGCAGTTCCAATAGGGAATTCTTGCTTGCTGTTTGGGAAGTTTGGGAATTTTGTATGTAACCTTAAAGCATTTTAAAAATGTGACTTCCACTCTAAAAATGTTTGCCTCTTATTATCTTTGTGCAACATTCGCATGGCCAATGAAAGAGTCCTGAACTGAAATCATTGCTGTGTGCCATATTGGCTGAGTTGATCTCTCAATAGTGTGGCTCCATTGTAGAAGATGGACAAAAATCCAGTTGTGTTTCTGTGTGAAATGAATAATTTCAGATGAAGATTACATTAGGTAAGGCAACATTTGACTAGAGAACTAGTCAGTACAGTAACAGAGTCGATTTGAACTCAACAGAGTGTGTTTGATTTGATCAGCACTGCCTAGTTTAATCTGCTTACTCTGCTTATCATCTATTTCCACTTAGCTGGCACAACCAATAGGCGCAACCAACTTGCAGAATGTCAACACCAAAAAAACAAGATAGCAAGAGACGTGACATCACAGGGTTCAGACACCGGTGTGTGGACAGGTTCATGAAACAAAAGCACTTCAGTTAAGGCTGGAGGAAGACTGTGATTTTGGTTTAATGTTAATAAAAAGTCTCAGTGTCACTTCTCATTAAAACAGACAAATCGTGAATGAGTCCTTATCTCACAGGTCATTCTTCTGCAATCCAAACACTGCAGCCTACGTGGAAGGATACGTGCACTCTGCTGGAAACATGAACATCCCTTCTGTTGGAACGTGGAGAAGAAGACACTGCTGGGTTTATTTATTACTTTTTTCTTACTTTAATATGTTATTGTACTTGTTCTAGAACCGAGTTACTCACACAGCAGCTGCACGTCACAGAATATGTACTGTACATGTTAAAGCAAACCTATAATGTGCTAGAAGGACTCCATATTCTACCTAACACCTCACAATGCCTCAGGAAGTGTTGGCTGATGTAGCTGCGGTGTGGATCTAGATAACTGGCGCAAAATCAATCAGAAGACTTGATGTCCGACCACACAGGAGTGTTATCCAGAGAAGCTGAAATGCTGTGGACGTATAGCCAAAACACAGAGTATCAAAGCTGAGGAAGAACTTGAGCACTGAGAGTTTTTCTTCTGTATCAAAGAGTCATTTTGTGATAAAGTAAAAACTTCAAAGGTCAAAATGACGTCTGTCTCATTGGTTGTTGTTAGAGCATTTGCATGTTGGACTTGAAGACTTGTAATATACATAATTAGATGATTCGTACTAAAATAAATAAATAAATAATATTATTGTCACATGTATATCATTATGCTCACACCTTTAGCTAAATTTACTTATGGAAGCAAAATTTAGCCAAAGTGTTGTCATGTCATGTGAAATAAAGGAAGAATCAGCAACACGATGACAGCGTGCCAATATATTTTTGTGTTTATATTTATATATTATTTATTTATCTTTTGTTTATATTTTGTTTATTCTAACTTTAATCTTAATTAGATTGATTAATCAAACAATCTTATTTCACCTGTGAAGGAAGAAACCGTGAATGAGAATACACAGAAAAAGAAACACGTTCAGTCTGTGCACTTACACACTGCGGTGTGTGTGTCACATGTATTGTCCTTGTGTGCAGTGTGTATCCAGTCTTACATGTAGTAACATGTATCTGTGTTGTGTTCACACAGCAGATGATAAGCACGTCATTTTCATTTCACATGTTTGTTTATCAATATTGCAGAAACATGAAAATAGAAATGAACTAAATCAATCTACTGTCAGCAGAGGATGACCGGACAAAATGACAGAAAATTGGAAATATTGTACTGCAGTGCATCTCTGTAATGTCAGTGTACGTTTTTTTTATTGTTTTATTTTTCAATTTATATATATATATATATGGTATTACTAATGCACTACCTCTACTTAGTCCTGACAGATCAGATCATATTTGCCTCTGTCCTTTCCTGTCACATCAAGGATCAGATCATCTTAAGTCTGTGTGTGGCCCCAGTGAGAAGAGAAGAGCCAACATTCATTGAGTGATGTCCGTCACTCATTTATTACACTGTTGCAATATTATATTATAGTGTGCACATATATCAAACCCAGCCCCTCTTTTCTTTTATTCTTTTATTTTTATTTGCTGTTTAAAATATTGTTACAATAAAATACAGTACTATTATTTTTCTGTCTTTATATTTTTCTCTTGTGAGTGCATCAGTCATACAGACAGTACAGGCTGAACAGTCAAACCACGGAGAAGCAGCAGTGTGGAGCACCCCTCCTCATAATGAGCTTTTTTCAATCAAACAGTAGAAGCGGTGTTATTAATATTAGCTCACGCTGTGTTACTGCGCACTGTTCGCTTATGTATTGTGTTGCATTACTGTGAGGTGTTTGTGTTTCCAGCAGCATGCCTCAAACACTGATCAGGGACCTGCAGCTATGTGTTGCAGAGTTGCTGCGTTTTATTTATTTGACAGGTGTTTCTGTCTTTTTGTCCACCCTGTGATCAGTGCTGTGTGATGTACACTTTCAGTGTGTTTGTATTGTGTAGCCTGTAGGGTGTGCGTGTATGTGTCTGTGTATATATATATATATCTTGATCCCTTCGTTCCCATTGGCTGTTGAAACTTGTTGGAGCTTTTCCCTCTCGAATAAGAGAAAACCCCAAGAACCTATCGGTGCTCACGACCCCCCCCCTTCTTGAGCCCGCCTGGTTCAGACTTGTCCGAGAGCCCGTCAAAGTGTGGTCCCTCACACCGGTTTAATGACCTCCTGTCAGAGACAGAGCAGTGTGTGAACACATGAACGGTGTGGAGAGTGTGTGTGCCTCACTGCTCTGCAGATTTTTATATTGATCTCTGATCTCTGGATCTGTCACACACCTTCATACACTGAGACAAACGCGTGTGCACGTGAGCTGGACCTTTAGAAACTTGTCTTTTTTTCTTTTCTTTTTTTTTGATGGTACAATGTCGTCTTTGCCAGGAACGGTACCGCGGATGATGCGCCCGGCTCCCGGACAGAACTACCCCCGTACTGGATTCCCTCTGGAAGGTAGGCTTCAGCGGATCACAGCAGCCTGCTGGCCTTTTACACCAGACAGAAGCGTGTGTGTGTTTGTGTGTGTGTGTGTGAGGAGACAGAATTAAAAAACAAACAAAAAAAACACACACACACATACACACACACATATATGTTAAATAAACATAAAGACTCAAATAACCAGAGTGATTTAAATATTTTCTCTCACAGGCTGTGGAACATTAGTCATCTTGCAGACTGTAACAGGATGTTGTAGTTTAATATTAGCTCAGGATAAATAATCAAGGCCCTCGGCTTCACTTCATTTATGAATCATTTTAAAATGAGCTCAGATCTCAAAGCAAACATCGACAGTGTCTGAAGAGAAGAGCGGGATTTCTTCAAGTGTGTGCACTTTGAGCTCCCACGGAGAGCAGGAGCAGAGGATGACTGCAGGATCCGGGCAGCGTGATGGTGAATAATGAACCGGGCTGAAGGAGCTCTTCACCTCCTCTTCAGGGTCGGATGGAGCCGTCAGATTAAACTGTCATTTGTTTAAAATTCAGACGTTATTAGTTTATGAGTGAATGTCTCAGAGAATAATATTTCAAGCATGCATGTGTTCATATGTGTGTAGTATATTCATATTCATATATGTGGAGGCCTGCTGCTCACAGTGACCTCGTGTGTCGTCCACAGTGTCCACTCCTCTGGGACAGGGACGGGTCAACCAGCTCGGCGGGGTCTTTATTAACGGCCGGCCGCTTCCCAACCACATCCGACACAAGATAGTGGAGATGGCCCACCACGGGATCCGGCCCTGCGTCATCTCCCGGCAGCTGCGGGTCTCCCACGGCTGCGTCTCCAAGATCCTCTGCCGCTACCAGGAGACCGGGTCCATCCGACCCGGAGCGATAGGAGGCAGCAAGCCCAGGGTGAGAAGAACCGGATGGAGAAATATAGAAATAATAATAACAACAATAAATAATAATAATAATAATAATAATAATAATAATAATAATATAATAATAATAATAATAATAATAATAATAATAATAATAATAATAATAATAATAATAATAATAATAATAATAATGATAATAACTCTACCTTTCTATTCATGTGAAGCGCCTTAAATTAAAGATGTAGAGGAGGCCTTACTATAATTATTATTATAAGCAGTAGTCTTTACCAGGGTACTTTTTTTCTTTTCTTTTCTTTTCTTTTCTTTTCTTTTCTTTTCTTTTCTTTTCTTTTCTGTACTCATCTTTCTTGTCGGGGTTTCTGTTGTCCCACCTGCAGCAGGTAGCCACGCCGGACGTGGAGAAGCGGATCGAGGAGTACAAGCGGGACAACCCCGGCATGTTCAGCTGGGAGATCCGGGACAAGCTGCTGAAGGACGGCGTGTGTGACAGAAGCACAGTCCCTTCAGG
The DNA here is from genome assembly GCA_036365135.1 of Miichthys miiuy. NCBI lineage: Eukaryota > Metazoa > Chordata > Actinopteri > Sciaenidae > Miichthys > Miichthys miiuy. The sequence continues at coordinate 29,011,443 of CM071606.1, read as the reverse complement.
TGAGGCCTCCTCTGGTAAGCCACGTTTCATTCCATCTTTAATTTAAGGCGATTAACATGACTAGAAAAGCAGAGTTATTATTATTATTATTATTATTATTATTATTATTATTATTATTATTATTATTATTATTATTATTATTATTATTATTATTATTATTATCACGGCTGACTGGATCTGTCTTTGTGTTCGCAGTCAGTTCGATCAGTCGTGTACTTCGAGCTCGATTTGGGAAAAAGGAGGATGAGGAGGAGTGTGATAAAAAGGATGAAGACGGAGAGAAGAAAACCAAACACAGTATCGACGGCATCCTCGGCGACAAAGGTAGGACCTGAGCCGGGCCGTGGAGCGCTTTCTGCGCGTATGGGCCGTGTGGACAGCCGCTAGTTGGACCGCTGTCTCTGCATGAATGTGGACAAATTGGGCCTAAACGGCCGTTTTGTCGCTGCTTTAACTGTTCTCCCAGCAGACACCGGGGACGCTTAATTATTTATGATGCGGAGCGCCGGAGCGGATCGCGCTCCCGCGGAGCTGCTTAAACGCTCCCCTGAAAGCGACGCTGACAGATGACCGATGTGCCAGTCAATATCAATTACAAACGGCCTGACAGGGACAGGCTCACAGACAGAGCAGACAGGGGCCAGGGTCAGGGAGCCCACCGTGTGGACGTCAAGTTCACCAGAAAAGCAGATGTGTGAACCAGAGAGTTAAAAGACAAGCAAATATGATCAAATGAAATGAAATGAAATTATTATTATTAAAATATGATTTAATGCCAAACATAAATAATAACAATAATAATAATAATAATAATAATAATAATAATAATAATAATAATAATAATAATAAAAACGAATTTTTAATATTTTCACTTCAACATTTCTTCAGCTTGTAATTCTAACATGGAGACACATTTAACAGTTTCTATATTTATAAATGTATTAATATTTACATGTTAATCTTTTTTTAAAAATATATTTTTTAAATATATGTTTATTTTAACATCTATTTGAATTATTTTGAATATATTTTTAGACACACCTTTGTGTTGTGTGTGTGTGTTTTGAATCAGCTGTCTGTTAATGAGCTCACAGTGACTCCTGACCACTGGTTTGACTGCTGACTTTTCTTCCCAAACGCTCTCATCTGTCTCCTTTTCATGTTCTTCCAAAGATCAGCCCAGCTAGTGTCTCTCTGTCATCCGGGCCTGGCATTTAATCATTGGAAGACTTAGCCTATTACAGCTGGTAATGAAACCGGTGTCTGTTGAATAGGCGTCTGTGTTGCAGAGGGGTGTAATAGCTCCAAGGCATGGTAAGAAATATATTTATCCCCTATCAGCCCTCACTCTCACAGTTCCAGGCACATGCATTCTGTTGAAGGGCTTTAAAGCAGATTAAATTGAGCCTTTTATTTCTTTTCACTTTCATCTTTCAGAGGCTTCACTTCGTGGTGTGGAGCCCGCGGCGCAAATTCATGAGATTTTAAGGTTTCCTCTCGTGTTGTTTAGATTGTATTTTTAAATATTCATTTCATTTCGCTTTTATGGGATTGTTTTTGGTGGCACGTTGGCAGAATCTCAGCCAGAGTCAGAGTGGTTTTTTAGCTGCAGTATTAGTGTGAATGACTGTGAGCTCTGTGACTGAGAAAACACACGGATGACTTCTCGAAACTGTCACTTTCCATCAGATAAGTCAATGTTTTTCCACATGATGCTCCAGCACTCATCAGCAGGGGGGCTGCATGCTGCATGTAAATGAGTCAACTTTATTTCTGCACAAAACCTCTCACCAAATTATTTACAAGAAAAACAATCAAGAAATAAGACATTTATCATTTATAATTAGTGAATAGAATTCTTTTCTACTCTTCAGTCAGAGCTGTTTAAATAGAAATGACTCATGCATGTCATTTTACAGTGCATGTGTGTGGATGTGTTCACCTCCACCACATTTGTTTGTCTGTCAGCAGGATTAGAGAAATTCTGCAGGTCAGATTTTCATGTCAAATATTAACTTGTGGGTGGAAACACAAATGTACCTTTCATTTAAAATGTAATGGGCCTTGGTCTCCACCAAGCCTCTTCCAGTCTCTGTTATTCATTTATGAAGTTTTGGAAAATTCAGGCCTGACTATGCAAAGCTGCAAAATAATGATTCTGATTCGTGCTTTGTAAATATGTATGATATTTTCCAGAATACACTGCAAACACGTTATAAAGTGTTTGTTCATATATTAGGCCTCCACGTATAGAATACATTTCATTTCCATAGCTGCAGGTGTGATGGAGAGAGCAGTTTGTGTGTGATGAGCTCTCTATGTTGACCGGAGCTCAGTCTTTTCAGCTGCACCTGAAGGGAGCGCTGGGTGTGCTGTTTTCCAATATGCATGACCTACTGTAGGGAAAAACAGTGGCAATTTCGGAGTCCAGATAAGCCTGTTTGAGAGAAAAAAAAGGTCGACAGTGAGGATGGAGAGAGCACTTCAAACAAATCCAGTGGAAGTGACGAGAAGCAGCTTTGCAGAGAGCACAGGCTGTGGGAAGTTCTATTGCACCTATTAATAACACATTTCCCCGGGCATCCACACTTACTCCACTCCATCTGCACTTTCTTGCAGCTATTTTGCCGGGTTGAAATTGAGGGAGACCCAAATGTTGGCTGGAGATAACACAATCATCACAGCCTCGGTCCTGCGCTGTACTTCAGTGTATTAAACTGGGATTAACCTCCCCTTTCTCCCCCGCTGCCTCGCACCAAACATTCACATTTTAAGGGACATATTAAACAGAGATAGATCCACATGCAACACAGAGGAACGGTAATAATGATCATGATCGATGGATCATTGATCATCTATCAACAATCTGAAATGTTTCCTGTCTCTGCAGGCGGAACCTCTGCAGCTTCTCTCTTTAAACTGAACAGCACTTTGAATTAGTCTCGAAATCCTAAAGACTAAAGAAATGATTCAAATAAACATGGTTCAATATCATCGTGCAGCACTAATCTGTGTTTCAAACAGCAGCAAGTCATTGAAATGTAAACATCTGGAAGGTCTTTAAACATAGAAACAACCATCATCCAAATCTTTGAGAAGAGCCAATATTTTGGGTCTTAGAGATTTCTATAAGAACCCAACACGTCTCACAGCATCCTCACATTCTGTGCAAACAGAAAAGAAACAGCTGGAGTGGGTGATTGAGACTAAACTACAGAACGTTTTGTGACGTGAGTCAGTTTTCTCAGAAAAATATCTCACCATGGAAAAATCTCTGAAAGTACACGACTAAAAAGAAGTCAGAATGATTAAATTGCTCTCATGGCTGGAGGCAACCAGGAAGATTGAAGTTACAGATTCTTTAGTAGAAAGGGTGACATGCTGGTCATCATATCATCTTTTACCCGTAGCCCACATGTTCATAATTAGTTATGAGTGGACTTGTTCTTACAACTAATAAATCAATGAACTTCTCTGAGAACTGCTGTTCATAAAACAAAAAATGAATAAGTCATCAGATAGACGGTAGCAGCAGGCTGACATGCTCCTAAAGAGCCTCATCTGAAAGAAATGGCTTTTGTGGAACGTCATGTGAATGTTGTGTAAACGTAAAATCAGCATGGACACATGGGACGTTCATGTACTGAAATGTGTGTGTGTGGGAGAGGTGAGCATGATGAACACTGTCTGTGTGGAGTCTGTTCCTGCTCTCATGTTCATGCTGCAGTTGAGTGCAGCAGCTGTGCTGGCACGCTGACCTGAGGACAGACTTTTAGAGCAGAGGAGGAAAAAGTAGGTGAGGAAAGGAGGAAGCTGCTGGAGCGAAGTGAGCAGCTTAGAGGCTTTGATCCTCTGCTGCTTTTGCTTATCAGAAACATTTGCGGTGACACTGCCACAATGAGAGTTCATCATATTAGCTGTTGCCAGCGCTGCTCTCAGGCTTGCCGGTCTATTAATTAAAGCCCATTTGCTGTATGAGACAGGACCTGTCTGCCAACACCGCTGCTGCGTTTGTGTTCAGACCAGCTTTTCTTTCCCGGAATATCAGCGTGTGTTCAGTCATTTTAAACAATGAATGAGTTCTGATTTTCACAATAAATACAATTCTAATTTGCTTTCTCCATAATGTCGACTCAATCCCTGTCAGCCAACAAACCAGCTGGAACTGATGATTTTTGAATTGTTCATCACGTAGGTGTGAACTTCTCCCTCCTGCTGTAAAATGAAGGGGTTAATCAGGCTGTTGAGCCTTGCAGGGACAGCATTAGAAGATCACACTCTCATCCCTGAGGGAAAACTGGGTCACTGTAGCAGCACAGAGGAACAGGAAGAGGATAAACAAAGTCAAAGAGGATGTAGAAAAGAAAACCAAAATAAAGGAGCAGCATCTCTCTTTTATTCTGTGAAATATGTTAGAAAATCAATTTTAGATTGATTGAGACATCAGTTATAAAAAAGTTTCAAGTTTCAGGTTAAAGTAGATTTCAACTTCGTTAATATAAAAAGTAACGAATCACGTCCCATGTGAAAGCTTCACTTCAAACTCAGCACGTGTGCATGCACCATTTCATGTTTCATCACATGTGGAGTGATATTTAAAAAATCACATCTAAAATATATTCATGTTCATTATTCATGCAAAAATGATGTATGAGCATTTTAAAAATCAGATGTATCATGATTCAAGGTGAGGTAACAAACATGAAAACAAAAAGCTCAATTTGTTTTTCACAAAACATAACATGTTCAAATCATATCATCATATTACAACATGACATGATCCTGATGAATTAATTATACTGAATCTTTACCAGCACAACAATAATATTAATAACAACAACAACAATAATAATTGCTACATATTTATTATTATTATTATTATTATTATTATTATTATTATTATTATTATTATTATTATTATTTCAACTAACTTATATTTGTAATATTTATTGAATTATTTACAGAGACAACAATTCTTCTTTTTGTTATTCTAATTATTGACAATAAGAGTAATTTGAATAATGGGAAGGAGAAGAGGAGCGTGACTTCAAGAGCAGAAACACATATACAATCTTTATAAGACAGACATACAAATGAAAAGGCCAGTTTTCATTCATATCATTCATAACTATAATTTTTTAAATAAACATAAACATTTGATTGGCTGTTTCCTCTTGCTCATCAAATTAAAAAAAACACAACAATTAGTCAATATTTTTTTTTACATTTTATAGATGATTGAAATGAAATGTGTCTTATTTTGAAGCTGCACACGATGAAAACATCATTAGTTCTAATCATCATAATTAGAAAGAAGAATGCAGCTTCTGTCAGCTTTCTTCTCTTTTCCAGCATCCATTAGTATTTTTGTCGACACTGACCTACTTGTTGATTTTCCTTTATTTCTCGGAGCACTTTGGACTCCTCGGTGATGTCTTTGAAAACAAATATATAGAAAGGGGAGCTGCTGAACTGGGAGGGGGCTTTGAAAAGGAGAATAGCAGCCCACTTCTCTTCCGTGGAGTGTTCAGTAGCCATCCCTTAATCCTCCTTTCATTTCACCGACAAATGCCAAGAATCTTGTCTGGCGACCCAATGGGAAGCTGATCAGCCAACAAAAGAGGAGCGCTGCACAAAGAGCAAACAGGCAAAACGGGGTTGAGGGCAGTCAGACGCCTTGGGCATCCCATTAACAGACTATTTGCAAAATATCCATGCAGGACAAAAGCATACAGAGAAATCACAACACATGGTGAAAACAATATGGCAACAACAAATTAATAAAATGTCCACACTTTGGTTGGTCTTTGACGGAGGCCTGTGGAGAACCCCCCGGGTTAGAGAGCTCACGTCGTCACTCCACAGTTACAGAACACAGATATTAAATTCATTTAGTGCTCCTGCTTTGTTCAAACACATCAAACTTTATTTTAGATGAGTGCAGATCACAATGTTTCCACACGTCTTTATTATATTAGTATTTGATGGAGTTATAAAGTAATTTTAAATCATTCACTGTGATCTCTAATCTAAAATACAATAAAATAAAATAAAAAGCAGGGGTTAACGGGCTCTCTTGTGTTTGATTGGTTTGTAGTGTGTCAGGAATTGGCAGCAGACTTTAATCCAACTCATGTGGCTTTCCAGTGAAACGCGGTCGAGAGCCGCTGTAGACAAACCATTCAGAGGTTTCCTCCTCCGCTCGGCTTTGAAGACTAAAATACTGCGCTGCTTCTTTCATCTGCAACTGAATTTATTTTTACACAGAAGAAACAAAAGTATCTGTCTCTTAAATGAAATACTCATTAAGATCATCTGCATTTTCTTTACAGGAGATGATTTGCATTACCTTGCTGTCACTTGCTTTGAAAACACAATATAGATGATCCATGAAAAAAATAGAGAAGAAGATGAGAAATGGTTCATCAGGGCTGCAGGCGAGATTATAAAAATACTGAGGTCACAAGCTCAAGTCCCTTGTTTAGCTGTAAGACTGAATATACAATATTATAGATTATTTCATCTAAACATTATGAATCCGCCTGGAAACAACTTAAAATATAAAAATATAATTCTACCCAAAATATAAAAATACATGAGCTCAGTGTTATCAATGACTGCTATGGAAATGATAAAATAAACAGATAAAATATAGATAATAATAATAATAATAATAATAATAATAATAATAATAATAATAATAATAATACTTCTTTGTGAATGATGGAGAAGGCAGCTGTTTTTGTATTTTCTTTAAATTCTATCAATCATGCCTTTTCTGTTTAATCTGAACAAAGAATTGGTTAAATATGAGCGTAAAGACGAGTGTGGAAATAAAACTGAAGTGTGTATAACTGATTATTCATATTAGCAGTGAATGTAAAGATCCTGTGTTGAAGAAATTATTTTAGCGAGGGCCTAAATGCATTTCCATACAGAGGTCTGTGTGCTTGGATCTATTAGATGGCTTATTCATGGTTTTCTCCATCAATTCGTGGAGGAAATCACATTCACCAAATGCAACCATCCAGTGTAATTGGCTAGAAAATGACCTTAAATATACAGAGATTATTGGGGCATAAAGGCCTGGCAATTTTGGGGGGGTGGAGTAAATGTTCACGCTACTGAAAGGTATGAAAGTGGATTACTGGCCATTTCTTCGTCACTGCATTCAAATAATTTGAGCCACATATTAAACACTCTGAGGCCATGGTGGGAACGTAGCTTCATTCAAACAGCGTCCTTCTGGAAACAGATGAGAAGCCACACACTGCACAGCTGATCTCACAGAATGTTCTCTCATCACATCTGATGACAAAATCAGTTCTTTTGGAATTATGTTAAATGACTTCATGTCTAATTAGATCTTGGCTCTGATAAAATCAATATTAATAAATATTTTATACCTCGATGTCAATGTACAGATGAAATAAATTCTAAGTGTGTTAGTGTGTCAGCGCTGCTCGTCGTGTGTGATAAACGTAATCATTCTTTCGAAATGTATTCCCTCATTTGGTGTTTTCATAATGACACACCGTCTGATTCATTTTCAAACCGCTCAGTGACTCAAAAAACATTCTAATCCAGCCATCACACCACAGCACAGTGAAACAGCTCCTCCATTTCTGTTGTGCATTGCATTGTGGGATAACAGTGTCCACCGTACACTCAACAAGTTACAATTAATGTGCACACATCAGTGATCCTCGTGTACTGACTGCATGGTGTTCTTAATATCCTTAAGATGCAGTAAAACATAGTACATGACCATAGCCAATCAGAATGATGCATGCTTTGGATTTAATGACCCACACATCCATATCAGATAGTAGAAAAATGATTGCAGGATTTCCTCCATGAAATTTAGCTGCACATGACAAACTGTGTAAACTGTATGTTAACAATATTACAACATGATTCCAACTAAGAGAAGCCAGATGACCTGTGTAGAAATATGTGCCATTCACCTTCAGATTCATTAGAGTCATCAAAACTGATACTTGTGATTAGCTCTATCATATTTTCATGTTGTCAGTGAGAGGTAAAAGTACATTGGTTATCATATGAAGAAGAGAAGCATCATATCATGTCTTCATGTTCATGTTAGAACATTAGAAATAAGACTTGGTTTGAAGAATTTTCACAAAGTCAGCCATATTTTTCAGGTCTGTACACGACGATTTGCACAGAAACGACCCGTACGTCTGAACAAGGAAAAAAAGGAAATAAGAAAATCTGAAATGGTCTGCGAGGCCCGTCTGTTATTTGCATTTGCCATTGAAGGAGTTGATGAACTCCTCCAAGTTTATTAAAGAAAGGGAAACATGAACCAAAGGCTTGAGGCAAACAGGCTGACAGTTTATAAAGTGGCGGCCATTGTGGCCTGAAGGCAGATGCATGAATACCTCTGAATAGACTCCCTCAAAGTGACACGATTGAGCTAGACAAGAGCAAAACGCTGAAAGGAAAGCTTCTCCTCTGCGCTGCCGAGCTGTTCGGCATTTCTAATGCTGCTGCTTTGAATGTACATCTGCAGTGGGAGGGTTCACTGTGGGCCACTCACTACGCTTTCTACTGCTGTTTGGGTGGAAGACGTAAAAACACTGTGCTTCCTACAGCAGCTCCAGGCAGCAGGTGTGTTCATGCGATCACTTCTGTAGTTTGAACTGAACACAGCATAATGTTTCCTTGTTGAAATAATGTGAAAGAAATCAGCTTTGGACATGGTATAGAAAAATTACCAAGTTCCAATTTCAAAAAAGAGACGTTTCAGTATCGCAGTATTTTTTTCTCTTTGAATTCAAACAGACATGAGTCAAACATCATATTTAATATTGAATTAGTATTATAAAAACTGTGAATATGAATGATGATTTTTTTCCTGCATGCCGGCTCTGTGAAGTTTCTTATATTCATTTTAAGAAAGTGTCACAGGGAGCTGCTGTGGTGATTTTTGATTCTTGTTTCATGATAATTTTTCTTGATATTCTGTCTGTCTTTGGTCAGCTGAGGCTGAGATGTGATAGCTAAGAACAAAGGGACACTCCACATGGACAGATAGAATTTAAAAAAATTGTGAATTGAAACTTGAACTCAACATCTCCATCCAAAGGTAAACTTTGTCTAAAGGACAGTTTGCCTGACAGTGGCGTGTCATCCTCCTGGAAGCATCAGTGTGCTCAAGAAAGTCCATGACATTCCATGAGCTCTATAGATTCTGGCATTTCCTCTGTGTAGTAGTATAATATATGTTGACCTGTTGGTTATTCTAGAAAGGTCAGGGGTCACCAGACTTCTGAGGTTTGTTGGACCACATATGTTGGTCTAGTGTAGGTGGAGATAACAGAGTAGTTGACAGCAAAAATGTCTGTGTAGTATGTGAGTATCTGTGTCTGTGTAAATGTCTTCACCTGGATCAACAGGTCCAAGGTAGTCTGTTTCATCAGGCTGGACTCGTCAGCTTCCTTCATGTCTCCATGACTTCCAGTGGTCGTTACTGGAAATGCTGTTAAACTTTCAGGTTACTTTTAGTTGCAACCTGTGCAAGCTGTCACAATAGTTTGTGTATGTCTCATTTTGCATTCTTTTTCCATTTTGGGAGCTCCTTGGTGCAGAAATGATGACATTCAAAACAAATGTTAAAAGATATAAAAGATTAAAAGAGCCTGTAAGATATCAATATAACATTCAAATGTCCACTTTCTACAACTTTGGGTGGATTCTTTGCTATATCTAGGTGGGAAATGAAATGGTGATGTCTGCATTTGAAGCCTAATTAGTAGTTAAAAGCTAAAAACCACCATCACTTATGTCCATAAAATCTCCCATTTTCTGCTTCTTAGCCCATTGATCCTCATTGCCTTATTTGTGGGTTTTTTCCCCTTTCTTACACAAAGACAATAAACATGTCGCCAGAGTGTTGCAAATCAGAAATTTGCTCCCCCCTCCACCAACTGTGAGAGTGATGGTCAGTGCTGAGTGCAGCCATTTTGGGGCGCTGAGCTTCAAACAGCAGGGTTTGTCTTTACTTGAAATTACTGCACTGATTTAAACAATCACCGATTCTGGGCTGCTTTATTTTAACTCAGTCCAACACACACCACCCTGCTGCTCCACACTCACTCACTGGAGCACCAAATGTGGATTAATCCACTGCTCCGCAACAAAATACAATATTTCCTCCTGTTTGAGGAACTTTTGTTTTGAACTACAGTGACCAGCTGTTTGGAGAAATGAAATGGTAAATGGACTCTACTTGTATAGCTTGTAAATTACTGGGCCTTTTTTATGTCCTTAGTCTGAAATGACCGCAGTGATTTAACCATATAATGCACAGTGTATGACACACTGAGGCTCTGGAAAGGGTGACATCAGCAGAAGGGTAGTTTTTTTTTTCTCTCTCTGGGGTGAGCAGCAGATGAATAGCTCACCTATCCCTCCATCTCTCACAAACATATCAGAGTGCATTTCAAAGCCTTTCAACCAGAATCTGTGAAGAGAAGCATGAATCACTTCATTTTCTTTTAGCCACTCTGATTGTTAATCTACTTTCTTCCAAAATAAGATTATTCTGTTGCTCTTTAAAACTTTCTGCAATTGCTTTCTTTAAGCCTGCAGCTGTCCACTGAGGGCTTTGCTGTGTCGAGTATATCTTAAGAGTGCCTCTTATTATTATATTTGCTCCCAGCTCTAATCTTTATCAGTGTTTATATTGACAGGCGGCAATTTTTGTTTATGGCTATTTTTTATCTACTAAATAAAGACACATGCATGCCAGTGCCTGGGGAGGAAAGAAGATAAAGACTTTGCATTAATAGCAGTTTGCTAAGACATAATGCCCTGATAAAGCCAGCATCTTTGTGTGGGCTGGATTGAGTTCAGTGCCAGTTTTATGTAGCCTATACTGAGAGCATGCAGCTTGCGTCTAACAGCTCCTATAGATTTCATATGTTCGAGGCTGCAGTCAAATATTTTGTCATAGAGAAACAATAAAAGTTGGGATTTTTTTCCAGTGTGTACAGTTCCTAAATCTTTTGGCAAATATGTTACTCATCATTGTAAAACTGCCTACGTTGCACACACTCCACTTCTGCTGCTTACTATACACTTTCACTGCATTTGTTGTGACTAAATACCATTGTGTCGGAGCTGTATTGGAACAAAGGCAGGAACAATGCTGAACTGTGTGAATGGGAGCGTGTGCAGAGGCAGAGGCAGCGGCGGTGTGGTGATGGTCTCGGCTTCAGCTCAGTTTTGCCCACTTGGGCTTGAATTCGAGGCCTTTGTTGACGGAGCGGCTCCTGGTGCCAACTGGCAGATTTTATTCTACTTTCTTTTGTGCTCTTTGAATAATTTTCAAAAGTTTGGCTTTGGCCTCAATTAGTCAAATGTTCAGACCTTCAATTCAAGGCCCTGTATTGTTGGTACATGCACAAAAATTTGCAAGTCAAATAAAAAATATGCCATTGCAGCAAAAATATAATGAACCTGTAGCTATATCACAGTAAGCTGTGTTACAAATGACACTTTTCTTCATTAAAAAACTTCAGGAGCTGTTTATCCATAAAGACGTGTTGTTTAGTTGGTATGAATTTATTTCAAGAAGAGACATAAATGTTCTTAAATGGGTCATTTGCAGTGTATGTAATAATAATAACCACATACAGGTTTGATAAATATGACTGTAGATGACTCTTTTCCTTCAGTCTGCTGCTGCTTTAACATGTTAAAGTACAACGATACATAAATAATAATAATAAAAAAATCTAGTTTCATGTTCCAACATCCTCCCCCATCTATCTGCTCCATGTCATGCCTCGGCACCGTTGACCTCTTTTAATTTTTAAATATGCAGGCGGCACTTTGCTCCGCTGCTCAGCTTTAGTGACTCAGTGTGGAAGTGTTTACTGAAGTCCTGCAGAGTGCGGTGGGGCTGCTCGTGGTCTTTCATGGCCAGCGGCCCCCTGAGGTGCTGCCTCTATTGGTCCTGAAAGGCCCTGGGAGGCTCCCGGGCCTCCGTTGTTTAAGGTGAGCCCACTTTGTCATTGAGGCAGCTGAGCAGAAAGAGGTTTCCAAAGAGCCTTCAGAGCCAAGACAAGACGGCTAAAAGAGCCACAGGCAGCACCTCTTCACTTCACTCTGTCCCCGTCTATTCACACGCCTCTAGCCACAGCTCCTCAGCCCACAAATGGACATTGTGATTGTAGTGTTACTGCTGGGAGTTTGAACCCTCTCTGTTTGTTTGTTCTGGTAGATGTGGTTTTTGGAGTGGATGTTAAATCTGTTGCAAGGAATTAGTGTCCATTCACCTAAAAAACTTCCTCAAGTAACGTTTGTCCAATCAGGACACTTTTTAATCAGCCAGGGTCTGAGAAATTGTTTTTAAGTTTATGTTTTTATCAACTTACTGAAGACGTTCTTAATGAACACATCTGCAGAGTCACAAAATGTTAAATGTATCTGCAAAATGTTCAGTCACTCAACCTGACCACATGCTGGACCCGTCTGTGGTCCCACCCACCTCCACCTCACCTTCACTATGACTTCTTTGCTGCAAGAGTGCAAAACTGGACTGGAAGAAAACCAGTGAACATAATTCAGGCAGCCGTTACATGACATTTTCATCAGAGAGCTCTGGTTTGTCACAGACACATTTGTTCTTCTGTTGGACATAAGAGAAGAAAGAGTTCTGTTTCTAAACTTGAAAAATCTGCTGGCTCATGTTGATGAGCTTTAGTCTGTGAATTTGGTGTACATAAAAGTGACTTGATGGTGAAGAGAAGCTGAAGGAGGTATTCAACGGCTCGTCGTGGCGTGAACATGTCGAGTGTCTGCAGTGAGGGAGCAGGCAGGTGGGTTAAATCCTCCCCTCAGGCTGAGCAGATAGAAGAGAAAGAGATTGTTATCACTGACAGCACACCAGAAAAGACTTTCTCTTTCTTTCATCTCACACACACAAACACAACAGCTGTGGACAAACTGAACATCAACACAACATTTTGTGAAAAAGACTAATAAATTCATCAGTAGTGGAGCCAGTGCAGTCTGTTGGACTGGTCAGAGCCATGGAGCAGAACTGAAGCAGATCCTGGGTGTAATTATACTGGAACTAATATGATTTCCAAAATGACCCATAATTACTTTCATGCAGCTCTCCAGAGCTCTGTCAGTCTTTGTCCCCATGTCTTGGTCAAAGTGGGGAACAGTATTGTCAGTATTCAGTTCACACACTGCTGTCTTATTGACTGTCACTTAGTACACTTAGTACAGTACAGGACTTGTGTTGTCTGTCTTTTAACCAGTTTAATGAACAAAGGCTTCAGGATGTTCACTCTAAAGTAAGTCACTCAAAGCTGACTTGTACGCTCCTGAACTACTGTCACAATGATCCCACTACAGGTCATTGTATTTAGAGCTTTGATTCTCTACCTGAACCCAACTGGACCCAACCCGACCACTCTGGCTTCAGGAAAACAAAACTGCTGCCCTTAGACAAAATGAGATAACTCATAACTAATCAACCATCAACCCAATAACTAATGACAAGATTTATAATTCTATTTAAAAACATGTTTATTATAAAGCATGTCAAGTGCTACAGAAAGTGTTCAAATGGCGATGTAAAAAGGAAGATAAATAGAGAGCGATAGAGAGAGAGACATGACAGCAGCAAAAGAGAGAGAGAGAGAGAGAAACAGCGAGTAAGACAGAGAGACAGACAGAAAAGAGAGAGACAGAGAGAGAGAGAGAGAGAGAAGAGAGAGAGAGACAGAGAGACAGACAGACAGAGAGAGAGACAGAGAGAGAGAGAGAGAGACAGACAGAGAGATTGAATTTGATCTCACATTTTTTGGTTTATTTGTTTTAATAATATTCAGCACTATATTATGAAAATGCAGCCTGTTCATTCCACTGAAGTGTGTGAATGTTTACTAAAAAACGGACTCCTGACTGCGGTGGAGAAAATGTCCTCTGTGCAGGTTGCCCATGTGTCTCCACTTCAGTTTGACTTTTTGTTATTTTTAGTAACAAAAAGATATTATTTTACATATGATCTCATTTTCACATCTTTTTACACTATATGCACAATGTAAATACAGAGTGATAGTTCCACTGCTGGAAAAATTAAGTGTCTGATGCTGTCATTTCTTTGTTGTTTTGATAATCATTTTAATTGAAGCACAATTTAGTTTACTTTAGCCTGTAAGAAAATTGTATTTATTTATTTATTTAAGTAGAAGCCCAGGTTGGGCTCATGCCCAAATGTTAATAGTAATGTTTTTAGTGTGAAGCTTTACTTGCAGTCAGTAACAGACATATTTAATCACAATCAAACAAAAACACTTTGTTCATGTTGACTGAAAGTTGGATCGATTCTTCAGGAAGTCCAGCAACGTAGGCTCAGAAGACACAGTACACACTGATCTGTGTGCACATTCTGAAAAACATAATTGGGTATTAATTTGATGATAAATCACGTTCATTAGAAGGACTGAATGGAATTACAGCTATAATTATTAAATAATCACAATGTTCCATTTTACTGCATAAATGAATAAGTGGCTTTGGATGGAACTGGACCGTAAGTGTTTAATTAGATTTGTTTGTGTGTGTGTGTGTGTGTGTGTGTGTGTGTGTGTGTGTGTGTGTGTGTGTGTGTGTGTGTGTGTGTGTGTGTGTGTGTGTGTGTTTGAAGTGGCTGCACACTTCGCCAGTGATATGATAAAAAATAAAAGCATGGATGTATTTTTACACTAATCGTATTTACTCCAGGCTGTTGTGTGAAACTAAAGTGTACAGTTTGTTACTTATGCTGCAGCACATTTCCAAACCCTGTGAGTGTGTGTGTGTGAGAGAGAGAGAGAGAGAAAGAGGAGCTGCACCATGCTCCCATTTTCCTGATAAGACATAGCATGCCAATTGAGGGATCTGGTGGAGACAAAGATGAAGTCCAGGTTTAGCCCCTCTATCGGCTCTAGGCGTCTGTCTCATTAGCATAATCTCTGCTTTCCATTATCAGCTGGAGAGAGGAGCTGACCCTCCTGATCCACCAGCCTGTCAAACTTTATTCTCCTCCATCCTGGGGATCCTTATTGTGCTGCCATCCAAAGCGAGCATGGAGCTGCTGCAAGCATGCAATAGCAAACAACCAGTGCTGTTTGAGGCTGTCACTGGTGGCGACTCCGTGCCATGACGTGCACTTTCATTTACATATGCGATCATTGTGAGCTTCGTTCTCAGCTCTGCTTTTCAAATCCACTCTCAGGTGACCTAGTTTTTAGTCTCTGCTCTGCTATGACAGCAAAACACATAAACACATATTATTCTACATAAAATATGTAAGGCTAACTGTAGTACTTTTTTGTTGTTTTTATTATATTTTATAAAAAAAGCTGTTCACAGTGTGGTCTCTGGATTATACAGAGCAATGAGACAGAAATGTGTCTCTGGAAAGACACATGTAAACTATCTAAATCTGGTTGTCCTCCATCATATAGAGAACAAATCAAATCTGCATGGACAGATTCCACCAGAGAAACAAAAATTATCTTGACACTTTCTACATAATGTCTGCACATCCAAATATAAAATATGTGTTTATGTGCATACATCAATAAGACTAACTTGCATAACTATGTGTGTATTAGTGTATAATCACCTGAAAATAAGAATGTTTTCTTTAACCTATGCAATCTATGCATGTTTCTCTGCATGTTTTCCACAACAGACAAACCAAACACTGGCTCTACATAGAGACTTTCATTTTTGCATTTCGTAGATTAGGAGGGGGAGTGGACAACTACACTGCTAGATGCCTCTAAATCCTAAACACTGAACCTTTAACACACACACACACACACACACACACACACACACACACACACACACACACACACACACACACACACACACACACACACCGAGCTGATGCTCTGAAAATAAAACCACAAAGGCGGAACGAATCATGAAGGAAATACTGTAGGTATCACTTTTACAAGGAAATGGTCAAACAGATTTACAGGAAATGCACACATTTTTCAAAAACATTATTTATTACGTTTGCATATATACTTTATATATTTACACATACATAATTACACATTATGTGCATCAAGAAAAATGACTCTGTATAATACTCAGATAAAACTGATACATATTTCCATGATTGCAGAAATGCTTCTGGGACCGTCCCATCGTATCTGAGAGCTAAAATTCTGCACATGCTCCAGACTTAAAGAGGAGGTGACCGCTTTGGAATAAGATGATTTAAAAGAAAAGAAAATAGGCAAAGAAAAATAACAAGCCTCACGGCAATCTGTCTCAGCCGAAGGCCAAATCCACGTAGTGTGGGCTGACAGAGACAGAGAGGAAGAGTCAGAGAGCGAAAACGCTGTGAGGTGGGGAAGCCTTATTTTCACTCCCATCCCTCCCACCTCAGCCCCTCTCCTCCCCTAAATCCAGCAGCATGTGAAGGGAAAACAAATAGAGTCCATCCCGTCGCAGCAGCACCCGGAGGACTCGGAGGTGCCTTTTGGAAAGTGATCCCAGCCCACTGCAGCGGCCTCAAGTGTTGTCACGCTGAGTTAGTGCCAAATTGCTTTGCAGCAACCACCCACCCCCCAACCATCCCTCCACCAACCTACCAGCAACAAACAAGACATATACCATTCACTGTAGCTTTCTTTAAAGATGTGCATGTGTATAAATAAACTCTAGATGTTTTTTTACCTTGGCTTTTAGGAAAACAAATCTTTGCAAGGACTAAATGCTGAGAGAATTGATTTAATTAATGCAGCGGCATGTCCTGCGGCCACATGTAATCCGTTGAGAATTCTCTAGCGGGAGCTTTCAAGGGGGGCAGCCAAGGGGGAATACAAAAAGATATTCTCCCCAAGACTCTTCCAGTGGCCTGTAATGGGAGCCTTGCACTAATCCCATAATTCCTTGTTTAATTAAACTACAGAGCAGACCCTGTAGTTGTCTAAGCCTGTTTGATGGGCCTTTTATTTCTTACTTCACCAGCACATGACAAACTCCAATGCACCCAGACAAACAAATCAATAAAGTCTGCCCTCCACACTCCACAGTCAATACCCAGAATTCACTGCACCACAATACAAATACATGACATGACAAATATTTACATCGCATCTTTAACTGAAGCCCTCTTTACACCTACTTCATTTAAAGCTGGAGCCTGCTCTGTGTGCACCAACAAGAAGCTGACAGGTTCACTGTCTGTCATTAACTCTGTCTCACTGTGACATGACGCCTGCTGAATAATGTTCACAGAAGAAACATAATATACCAACAGAGACGTGTCATTAGCTCACAGCAGTCATCAACGTTACTCTTTGATTTATTGTACACACTCCACACATTTTCACTTCACCACCATCTTTATCTTTTGCTCTTTTGGTGTATTTTGAGTCCTTTCATTCCAGATTTTGGATGAATAGTTTGAGTCACTTTATGTTCTTCACAGTTGTCATATTTAATCCAAACAGCCACATCTGACAGTGTGGTGACCTTTAAAGATTTTCATTTTAATACTACTGTATATACAGTATAGAGTACACAGTCAAATTTTATTTATATAGCCAAAATTCACAAAACACATTTTGCCTCTGAGGGCTTTACAATCTGTACAGGGAGTGACACCCTCTGTCCTTAGACCCTCGGTTCGAGTGAGGAAAAACTTGCCCACAAAAAACCCTTTTAACAGGGAAAAAAGGTGGAAGAAACCTCAGGAAGAGCCACAGAGGAGGGATCCCTCTCCCAGGACGGACAGACGTGCAATAGATGTCACGTGTACAGAACAAATCAACACAAACATATTGTACAATTACAATGAATGATAAAATGACAATGAATTACAATGAATGATAAAATGATTACAGTAGCAGTGGAACCTGTGATAGAGATAGAGACACAGATGCAGCAGCAGCAAATCATTAACTAACTATAAACTGTAATGGAGATATGGTAGCAATAATGACAGTAATAATATATGTAGTGGACGTCATGCAGGACCACAGCAGCAGCCACGATCCATGAGAACCTGCTGGACGAGAGAGCACAGAAACTCTAGGGAAGAAGTTTAGTTAGTAACATGCATTAATGAGACATGTATGTTTACAGATGGTGGTGGTGATGGGAGAGAGAGAGAGAGAGAGAGAGAGAGAGGATTTGAGTAGAGTGAGAGAGGGAGGGAGGGAAGTCCCCTGCAGTCTAGTCCTATAGCAGCATAACTAAGGGATGACCTGAGCCAGCCCTAACTATAAGCTCTATCAAAAAGGAAAGTCTTAAGTCTACTCTTAAAAGTGTTGACCGTGTCTGCCTCCTGAACCCAAAATGGTAGTTTGTTCCACAGAAGAGGAGCCTGATAGCTGAAAGCTCTGGCTCCCAATCTACTTTTGGAAACTATAAGAACCACAAGGAACCCAGCATCCTGAGAGCGCAGTGTTCAGGAGGGTAGTGGGTACTATGAGCTCTTTTAGATATGATGGTGCCTGACCATGAAGAGCTTTGTATGTAAGGAGAAGAATTTTAAATTCTATTCTAGATTTAACAGGTAGTCAATGCAAAGAAGCCAAAATGGGAGAGATGTGATCTCTGATCTTGGTTCCTGTCAGAACACGTGCAGCAGCATTCTGAATTAACTGCAAAGTCCTAAGAGACTTATTGGAGCAGCCTGATAACAAAGAGTTACAATAGTCCAGCCTAGAAGTAACAAATGCGTGGACTAGTTTTTCTGCATCTGCTTGAGACACGATGTGTCTGATTTTGGCGATGTAAGTGGAAGAATGCAGTCCTCGAATGTGTTTAATGTGGACATTAAAGGACAAATCCTGATCAAAAACAACTCCAAGATTCTTTACGGTGGAGCTGGAGGCCAGGGTGATCCCGTCTAAAGTAACTAAGTCTCTAGAAAGAGAGTTTCTGAGGTGTTTGGGTCCAATTACAAGAACTTCAGTTTTGTCTGAATTTAACATCAAAAAATTGTAGGTCATCCAACTTTTTATATCCTTAAGACATGCTTGGAGTTTAGTTAACTGATTGGTTTCATCAGGCTTGATCGATAAATATAATGGGTGTCAGCGGCATAACAATGGAAATTAATGGAGTGATTCCTAATAATGTTCCCTAAAGGAAGCATATATAAACTAAATAGAAGTGGTCCTAGTACAGAACCTTATGGAACTCCGTGACAAACTTTGGTATGCATGGAGATTCATCATTGACGTAAACAAACTGAGATCGATCTAAGAAATACGACTTAAACCAGCTTAGGGCGGTTCCTTTGATGCCAATTTGATGTTCCAGTCTCTGTAAAAGAATTTGATGGTCAGTGGTGTCAAATGCGGCACTAAGATCTAACAGGACAAGTACAGAGATGAGTCCTTTGTCTGATGCCATTAGGAGGTCATTTGTAACTTTGACTAGTGCGGTCTCTGTGCTATGATGCACTCTAAATCCTGACTGAAAATCTTCAAATAAACTGTTCTTATGGAGAAAGTCACACAGCTGATTAGCTACAGCTTTCTCAAGTATCTTAGAGAGAAAGGGAAGGTTTGATATCGGTCTGTAATTGGCTAAAACCTCTGGATCTATAGTGGGCTTTTTGAAGAAGAGGTTTAATTACAGCTACCTTAAAGGACTGTGGTACATATCCTGATAATAAAGACAAATTAATCATATCCAATAAAGAAGACTAACTAGAGGTAAAACATCCTTGAGCAGCCTGGTTGGGATGGGATCTAAGAGACAGGTTGACGGCTTAGATGAAGAAATTATTGATGTTATTTGATGAAGGTCGATGGGAGAAAAACAGTCTAAATATGTATCAGGTTTTACAGCTGTTTCCAAACTTGCTGTGTAAGAATGCAGATCAAGATGTTTTTTTGCAATAGAGTCTAGAGTTGTCCGTAAAGAGCCTGTAGTACTATCAACAATGATCTATTTGTGAGGGGCTAAAGGAAGCAGACAAGTCCTCTGCTGCATTGAGACATGGCATTGAATTCAATACTGAAGGAATCACTTTCTTAAATTTGGCTACAGCACTATCAGATGAACATCTGCTGTAGGAGTTTGTGCCAAAAGGCTTATAGTCCAGTAATATGAACTCAAAGGTTATTAAAAAATGGTCAGACAGAAGAGGATTCTGTGGAAAGACTATTAGATGATCAATTTCAATGCCATATGAGAGAACAAGATCAAGAGTGTGGTTCAGACAATGAGTCGGTTTATTTACACTCTGACAGAAGCGATTATATATAAATATTATAATATAATATATATTATAATATATCATTGTGGTTGTCCACATGAATATTAAAATCACCTACAATAATTACTTTATCTGTTTTAAGGATCAAGCCTGATGCAAATTCTGCAAATTCAGATAAAAATTCAGAGTAAGGACCTGGAGCTCGATATACTGTAACAAATAAAATTGGCTGTAATGTTTTCCAGGTTGGGTGAGTGAGGCTAAGAACAAGACAAAATAAATCAATATCATAATCAGATATTAATTCATTGACTAAGACAGCTTTAGATGACAAGGACCTGATATTCAAGAGTCCATATTTAATTGTCTTATTTTGGACTGTTGGAGATGTTGATTTAATTTTTATTAAGTTTTTATGATGAACTCCTCTTCTGTTTGTTTTATCTTTAAATAATGTAGGTGGACGGGGGACAGACACAGTCTCTATACTAAAGGACTGGGTGGGCAGCTGCTCTAATGGAGGCGCAGAGAAGCGTGTAAGACTGCAGCTCTGCTTACTGGTCTCAGCTCTGGGTTGTCACGGCTTTGGTCGACTAATAAACTTGGCCATGTTTCTAGATATGAGAGCTGCTCCATCCAAAGTGGGATGGATGCCGTCTCTCCTAATCAGACCAGGTTTTCCCCAGAAAGGTGTCCAATTATCTATGAAGCCCACATCGTTTGCTGGACACCACCTCGACAGCCAGCGGTGAAATGACGACACGCGGCTATACAATGAATGAATATGTTACTGCAGTGTACCCTGCTGGGTGTATCACACCTCTGGGCACCAGGATGCCTTTAATTGAGGTCTTGTCTGTCACAGCTTATATCCTTTATATCTGAGTGCTATGTGTCACATATTTATATCATTCACTCTGAATAATATTCATTTTACTTGAAATGTTTTGCATGTTTTAAAGGAATGTGTTACCCAAATATCATCTTCACTCAAGGCTCTTTCTTTTTAAAATCTGTTTTAACCAGCATCAGTCGGCGCATTGTGTTCAGATTTAAGCTTTCCATCTGTTTTCATCTGGACAGTGATGTTGTATCATAGTTCACACTCACATTATAGAGCATTATATCTCATTATATCTGCTCTCCGGGTACAGTAGGCAGTCTAGTTTGAAAAAGATATCTGCATGCATCAGATAATCCTCCAAGGCTCCTTCTGCACAGCAGTGTGGAGACATTGTGTGTTAGTGAAATCAGCTACACAATAAATATTTTGGGACTATTTTCAGCCTGCCAGTGTGTTTGTCTGGGCTGCCCTGAGGCTCACAGTGAAAGAATGGTGCTACACACATCACCAAGGTGGTCTGGAGAGATTAGCACCCCTCATTCCACTCCACCATGCCCCTGGGGGATGCTGGGATATGCAGGTTCTGATATAGAATTGTACTTACCAAGCACAAGAAAACTGTTTTGTCATATAAATAACCATACGGAGAAATCATTGGAGGCCGTGCTTTTCTTTATCCCTCCTTCCTCTGCCTTGCTCTCTCTGCTGCAGGAAGTTGAACATGCTGTGTCACTGCCACATGATGTGTGTTTGTCATCGATAGACAATAAAACTACAAGACTAGACTTATACAGAGAGGATATAGGTGTTGTGTGACTGTAGTTCTCAGTCTTCACCCCCTGTGGTCTGACTTGGACTAGAGAGGGGAGAGGTGTAGAGATAGGGGTAAGTCTGGATTTGAAGAGGATCTCTTACACAAGAACACCATCTGTGTTCAATGTCAATGTCCCCTAAAATGTGTTTCCATACTACTAATTTGCTTTACATTTTGTGGATGGTTGGCAGTTAATCGAAAACATTGACTCTTTGCACATATAAACTATATGTGCTTGACAACAACAACAACAGCAGCAACAATAATAATACTAATAAATGTCCTGATTCTTGGATGGTCAGAGTTTCCTTCATATTGAAACAGTCAAAGACACGTCTGTTATTAAAATGTTCAAAACAGCAGTTTGTATTTTATTGTTTTAGATTTTTTTTTAATTTAAAATGTTGCCTTTGATTGATTCATTGTGAGAAATGTTTCATGCATGTAGCGTGATGTTGGCATCAAATCAAATCAAATCAGATTTTATTTGTATAGCCCAAAGTCACAAAACACATTTAGCCTCTGAGGGCTTTACAATCTGTACAGGGAGTGACACCCTCTGTCCTTAGACCCTCGGTTCGAGTGAGGAAAAACTTGCCCACAAAAACCCTTTTAACAGGGAAAAAAGGTGGAAGAAACCTCAGGAAGAGCCACAGAGGAGGGATCCCTCTCCCAGGACGGACAGACGTGCAATAGATGTCATACTGTTACAAAGGTGCTAAACGTTGACTTTTAAAGACCATAAAAAGACTCTCATCTCCTACCAACCAATTAGCTGATTTAAGTCCTTAATCTAGTCAGCCTATTATTCATTAGATCATTACATATTCACAAGATAAAATATGCTGACCATAATGAAATGACTCCTAATGTGTCCCCTTCATGTTTGTCCAGGCAGTCGGATGGATGAAGTATCAGATGTGGAGTCAGAGCCTGACCTCCCCCTGAAGAGGAAACAGCGCAGGAGTCGGACCACCTTCACAGCAGAGCAGCTGGAGGAGCTGGAGAAGGCATTCGAGAGAACCCACTACCCCGACATTTACACCAGGGAGGAGTTGGCCCAGAGGACCAAACTCACTGAAGCCCGGGTCCAGGTAATACACATCCATCCATCCATCCATCCATCCATCCATCCATCCATCCATCCATCCATCCATCCATCCATCCATCCATCCATCCATCCATCCATCCATCCAACCAACCATCCATCCATCCATCCATCCAACCATGTGGCGTCATCCAGCAAAGCACTGCATTGGCAATTAAACATGTGCAGAGGTGAATTCCTGGTAGATTATTTTGTAATACAAACTGAATATTTCCACAGTCAACCTCACGCTATTGAGGGGGTAAAATCATGACTGCTGTGATGACTTTCCACAGCTGTTAAATAATGTCTCATAGTTTTATAACTGCTGTGTGTCTGATAAACCTTCAAACTTGTGGATGTTTCACTCAAACTAGACTTCATAACTAAAGCAGCCGCACAGACACAGCCCAACACACCTCAGTGATTGCTTGGACTAAAATAATTCTGCCTGAGTTGATGTATCATCTTCAAAACTGTGTCTTCAGTTTAATTTTCTTTGTCATTTTTCCTTCATTGTTTTCTAGATGCTGCAGTCTGACTTTGTTTAGATAAAGCGTGGATTCATCCCTTAGACAACTTGTGTTGCTCAAAACTAAGTAACCACAGTAACCTCCTCTAGAAACACTAAATATCATCACTAATCTGGATAATCCTCAGAACGAAAGTGAACAGTCCCTCTTTATCTCTACTTTCAGGTATTAAAGCAATTAGAAGATGCGCTGAATGTCCTTCCTTACTTGGATGTTCTTTTATATTCTGATAGACATACACACAACACAGTTCTTGTCAGGCTGTTTCATTAATCTGTGTGATTGGATTTATTTGTATTGTATAAGATGTCAAATTATTGTGATACTTTATGGACCAAATTCCATATTTACCCACTGAATCCAGACTCTGCCAGCTGTTCACATCTCAGCTGAGGAACCTGTCTTAGGTCTCTGTTAGGTTTTGACAGCTCCACAGCATCTGGGGAAAATACTGTAGAGCTCTGACAACAGCTGTTAGGTGGTCAGTAGTGGGGTGGGGGCTGCATTCTTCATGTATGTCTCACTCCCCAACATCTTGGCTGGAATCTGTTTTTCCCACCACTTTCAAGCCCACCACTCATTGTAAAATTCACATCAGATCACAGAAGGGTCTAGGCTGTCTCACGGGAGCTTTAATCCACAACAGCCACGTGGATCAATCAAGACCCAGGAAAACCGAGAGAACCAGCATGGCATGGAAAGCAGTCCACACTCTGCCAGTTCACTCTTATAACTGCAGACCTAATAAAGGACAGTTAATGTACACTTCGCAAAACAATCTCTCTTTTTGTTTGAATCCAGTGTTTCTGTGGCTGTCAGAGTACTATTAATATATTCATACAGAAATCAACGCATGACTTTACATTTTAGTTTACATTTTAATACATTTTAGTGTGTGATTTAAAGGTATCTTAAGCACAAAATCATGTGAAATTCACCAGACTCAAAAAATTAGATGGCAGCTACCTTTAGTTGTTCAGCTGTTTTTTTTTTTCCATTATTGATTATAATTGATTTTAGCTGCTGAAAAGCAAATTAAAAATACTCAAATATCAGTTCTTCAAAACTGATATTTACACATAACATTACAGATAACAACTAGAGGAAACAAACTCAAGCTTAGCTTTTGGCTAAGGCTAGGGCTATCTCACAGGCTAGCTTGCCATCTTATTTTAGCTGTCCAGTTAGCTTTCTGTCTATGGCAGTGGCAGAGAGTTTATCCCTGCCACTTCACACTCACAGATCTGGTCTATGAATATCACTAACAGGATCGGGACAAGGAACAGCCCTTACGGAGTCCAACACCCACTGAGAACGTATTTGTTACTTATTACTTTGAGAATACAGACACAACTCTCACTTTGGTGGGAGAAGGACCGGATGGCTTGTACCAACAGCCTCGGTACCCCATACTCCCTTAGTACCTCCCTCAGGAGCACCCAGAGGACATGGTTGAAAGCCTTTTCCAAATCCACAAAGCACATGTAGACTGGATGGTCAAACTCCCATGACCCCCTCAGCACACCTGCAAGGGTAAAGAGCTGGTCTGTTGTTCCATGGCCAGGACGGAATCCACATTGCTCCTCCTGAATCTGGGATTCAACAATCGGTTGGAGTCTCCTTTCTATCACCCTAGAATAAACTTTCCCGGGGAGGCTGAG
Source organism: Miichthys miiuy (assembly GCA_036365135.1). Taxonomy (NCBI): domain Eukaryota; kingdom Metazoa; phylum Chordata; class Actinopteri; family Sciaenidae; genus Miichthys; species Miichthys miiuy. The sequence goes on along the minus strand of CM071606.1, from coordinate 28,986,274 downwards.
CAGTGTGGTACCCTGATAATTGGAACCTTTGGTTAGGGTTATTTTTGACAATGAGATCCTTTTATTTGTGTGTGTGGTAATCCCAACAACAGACACACTGGGTCCAGAACCAACTTCTTATTAAAAACCAGATCTAATTTCAAGGCTACTTCTACCCAGAAATCCTGGACATGTACATAGGTCCATACAGTATGTATAAAGCTACCAACTTCATATGGATATGTTATTAGCATGCTCCCATATGTCCGCCCGCAAATAACAAAGGTGATAAGGGGCACCCTTGGCGTGTGCTCCTCCCCAGAGCAAAGTAGGGAGAACATTTACCATTCGTGATAACAGCCCCTAGTGGATTATGATAAAGCAACTTGACCCATTCAATAAAATCTTTACCTAAATCAAATTCCTTGAGTGTGAAAAACAAAAAATCCCATTCTATACGGTCAAATGCCTTTTCTGCATCCAATGACACTACCATACCTTTAAAATTATTTTGTTGACACAGCTGAATAATGTTGAGTAACCTTCTAACATTATTGCATGAGTTCCTTCCAGTAATAAACCCTGTCTGGTCATTACTGATGATAAATGGAAGGATTTTCTCTAGTCTTAAGGCTAGTATTTTAGATAAAATCTTGAAATCTAAATTTAGTAGACTGATAGGTCGGTAGGATGAACACACATCTGCTGGTTTATCCTTCTTAAGAATCAGGCTAATGTTCGCTTCTGTAAGTGTTTTGGGAAGAGCTCTATTCTACAACGAGTGATTAAACATGGCAAGTAAAGGCTTCACCAACAACGGCTTAAAATGTTTATAAAAATCTGAGCTAAAGCCATCAGGACCCGGAGCCTTTCCTGATTGTAAAACACCAATTGCATCAGCTACTTTTTCCAGTATTATAGGTCCATTCAATACTGTTTTTTGTTGGTCATTAGGCTTGGGCAGATTCAGATTGGAGAAAAACCCCTCCATGAGTCTAGAGACCCCTGCTGGCTGCTCACTCATATATAACTCTTCATAAAATTCTGTAAAAACCTTATTTATGCCATTGCTATCCAGTTTCACCTGCCCAGAGACATCCTTAACTGAAGATATGTTCTAAGAGTCAGACCTACTCTTAACCAGGCTCTCTAAATACTCGCTGGGTTTGTTACCAAATTCATACAATTGCCTTGCGAATCTTATACTCTGCTCTGCCTTCTGAGTGAGCAGTGAGTTAAGTGTTGCTCTTGTGGTCAGAGTTGCTTTAAGATTACTATTGGTAGGGTTCTGGTTATATGCTCTCTCACATTCAGATAGCTGTAGCTCTAATTTCCATTGCTCTTCTTGACACTTTCGTTTTGTGCTTTTTTACATAAGACAAAATCAGACCCCGTGAATAAGCCTTTCATGTCCATAAAATGTCCCATAAAATAGAAGGAGATACATCAGGTGTGTTATTAAAAGAAAAGAATAGTTGAAACTCAGTCTGAAAGAAAGATATGAAATTCAGGTCATTCAACAGATGATTTACTCGATCATTTACTCGATCGTTGCTAGGCCCCTCCATGAGAGAAATTTAAGTAAACCAGAGCATGGTCTGATATTGTAATGCTCCCAATATCGCAAGATGAAACAGAATACAACATTGTTTTAGGGACAAACAAGTAGTCTTTTCTAGAGCTACTTTTATGCACGCCCGTTTAGTAGGGTTAGTTCCTTCAGCAGGTAACTTATCAATGTGAGGATCTAATATGCAATTGAAATCTCCGCCAGCAATTGACTGAGCGAAGTCCAACTCTGCTAATTCTGAAAAAGCTTTTGTTATGAGATCAGGAGGACGACCTGGTGGGGCATAGACATTTAAAATAGAAATATTTTCACCAAACAGGTGTCTTTTATCAACATATCTTCCTGCATTATCTTTAGTACAGGATTCTAGCGTAAAAGGAAGCCGTTTGTTAATAAGGATGCAAACTCCTCTGCTATTGGACGCGGAAGACGAAAAAAATACTTGTCCCACCCATTCCCGTTTAAGTTTTTAAGATAAGAAAAATTCTGTGCTACCACCTAGTGGTGACAGCAGAAGACGCACATACAATCCGTATGACAGGGCCTGTCAATCAAATGCTGCTCCCCCCGGATACCTTCACTTATGATGGGCAAAGTGCAATTATTTATGGCTGTGTGCCACGCTGGCCCCGTTTCCAAGATGAACTTCTGATATGAAACAGAAGGGCGAAAACAAACAAGAGTCAAGAGACAAGAGTCCATAAGCCCTTAACACGATAGTCTTAACGTTATACTGCTACTGCCAGTCTTTTACACTAGCTCTCCAAAACATTGAGCTTAGGCAGCAAACGCAGCATGAACTATACTTTTCAATTTGTTCGTCAAAGACCATGACTAAATTGTGCGATCTTATTTACTCACACTTGTTCGTCCAGTATAGTACCTTCACCACCCAGTGTGTTATATACCTTTGGTTCCCCTATTGAAAAATGGGGACCACCACCCTGGTCTGCCACTCCACAGGTTCTGTACCCATACTCCATGTGACATTTAAAAAGTGTGTCAACCAAGGCAGCCCAACAAAGTTCAAAGCCTTCAGCATCTCAGGCTGAATCTCATCCACACCTGGCGCCTTGCCGCCAAGGAACTTTCTTACCGTATGCCTTTGGTGGCTAGGCGCCTTGGCGACCTCCTCCAGAGATATGGGTGAGGCTCTTCCCCCAAGTCTTCAGGCTTTGCCTCCTCCACGGAGGATGTGTTGGTTGGATTCAGGAGTTCCTCCAAATCCTTCCACTGCCCAACAATATCCACAGTCCGAGTCAGCAGTGCTCCACCCTGGCTATACACAGGCTGGGCCAAGCCCTGCTTCCCCTTCCTGGGTCATCGGATGGTTTGCCAGAACTTCCTTGAGGCCAACCGAAAGTCCTTCTCCATGGCACAACTACTGAAGCCGCAGCCAAGTCCCATGTCCCCAACCTACCCTACGATGCATGAAAAGTTCCTCCGGAGGTGTGTTGGAGACCTCGTGGACAGACCTGGCAAACCAGCCAGGTCTGTCCAGCATTCCCCCCTGCCACCTGATCCAACTCACCACTAGGTGGAGATCAGTTGACAACTCTGCTCCTCTCTTCAACTGAGTGTCCAAGACATGGCTCGGAGGTAGGCGGTCGTCCACTAATCAGAAGATCGGCGGTTCGATCCTCTCCAGTCTGCATGTCGAAGTGTCCTTGGGCAAGATACTGAACCCCATTGCTCCCGAAGGCTGCGCCATCGGTGTGTGAATGTGTGTGAATGTTAGTTCCTCAAACTGATGAGCAGTTGGCACCTTGCATGGCAGCCAATGCCATCAGTGTATGAATGTGTGTGAATGGGTGAATGAGACATGTAGTGTAAAAGCGCTTTGAGTGGTCGGAAGACTAGAAAGGCGCTATATAAGTACAGTCCGTTTGCCATTTACCATCTGATGACATTGACCTGTGCCCTGGGGTGCACACTTATGAACACCCTTATGCTTGATCGTACTGTTCATTATGCACAATCCATGACTAGCACAGAAGTCGAACAAAGCCACGCTTGGGTTCTGATCAGGCAGGCCCTTTCTTCCAATCACTCCCTGCCTGGCCACCAGACGCTCACTTGCGAGCTCCCCTCCCGGTCCCCCTGTTCTGGACAAGGTCCTGCAGCTCGAATTTTTTTTCTTCATAAGGGTCTTTGTGTCACGTCTTGAGCATGACAAACCTCACAAAAATATTAATTTCACAGTGAGAATTTTATCCATTCGGTTTCGATAACATTTGGGAAGTCTAGAAGATAAATTAAAAAAAAGAACAGCTCTAATAACATCTTCTGTCACTCTGTACTATTTTTGACATGTCTGATGGTGCAATCAGTGCAGCTCTTTGATGTAAATAAAAAGAATAAAAAAAGTGATGCAAACAGAGGTGTGTCATCAACTTGCATCATCCATCTGCACCGCTCTCATGTTTGGAAAATGTGACAAAACAATAAACAAGCTTTGGTCACAGTGCTGGTACATCTATGTATCAGACAGAGGAGCAGGAGAGTGTGGACCTAGTAGTGGTTAGGGATTTGCTGATTTTGCAAAGTGAGTTTGAGGTTTGATGACTCCGAGCCCAGAAGCTGAGCTGATGGATTAGAGGTACTAATTGGAAAGAAGTGTAATGACTGAATAACCATCAGTGGATGTGCATGTGTATGTATCAGAGTGAGGGTTACTAAATAGTCTCACACTCATGAACTGACAAAGTCTGCATCGGCCTATGTGGGACCCAAGAGTTTGATATATTTTTTAAGCTGACCCTGATGTCTTCACTAATTCAGTAAGCTGATGTTTTTTGGGATGCCAGGATCCAAGAGGCAAGAAAACCACCTTGGCAGGCTACTGTATTTCATGTCAGACTGGCCACTGGTTACTGGCTACTGTAAACACCAAGTAATATCTTCAACAAGTCCCTCCCTATTTGACTGTTAATCAATTAAGTAAATATAACTGTACTTTCTGTTTGATGGGGACTTTAAATATCAGCCTTGTTTGTGAAAATATAAAGTACAATTTCAAATCTATTTGATTTAACATATGAATGTACACACACAGAAGTACCAACTGAACAATGATATACACCACTGACATCATGTCAGGGTTTCTGCAGCAGCGGTCAGGAGGAGCTGACGGGATGAGAGGTGATATTGTGTGTGTCTTCACACTCTTTGCTCTGCAGAGACAGTGTTGGGCTGTTGAGCTGATCAGTCAGACTTTTTCTGCTCCTCTTGCAGTTGTACCTTGGGGCGACAACACCTGTTCTAATTATTTGAGTCTCCTCTTCAGAAATAGGAGTCCAAATGATCTTCTCCACTTGAAAGGCATGTTTTCATTTTCACCAAATGAAAAAGGAGGATTCCTGGAGAAAATGGGTGGGTGGAAAGCTTGAGGCAATACATGGATTCCTGCAATGGCTCTGGTGTGTGTGTGTGTGTGTGTGTGTGTGTGTGTGTGTGTGTGTGTCCTTGTATTAACTCAAGTGAGTGGCATTGTATGGTTTGATCCATATGCTACAAATGACAAAAATGCAGTTACCTGTGTGTCCTAATGTGGGACAGAGTGTGTGAGCAGCACAGAGACAGATCCAGGTTCTGTGAGAGTGTTCTCTGCACACCGACAGGCTGATACTTGTTCTTACTTGCTTCTGCCTTTCAGTTCACTTTAATTAAGAACTTGGAAATTAGTGCCACACTGAGTTAAAAAAGAGCACGGTTTAGCTTTTGGCTATACACACCCCTTTGTCATTTCATAATCTGCCTGATTTGACTCACTTTCCTGGGCTGGGGAGTAGGTGTGTGCAGGGCTGCATAAAACATAACAAGGTGAGACAACCTTCAACCTTCCAACATCTATCTTCTGGCTGCAAGATCTTAGCAGTGAAGTAAATCTTATCAAGAGGTAGTTCTGAAAAAATATTTTATTGGGCATTCTGAAATCTCTTAGAACTTTTGTTAAATCTAGGAGCTGGAAGGATAGAGTGTAAAACTATAAGGTTGTAAGTGTGTTAGTTGCTTTGATCAGTCATGTGTGAGGTGTGGGACGGTGACACCTCCTCTGCCCCCTGTTTGCCCTCTATTCATTCTACTGAGACTGCATTCAGCCGCCCCAAGTCAATGAGGAACAACGCATGATTAACCACACACACTCACTCCATTTATATGTCATAAAGTGCACACACACTCCATTGACAAAACATTTACTTTCTCTTCCGGGTCAAAGATCAATCACCTCTTTGTTTTTGTTATATGAACGTTTCAAAGTTTCTCCACCTGAGTGAAGAAAAGATGATTAAAGCAGCCTCAGGTCATCCTGCTGCAGTGATGTTAAAGTGTACACCACTGTTGAGTGTAATTAGGCTGCATCAGCGCACAGTACTGACTACATCCAACCACATCCATCAGTGACTTAGACTTAGACTGCACTTTATTGATCCCTTTGGGATGACTCCCTCAAGGAAATTGAATTAAAAAAAATGAATTGAGTGAAGCTGGCTTTAAGTTTGGAGTATCCAGCAGTGTATATGCTAACATGAGACAGCTCCACATGTGTGATGAACACTGCGCTACACACTTCACCTTAAACTGTTCAAGGCTTAAGCTGCCAGTTAATGCGTAATGTATTCAAATGACCGAGGAAAGCCCATTCTGACTCTGAGAACAAGTTGAATGATGAATGGAAGTGATGCCTTTGGTTTTTTGCTCTGTTTCTTTCAGGTGTGGTTCAGCAATCGAAGGGCCAGGTGGCGAAAACAAGCAGGAGCCAATCAGCTAGCAGCATTCAACCACCTGTTGCCCGGTGGGTTTCCTCCCACAGGGATGCCAACACTTCCTACGTACCAGCTGCCAGAGTCCAGCTACCCAACCAACACTCTGCCCCAAGGTACATAACACTTTGACACTGATCATATACAGATGGGTGACAAATGAAAGGCAATGTGCCAGTGAGGTGTCATTCCACCAGCAGCCTCCAGAACAGCTTCAGAGCTGCTTGTCATGGATTCTTCAGGCCTGTGGGACTCTACTGGAGAATGTTTAATAATACTTTAACATGTGCAGATGGACCCTGTTGATGCATTGACTCAGGATGGCTCTAAAAAAAACGATAAGAGTGTTTATTAGTTCTGGTCCAGTTTGTGTTCACAGTGACATTTTACTAATGAGCCGAGAGCTGTAAACACAAAGTTATCCAGACTGAAAGGTACCTGTCATCCTGCATCCTCAGTGCTCCATGGACCCACGTTGTGGAATCTAATTCTGCTAACTGACAGCAGGTTGTGCAGCATGTTAATACTTCTCATGTATAAAGCCTCTTTATGTTCTCTGGTGTCACAAATGATTATGAGAATTACTAATATTATTAGACTGCAAATCGGCTGCTTGTTATGACAAACAGATCTCTTATTAGAAGGTGGCTTCCTGAACAGTACACAATCAGAAGATGGATTTAATAGTACTTAGGCTTTTGAAATGACACTTCTACTCGATCCTGTAGTTTGTCAATTTCCTCTCAGGCCACAAATACTATATACTGCTTGGACATGGGCTGAGATCTACCTTCACACCACACCAAGTTTGTTTTAACCAAACCAAGCAGACCGGGCATGAAACCATCCTAAAACCTGTGAAGTGAAGCCTGTGATCTAGTTGAGGCAGTCAACTTAATTCTAGTCTTATGACACACTCTTCTCCCTGCAACATATATTCAAACCGCCCTTTTCATCATGCTGTCAGTTTACTCTGTCCTGCCACACTGCTCACCTGAAAGCTGCTGTTCAGGCTGGTAGCAGGGGAAACTGTTAGCCCAGCTCCTGTCCTATTTAAATGTTTAAGCATTTGAAGAAATAGATCTGAATCATTGCACGCAGCAGCAGGGTACAGCATGGGCAGGGGTAGAGGAAGAGTTTTAGATGCTACATCTGTACATCTGTACTGTGCTCAGCTCTGTGCTGTTGTGTTTTGCTCTTCAGACGGCAGCGGTACAGTTCACCGTCCCCAGCCGTTACCTCCATCCACCATGCACCAGAGTGGCCTGTCCAGTACTGACAGCAGCTCTGCCTATGGCCTGGCCTCCAACCGCCACAGCTTCTCCAGCTACTCCGACACCTTTATGAGCGCCGCAGCACCTAGCAACCACGTCAACCCTGTCAGCAATGGACTCTCGCCACAGGTAAGACCTGCTGGATGCTGTGACATTTATTCATGAGGATCAAGTGAAGGAGATAAAACTTTACATTAAGCTCAGTCAACTTGGGCTGTGAGACATTGCTACAATCCCAGTATTGTTCTGTTGCTCTGACATTTTGTTAGGTCAGCTTGTTGGCTGATTGCTGGGAGCTGGATAGGACGATCAGTTTAATATTTGTAGGTTCAGAGTACACACTGATATGCTTGTATGACCAGAATAATAGTTTTTATTTGCCTCTTCGACTTGGAGGCTGTTTTTTGGCTAACAAACCTATTGGTAATGACCATGTCAGCCTGATGGAAATGGGGCTTAATAACACTCCACGTTTAGACCAAATGTTGAAAATTTAGATTTTTGAAGATATCTGAATGAAAATGGTTCTATTGACAGTCACGAGTTTCTCCTTTACATACAAGTCTACTTTATGCTAATCACATGCAGCTTTGGGCAAAAACCATGCAGTTTTTTTACATGCAGTATAAATTGGATTTTTCACCTAGCGTATTTGAATATTTCTGCAGAGTGTGGTCAGGAAACAATTATTGTAACTGCATAAGAGTCTGACTGTAAAGCTGAGACTCTTTGGATTACTTGAGCCCTGTTGTTTTCATGTGTGGTGATGTTAGTCCTCAAAGGAACCTTTTTTTTTTTTTGTAGTGACAGTATTTTTTTAAGCTTAATCTGTTGTGACCTCTGGCATAATCACACACTCATAAAATTGCACAAACTGCTGTTCACTGTTCAGAGGATGGATGGCTTTCCTACATATATTGTTTGATATTTTTGATACCAAATCATCAAAAGCTGCAACAACTTATGAGACATAATATAGCGTAGGGATGACCATTATATACCCTTGTAATAATGTTATCAGCCCTTATACACGCTTTAATATTTGATCAGTCTCCTAAATAAAACACAATGTTTATTGCATATTTATGACTAGAAACATTTGCTGCATCTCAAATGAATCTTCAGGTTTTCAGCTTTCAGATGATTTGTACCATTTCTATGTGGCATGTTGACCTGCTGTCTCCTCCTAAAAAAGACCAATATGTTAATTATGAAGATAGGGTGGAGAGATTAATAGTGTTTCTGTCAGTAAGTGCTGCCAGTGTGCGGCTGCACACACCCCTGCTCAGGGCTGAACTAGCACAATAACATTTTACACTTTATGTTATCCCCCGTCCGTCTGTGTAATCAACTACATTGTTGGAGCCTATGGCTCCCAATGGATTCTGACTTGAACTTTCATCTAGCGAGGGGATAGAAGAGAAATAATCTCACTGACTAATGACTGTGATAATTAATTTCAGACAGTGTCTCTCCTTGTGTAATTAACAGATCTGCTCTAATGAATTGTAGCTGATATCAAGTATCATATCCTGTAGTCCTTTGACATTTGGTTTAGTGCAAATGACTATGTGAACACTGGGGAGCAGGCTTGTAGTCTAATGGTAAACTTGATCTTTGGTTTGGTTTTCAGTGGACCAAATGAACCTGAGTGGTTACACAGAGCTCTTCATACAAAATGACTGTGTGATTTAGACATACAGTTAGTTCTTTATTATTCCATTAACAGTGGTATCCAACAGGTAGTCAGTAAATTCATGCAGTAATGAAAAGATAATCAGGAGGATCAGGTCAGATCTGGTTGGATCACTTTGGGCTGAACCAATTGAATTCAAATCAATTCAATTTTATTTATATAGCGCCATATCATAACAAAAGTTATCTCACGACTGTTTTGCTTTGATGACTGTAGCTACACGTTTACTGTCAGTCCTTCTGATTGGTATTAACATCTGTTATTTTCTCATCATTCTGTGATAAATGTTTCTTAATAGTCCACAAACAAGATCAGAATTAAAGTAATTCTTTACTCAGCTGGAATCAGCTGGCAATAATAATAATAATAATAATAATAATAATAATAAAATGTAAAAAAGACAGTACATAGTACAGTATATCACTCATGAGGGCAACCATTTGTCACTTATCTGAGGTTGATTTATTTATTAACCTGATTTCTGGATATCATATGAATTACCTAGCTCAATGTTCAATATCCTGGCTAGGAGGAGGGTTGACCGCTGAGTTGACTGTCTGAAATTAAACTGTGGGATTGTGACTGCAACTAGCAATCAATTTAGAAAACCTGGCATTTAACTTCATTAACAACACACTGTAGGCCAACATCACACCTTGAGTTTGTCTTTCTTCCGCCTGCCATGCCTTTTGCTTTCTTTAAATCTCTAACATGATTATTGGTAGAGATTTTAAGATTTATGGTTTTTATGTCGACGATGTCGTCAAGAATAGTCCGATAAGTTATATTATAATTATCCAATAAAACACTTTGGATTAGGGTTTTTTTTGGACAGAAGGGGCTTCAAATGTCAGATATAGGAATCAGGATTTCAGATTGCCTCTTCCTATAGGCTCCATTATAGACAGTGAGTTTGGATGACAGGGGTAGCTGATTACTACTCAATACAACAACAGCAGAGTTGATTGGAGTTTCACCTAGGTATGAAGCCTGGGGAATACTGAAGATGACACCACTACTGGCAACAGCAGTGTCTGGTGCTCCACGGGGCGTCGATGCCTGAAGGCTAGTAGTTCACTCGGAATTTAATACAGAAGGAGGGGAGTGGTATCAGCAACATTTTCCATGGGGTTGTTGGGAGGAGACTTTGCTTTCTCATCAGGTTGGAATGAACAGTGTCCTTCAGAGCCATCGTGAGCCACAAGCTCAAGTGGAGTGAAGCAGTTTGAAACTGGGATAGGATCATCATCAGCATTTGGTATGAACACATGAAGGGAAATCCTTCTCCCCTTCTTCACAACATGTCCAAGTGAAAGGGTGGTTAGTGGATGGGCAAGAAGTCACTTTCTGCTCTCAGAGCTGGAAGGAACATTATATTGCAACACAGTCACCCAGGAGAGAAGCAAGGAAGACAGGAGTTCAGATTTCATATGGGATAGCTTGAATACTGGAGATATGCTATTGAGGAAGAAACGGCTGGACCAAAAGCAGTACATAATGGTTTTTGTAATGTAAGCAAGTGTCTGTTGGCAGGAAGCTAATGTTAGATGTAAGCAGCAGGGTATGGGCTCTAAAAAAGGGACCCATGGAATTGATCTGGTTTAGAGATGATATAGAAAGCTTTAAAGGACAAAAAGTACTGACATGGGCACAGAACTAGAAGAAGAAGAAGAAGAAGAGAACTTTTATTAATCCTTCTAGGGAAATTCTTTTTTTTTTTTTTTTTTTACATGCATTTTAACCCCAAAGTAACACATAATGAACACAGGTAATATAACAGTTACATTAGTTAATGTTGCTGACAAATGTAATTGGCGCTAAACTGCTGCGGTAGTACTTTGCTCAAGGGCATCTCAGAAGTGCCCAGATGGTGAACTTGCACCTCTCCAGCTACCAGTCCACCCTCCATATGTTTGTCCATGCTGGAGTTGAACCCTCCTGTTCCTGAGCTTATGTTTCCCCAATGTGTTTTGTAGTCCTGTGCATTTAGTCATTTTTACATGAGCCGAGTTGTTGATTTTTATTTTTGAGTGTATTGGATTGTTCTAGTGAAACTGTCTCTGGAATAAAATACCCTATAAATAAAGTTTGCAACAGAAGCCAGATGATTTTTTTGCCACAGTTCATCAGCAGTAAAATGATTTGGGGGGAGGGGCTGTGTTTCTTTCAGCTCAGTATCCCCAGAAATTCTGCACATAGTGGTCGATTCTCGAGTCTGATTTATGTCCAGGGCCAACTGTCAGTGTAGACAAAATGGGTGGTTAATTTCAATGCACCACCCTGATCTTCACGCCGTCACTAACCATAGCATGCAGTGCAGATTGTCTTCTAATGTACACTGCTGTGAACCTGAATTTTCACTTTAACTCATGTTAGATGTTAACAGAGTTTTCTCTTATTCATCAAGCTGCAGCAGAAATTCCGTGTCAATGTGTTTGTGTCTCCGCACTAACAGAGAAGGGGAGGGACATCCCATGTTATCCTGTCTTGATTCAACAATAACCATTTCAAATGAGACTTTGTGTGCTCAGGAGGGATTGTTCTCCATGGCAGAATAGACAACCAGTTCATATCAATACACATCACTGGCCCAAAAAGAAATTTAATGCAATTAGTCACAAACACTGGGCAGTGCAGCCCACCATGAGCAACGAGATCCTCCTAATAGGCAGAAAATCAGATTGACATGGTGTTTATAAGAGTTGAAAATCAAATTCAACACCAAATTTGTCTCCAATTACTCTCTTATTCTTCAGTTTAGTGACAGTTCAGACCTACAGTAGTTGGTTTGTTCTTTTACAACATTTTACAAGGATTTGGTGTAAAAAAGAGATGTATTGTTGTAATGACAGACAGTGGCCTTTCTACAGCATGTGTTTGTTAATCATTGCTTCAGTGCAATCATAAATCCCTGTCTGTGAAAAAAACAACACAACTACTATACTATATTACTACTAGTCTATTATATGTATATATATTAAATATATGCTATATAAACTAGTCACTTACTTACCTGTTCTTAAAAATTTAGATATTTGGGGTAATGCACCTCTGAGAAAAAGACTTGTTTAACCTTTAATTCATATAAACTAAATGCGCTAACATGCTAAGATGCATCATATAATGCGATTCAGTGAAACAAGCACACACCAGTTTATTTAGATAGATTGTGGAAAATCAGGTTTGAAGAGATGAAAATGTAGCTGCTCAAACGTAGCTGATGCTGTGTGCTACCTTGTATGAACAGATCGAATCTTAACATTGACTGTTGCAGGTTCTTTATTTTTAATGATAAATCTGAATTTCAAATGGCTGCATCAGCTTTCAGGTATATTCATGAGCTTAAGGCAGGACTGCTTTTACCATATATAAACTGTTATATGTTAGGAAAGAGCACAACATATCAAATGAAAACAGCTCCAGTAAATTCATTTGATTGAAATGGTATTCATTCCTAACATGAAATGCATCTGCAGTGATAGCTGCTGCGTTCTGTATTTATTGTCCTCTCAGTCTGTTCTGAATGGCTCTGAGTCCCAGATGAAGCTTTTCCATTATGGGTTCACTGCTGTTGACCCTTTATCATGTTCCCAGGCATTTACATGAGATAACAATGTGGGGAGAATTTCCTAAGATCCCACTTCAAAATTGCAGGAAGACCATATGCTGTACGTCTGACAGGCAATAATTCAATTTGAAACAGCTATATTGCATTTGGAATGTAATTCACACAAGCCATTTCAGTGCCTCCTCCTCTCAAATTGAATGGAAAAGAATTAGAGGCTGACTTTCATGTGGAGATGGAGCGTGCAGCCAATTCCAAGTCTTATTGACAGAAAGACAAAATGACAGTATGAAATGCCATCCCTGTGATGGCACTGCATGTGTAAATAGAAACCCTTTTCACAGCTTCCCTCCTCCCCTAAGAAACCCTACAAAAAGCTTTTTTTTTCAACCACACTTTTTTATTCCCATACATCTATTTTGCTTTTGGAGCCCTCTCAGCGGTGAGGAGTTTTTTCTTCAGTCAGACAGTCAGTGATGCTGGACCACTAATACTTTTTTTTAAGGTCAGACAACTTAGTGACCTGCCACTGAAGATGAAACTATTACTTCTCACAGTGACCCCAACACATCAACACATCACACGAGTAAAGAAGAACACATTTCCCCTCTTGCGCGCTCATTTCCTCTCTGGTTTGTTGTGAGAGGAAGATTTAGCCTGCTTTGGAATGGTGGAGCTCTCTGGCTCGCTATTTGATGTCGGGGTGAGAGATAGAGAGAGAGAGAGAGAGAGAGAGAGAGAGAGAGAGAGAGTGAGTGAGAGCGGGTGACTAAGGATAGAATAGAGTGGGTTTCAGTGTTGGGGGATCAGAGCTGCTTTGGTTCTCCAGCTCTGTCTCTTTGATCCATATCCCCAGGCCTGCCTGCCTGCCTCGCTAACTCAGGCCTCTGCTCGTGATTCCTGACAACTGTCGGCCTGAGATAAGGAGGTGGGGTGGGGATGCGGGGGTGGGGCGCCACCACCAAGCGCACTGCACCACTGCCACATGCACTTCCATTAACAACAACCTATTTTAAAAAAAATCAATGAGAAAAAGAAATATGTGGAATTATATTCACGAAGCAGAAGAAAAAAATATAAATTTAAGCACTCCGTTCCTGTGCCCATCCTCTTGCAACCAGTTCAACTGTGTTGACACGGCTGTGTGCACCTGAATGTCAATGAGTATAGTGCCTAATATTAGTCTCAGCTGCTATTAAAATTTGCAGTACTAAGCCCTTTGACTGGGCACACTGTCAACTGGCACGCTCCCATGTCAACAAATCAAAACGGATGAGCACATATATTTACATCATTCCCATAATGAGGAAAAGAGTGGGGGCAAGGGGGAGATGTTAATTAGAAATCGCCTGAAAAACAGATGCTGCTTCAGTTTGGCAAGAAGCAAAGCAGGAGCTTTATAGCAAATAAATAAATAAAAGACAAGACCTACTCAAGAAAGCTGCCAGAAAAGCAGAGGAATTTAAATCAGACCCACTGATGGAATGTTTGTAGGATATATTTTTCTTTATTTATCACTCAGAGTGTTCTCCTCTCCTCCTCCCTCAGTGGAAACTAAACAGAGCCCAGGGTGCTGTCTGACTGACTGAGTGGGTAGAGAAGTGTTAAGCCCCTCTAGTTCCTGTGGTTTGGATGAAATGTAGGCGTTGACTGGCTGCAGCGCATGAACAACCACAACCTGAAGCTCACATCTGCTGTCTTATTCATGTGATCAGGTTTCATAAACAGTGAATACTTGATTATGACTGGCTAATAGGTTTGCATTATTTCAGATACCTTCACATATCTGATAGAAATGATCAAATATATTTACTTTTTAATATAATAGGACCATATACATTCATACAGATACATTTTTACATGTGTGACTAGAAATACTTGCAAGTGGCACAGTTCAAATTGCCCTGCTGGCCACACCAATAATCTTTAGTGTTCTCAGATAAGGTCATGTAGGTTCATGTTTTATCTTTACTACATTTATTAATTTTACTCTGATTAGAGGAAAGGACATCAAACCATCAGGATTCCTCCTCCAAAGCAAATTTCACTTTCATGGACTAAAGGATCAGTGTAGCAGATATTTTGATAGGATTATAATGATGATGATAGATTAAAGGTCTGAGGGTCACCACAATCCTGGTGTCGCAGTGAATCACTCACTCTTTCTCTCTCTCTTTCTCAGACAACACAACAGGTCCATAAAGTTGACCTGGATCATGCTCAGTGTCAGTGACATCTCAGTCTGACTGTGGAGTAATTTGACTGGTCTGATCATCGATTTGTCCACGTGAACACAGTACGGCTGTTGGTCTGAATCAGGCCTGAGTAATAATAATAATAATTCTTTGGAGATTGGTACTCATAAAATATCAAGATAAAAAACAGACATGCAGAAATTCAATCAAATGTCCTGTGATGTGCAGTTATATCTACATCTGACACCTCACAGACTTTTATGAATCTGCAAAATGAGATG
Source organism: Miichthys miiuy (assembly GCA_036365135.1). Classification (NCBI taxonomy): domain Eukaryota; kingdom Metazoa; phylum Chordata; class Actinopteri; family Sciaenidae; genus Miichthys; species Miichthys miiuy. The sequence goes on along the minus strand of CM071606.1, from coordinate 28,970,951 downwards.
CACCAAACTGGACAAAGCCGGTACCACAAGGTTCTGTTTCCTGTGCAGATGTCAGACCATAATACTTATTGTACAGCTCTAATGATGTTGGTGTATTATGCCTTGTAGGTAATTAATAAATTATTGCATGGGAAAGAAACTGTAAAGCCAGTATTCCCCACATATGCCCTGTGTGCAGGGATGTTACTGCCTATCTCTCAGTGATGCATTCAGGACCCAGCTGCTGGCTGTTTGCAGCAGCGCTCTGTCTGTCAGCCTCCAGCTGAGAGGCATCTCTCTGTTTATTTACATGTCATTATGGAGAGGAGGAGCAGATATTAACACTGTCAGCTGCTGTTTGACCTGACATCCCTCAACTGGCCAATATCCTGCTGCTTGAGCAAACAGCTCCTGTTTGCCACCATCTTCTGACTCGACCCCATCCCGCTCCGATAAAGAGTGTCTTGGCCTGAAATCATTAAAGGTTAACAGCTAGTTTGGAATCATAGTAGATGTGGTGCAGGGGAAGAAAAGCAGTGGATGGTGTTAGTGAGAGGGGGAAAGTATAAATAGGCTTAATGTGAAACGCCTTGCAAGAGTGTGAACACTGAGCTGCCCACTGTTTACACGAGGAAAAATTGTTTCACGAGAGTGAATCTGTTCAACAGAATAGCAGTTAAAAACAAACACACAAACAAAAAGTAGAGGTAGAACACATTCTATTGTAATTTCAATAGTCTCAAATAGAGGCCCAGGTACTATAATGGTTTACATGGTAATGGTAATTCCAATTCCACAGCACTAATTCCATCAGTACAACTGTCCGGTCAGACAGTGAATAAATGGTATAATATGTAACATTTCTTCATTAAAATGCCGATGTTAAAAAAGTCGACTGTTATATACTTAAATTATCCTAAATGTTTCAAACCCCAAAAATCTTTATATTTATTCAGGTAACTTGCTGTGCTTCCGTTAACACAGTATATGTTTATATTGTAACAGCAGAAATTATATGAATATAACATGATGTGCTGATGGAAACTAACATTATACTGAATGTATCAGGACAATAGATAAACATCTCTGTGTTGCTAAGATACACAAAAGTCCTGACAATTTATCACCTTATAAATTATACAAAAAAAAAAAAAAATCAATTTTGCAATTGTTTTATTTTGTCAAGCTTGACCGTTCATTCAACAGCAGTTTACCAAACAAATCTTGACTCAAGACCTACCCTAAGGTTTCCCAGAGATTTCAACCACATCACATTGTTTTCATCCGCAGTTCACAGGTTTGTCGGACGCTGCGGAACTTTTAGATTTCAACCTTCCGTTTTCCTGAGAACCTTCAGCGCTTCAGGAGTTGACATTGTCGGTGACATTTGACAATTTGGTATGATTGAAAAATTGATGAATAATCAGTTTATTTGAATGATTTGCTGTCACTTGTAGAAATTATGATAAGCTTCATCTGATGTGAACTTAATGTTTTGTGAACTTGTCCAACACTAAAATGCTTCTGTGAGTATCAACTACTACAACGCAATGGCAATAGCAAAACTTCCATATTTCATGGTTGTATTTAGCACTTTGACAGGAACACACTGAGGACGCTGTCTCTGTCTTTGGGTTTTGCATATTTCCTCAGATGAGGTAATAATATATTTGACTTTCAGCTCACTCAGAGTGCATTTGCCTGTTGTTGCAGCTCTGTATATTTTAATATTTCTTCCTCATGACATTGAATTTGATTTCTTCTTTCATCACTGATGGGGGAGTTGGGATTTTAAGGATTACAGCCTGTGACAAAAAAACACATCTGCTTATAGTAAAATAGCATAAGCTGATTACATAATTACCTCTGATTGCATCACATATTCTGCATTCAATACTGACATGCTCAATGTGCTTTGCAATTACTGTCTGACATACGATTCCATGGAAGATAGTGATAGATCCTGTCTGACACCAGCTACATGTCAACATCAGCCTTAATCTCAATCCGCCCACAACAGAAGCTCAACCTGACACTGTGAGGTAAATCATAATGAATCAACATATGCTTTCAATGCTAACAGTTTTAATTCTCAATGCTTCCATACACTTATGTTGTGTAGTGAAAGTTAACATTGAGAATCTACCATTATCTCTCAGCTCACTATTCTGAAACTCAGAAGTGAGCACCTAGCTGAGCTGAATAAATACGTAAAGAAACTGATGTGGGGAGATAGTGAGAGGCTGAGGAACAGATCTGAATGGAGGAGGCGGTCATGTGTGGAGTAAAGATAACCTTAGCACATCTGCACACCTCTGTTCTCCACTCATCTCTTCATCTGTTGAAAACTCGTCACGCTGTTTGAGATGGAGGCTTATCACCTAATCCACCGTCTGTGTGTGTATGCAGTGTGTGTGTGTGTGTGTGTGTGTATGTGTGTGTGTTTTATTTCACTAACTTTCATTATTCAAGTGAAGAGATGACCTTGAGCCATATACCATAGCATGAGTTTATTTTGTCATTACAGAATAGGTCTATAATTTCATTCTGAATATGTAAAAACGGTGTACCCAAATCAATGAGGTATCCAATTCAAATATATTTATAAAGCTTCATATCATAACAAAAGTTATCTCATGACACACCCATACGGAGCAGGTCTAGACCGTGCTCTTTATAATATTATTTACAGAGACCAACAGTTCCACGATGAGGAAGCACTCATCGACAGTAGCAAAGAAAGGTAGAGGCAGAAACCTCGATCAGAGCCCGGCTCATGGTGGGCGGACATCTGCTCTGGCTGATTGATGTTAGAGAGAAAGACGACACACACAGCCACAATAATAATCTATTATAGTACTAATACTAATAATATCAATAGTATTTGCAGTATATACTTTATATTACCACAGTTATTAAGCTAAGATTGAAACATCAGATATCAGTAGTGATAGCTTGTGTCATGTTTTGAACTCCACCTTCATTCAGCTTAGTTTAAATATATATTCTTTAAACTGTTCAAACCTGTTATGATGCTGTATGACCAAACACATGTTTTAGGTTGTCAATATGAAAAAATCTGAATTATTCACTGACACAGTGTGATCAGTCATATTCAGAAACGTGCTGCTGTGTACAGATGTTGACACCACTGCACACCTCATGGATACTGTCCCAGTAAAATTGGGGAATATTTATTCTGCTATCAGAGCACTTCCTCTCACATGAGCGTAAATAAAACAAGGCTTCAACAGCTGATGATATGAAGGTGAACTCTGTCTAAAATGTTTGTCTGAAAGGATACATGTCGTGTTCTTTACAGCTGTTGGTATGTGTCTTTTAATTTGGGACTTTTGGACATAGCCAGGCTAGCTGGCTATGTCCAAAAGTCTAAGCTAGCTTCAAGTTCCAGGCTAGCTTCAACCCTTCATGCTAAGCTAATAAGTGATAAATTACTTGGGCTGCTCCAGCATGATCCTTAATGTAAGATTCACAACATTTGTTTGTTATAATTTTCTTGCTGAACCAATTTCTTGTTTGATTACTCTGCTGATGAACTATTAATACCATGAAACAAAACACAACAAGCACAAACCTCCGACCCTTAATACCTGAAAATCTTTAGAACATTATACAGGACCTGATGTTTATCAAATGTCAGTGACAACAGAGGCTGTAAAACACTTCAACATGAACATGTAGTCAAATTGAGCTTAAATCAGGTCATCCTTTCTCCCCTTGCTCTGTGCAAAAACATGCTTATTATTAAAATCCCAGGCAGATTCTTCCACATGACGTTGACGAGTGTTCAGTTAAGTGTTGAACACAGGCTCACAGTTTGCCTGGAGACCAGCATGACTAGAGCGCCCCAGTTAGGTCCTGGAGACCTGATCAATATACATAGATACATGACAGTGAAAAGCTTTCAGTATGTAGTGATGTTGGCACAGTAAGGATTTAACTCAGAAGGAAAGCCATTCAAGGTATTTTAAAGAAATGTTTCTCTTTTAACAAATGACTGTAAATTCATCTTGTGTCCAAATCCAGCTCACACGACCAGGGCTTCATGTCACTTTGACTTCCAACAGATTGTGACTGGGATTAATGACCTCTAAGGATCATGTTACTGTTAAACAAAGAGACAAATACTATATTTGAAGTAGTGTTGAAAGCTTTTATCAGCTATTATCAGAACGGGTCTGAATATGAAGAACAAACAGTTTCAGGGCACACCATTCCACTTCTCTGCCACTGGGAGGAACTGTGTTGCTTTCTTGTATTATGGTTGCCCAAACATTTCACCCTGTAATCCAAGCACCTTTAATTGAAGTCAGTGAGTTTATGCTAAATATGAAGATTTGCATAATTTCCACCTTCAGGTACCAGAATGGTCCACTTTGCAGTGACCGGCCACTTCCTTGTTGTCCTGAATACTGTCAGCCCTTACCTTCTCGTCCACACTTGGAGTCCTTCTTCTCTGTGTCTCTCTGCCACTGTTTTCCTCTCCTCCCCTCTCTGTCTCTTTTCTCTCTGAAGCTGAACCACTGTTACCAGGCCAAGCAGGCTTTCAAGGCAATCACTTTTAAAAAAATCACTTAATCACTAGTCTCTATAAACACATATCTGCATATGATTGCAGAGTCTGTAGGCGAAGGATCAAGACTCTGGTTCTGGTGGAGTAGTATTGACCAATCATGTTTGAGCAGGCTTTGGTTGCAACAGTCCATATAGCGAACAAAACAGGTGGAACATATCCTTGAACAATTGATTGATTTAGCTTTTTATAATAAATATGCAGATATCTGTTTATAGAGATTAGCTGAAATATGTTTTTATCTGGTCCAACAATGGCTCTGTTGCTATTCAGCAATCTCCCACGCCCCGGGCCTGAAAAGCTCCTCTTTCCAATGGTCCAAAACTCCTGTGGTACAAACACTAACACTCCCCCCACTGCTGGACTCACAGTATGGGTAACGAGCTAACAAACTGAGAACAGAGTGGATCTATAAACTGTGATGGGTGTTTACAACTGAGAGATTGGGTAATCATTTGTCTGTTCCCTTCATTTTCTCTTCCAAATAAGTTTGTCCACCTTGTTTCCCTGTTTTCCTACCCACTGACATTTTGGTGACCTTAAAGGAAAACTCAGGTGGTCACCACAATTCTATGAAATGATTGTCCTGAATATTTAGAACAGATTTTATGGTGATCAGACCAGAGGGTGTAGATATTTCTTGCTATGTACCAAAGTAATGGGCTGAAGACAACTGAAGCATCTTCTCCTGTTCTGTGTTTGCAGGTCATGAGCATCCTGAGTAACCCGAGCGGTGTTTCATCACAGCCACAACACGATTTCTCCATCTCACCACTCCACAGCGCCTTGGACTCCTCTCCATCCAATGCCATCTCAGCCAGCTGCAGCCAGCGTTCAGCTGAGTCCTCGATTAAGACGGTGGACAGCCTTCCGTCATCCCAATCCTACTGCCCCCCGACGTACAGCACCACCAGCTACAGCATGGACCCAGCTGTGGCTGCCGCCGGCTACCAGTACAGTCAGTACGGCCAGAGTAAGTCCTGCTAGTTTAGACTAACCATCAGCAGCAACCATGTTTGTTTTATGACTCATTATTATTTCCATCCAAGAGTCACACATGTGAGGAAGGTTACATCAGATCTGTGTGGAAATATCATGGATGGATTATAGAGTCTTGGGAGCCATGAGAAGACTGTTGGAATGGAAACTGAAGCTGATCAGTGACTTCAATGTTCACCATGTCAGAACTTACCCAGAAAATGTGTTTCCATCTCCCATTGAAAACTGTGCCCATTATATCAGAGAACCAGAGAACAGTGTCAGTACTGGATGATTCTGATTACTTTCAATTCAAAAGATTTTCAAATTCTCACTGGTTTATGAAAAGGAAAGTGTTGATTGCAGGTCTGTGATGGGACCTGAGCATCCAGCACAGTGTGAACTCCACTCTGCTTGACGTAAGTCAATTGTGCTATGGGCCCATCCAACACCCTAACAACACCTACAAGTGCATTTGTCCTTGTATTGCTGCTGAATGTTGGCATGTCACACATCCTTGTGGACATCTCGCAGGTTTCTGACCACCTGGGTTTATAAATGTCATCATTTATCAGTTATGAAACATTCTACTCATCAGTCATTTAAAGTGTGTCTGATCACGGTTGTGATCAACAACGTTACAGCAATAAAAGTCAGGTTCTGTTTTAAAAAATAATTTCAAAATCTCTGAGGCTATAACTGATCCTCTGTGACCTCATGTCTGGGTGTGGTTGTGGTTCTTCACCCCCACCCCGCCGACAGATTAGACAGTTTACGTGAGACATTTGACTATTCTCTTGTTCTACTGCAGGAAGCTCCTGACAGATTAAAGTACATACTGTCAAAATAGTTGAGACATGTGAGTGTATGTGTGTGTGCGTGTGTGTGTGTGTGTGCACCTATGTTTGTGCATGTGTGTTAGTGTGTGTTATCAGACTCTATCTTAGAGGCAGAGGACTCTCAGTGTGACTGCTCAACAGGGATTTAAGGTATAAACCTGGTTGACAGGAAAAACAGCTTCCTTTAGAGGGCCTCACTAAACCCTTGTGAAGCACAAACACACACACACACACACACACACACACACTGCTCCCCCACTAGCTGTCTGGGTGACTGACATCTTGGCAGACAGACCTGCCCACCCATAGGTGCTCGTCTTTCTCTCATTCCTCAGCTCGGAATGACAGCTTCCTTTCTGTGCACGCTAGCATCCTAACTGACGTGGCTTACTTATCTCCCCCTGATAGCTACAACACACACTCATGTACACCAAACACACAATGTCACATCACATCTGCTGTCAGCCCGCCTCTCTCCTGCCCTATAAAAGAGAAGTTATCATCAGCTGAACCAGGAGGGCAACATCCACCACTCTGAGCGAAATATATGCTGAACATTAATGCTATCTTTCCAAGAAGCAGAGTTATTCTGGAGACTACCTGCCTCTCTTTTCTGTCTGCAAAGACAAACTGCTGCGTCTGTCTGTCTGTCTGTCTGTCTGTCATTCAGTGTGACTGGTCATACTATTCTGCTACAATACAATACACGTTAAAGGATACGTCTGAGGATATTCTATATTCTTCTTCTTCAAACCAACAATGACAACAGTATATCAATGCTGTTATATCTTCTTCCTCAGTGAGCCACACTGTTCCTTTATTACCATGAACACACACACCGTCCTATTCCTTTGTTTTGCTAGATACGTTTTGGAGGTAACATTAATGTAACCTTTTTTACCATCCACAAAGTTCCGCGTACAGCACAGAAATCGTAGGGAGGTTTGCTGGGGTGGATGGTCGGTGTACAAAGTGCATGACTTTGAAAGCCTGTGGTTCATATCCTACAAGGGTCCTGATGGACTGACACTCGCAGAAATAGACAAAAGTCGAGGAAATGAAGAAAACATCTTCATCAACTTGGTAACACATGCACAGCATTTAGAAAACATGCACAACATTACACAACACAATGCACCCAACACAATACAGTATTTTACACGTGTTGTGGTGCAATGTGAGTCCTGTGTGTTGTCAGGGTTCGACTGGATGAACGAATGAAAATCTGGTTGTATTTGGACAAATACTGAAAAAGTAAATATGTTCTGTGCTTTACTGTGAGCTGAAGTTAAAGTCCATGTAAAGGCAATTCTGAGATTTCTTTCAAAACAATTAAATATGTTATAAAAAATAGAAATAGAACATAGTTGCTGAAAAGTGAAAAGAGTTTGAACAATACGTTACTGAAATGTGGAGTTAGAGGTTCAAGCTGTTTTTCATCAGTTTTCAGTCCAGGAGTGGGCGTGGCTTCAGCACATTCAGTGGACACGCCCCCACAGTCCTGGAGCTGAGAATTCATTTTTACCTGATTTTGACACATGATTTCATAAACTTGTTGATATTTATAATCATTCAAATTTGTCTGATGAACTCAGAACACATTTATACTGACCATACATGGACTTTAAAGAAACAAAGAAGATTTGAAGTAAAAACACTAAATATGTGAACATCAATTAAATAAAATGGTAAATTTTATATTAGATATTGAAGTTATATTTATTTGCTAAATATTTTGAGTCTTATTTAGATTTTTAACTGACCATCACATCATTGACTGTCCCTATGTTCTCTGCAGCTGCTGTGGATTATCTGGCGAAGAACGTCAGCCTGTCCAGCCAGCGCAGGATGAAGCTGGCCGACCACTCGGCCGTACTGGGACTGCTGCAGGTCGAGACTGGCCAGGCCTACTAGTACTCACCCAGCGTGTTTAAACAACATTACACCTGGTCACCAGCACAACCCTCACCTCCTGCTACCATCCATACAAATCTCCCAGAGAACATGTGTCTGTGTGTACGTGTGTGTGTGTGTATCAGAGTTTGAGTATATGTTGTGCTGACATTGCTTTTTTAAACTTTATTTGACTGTTTTATCTCCAGGGTTAAAGAACGATGCAGCTGTCTGAGCTTTATACATTCCCCATGAGACCAAACTAGTTTACTAGTTTGTTTTGTTGTCATATAATATTGCACCAACGTTTGTACACAGCATCAGTGTGTCTAACTATAAACTAGTGATATAAATTCTTTTAGTCTTATGGCAATCAATTTCGACTGAGTGTAACCAGGGACATTTTCTTATGAAGTGAAAATGTCTTTGCTCACTAAATACTGTTAACATGTGAGGATGACACATGGGTGGTGTCTCTCTCAACAGCAGAAAGACAGCTCTGCTATGTGTAAGAAAACAACACAGTTATACATTACAGTCGTTCTGTGAGTTCAAAGCACTTTTTTTGTGAAGATGTTTTTGCCTCACTTTATGAAATGCTGTTCACTGTAAAAATGCATGTTTACGCAACACTGCATTGAATTTAATGTTGTGAACTGATATTAAATTCAGTTGTTCAAAACTCCCCTTGTGTCGAGTGCCAAAAACCACAGTTCATTAAACATCCACTTGAGGCTGGCTCCAGAAGTGAGTCAGTCTCCATAAGTCCCCATGTTAAAAATTCCAACTTCACAGCAGAAATAAACATGTTTACAGCCTGGTACAAAAAACAGTTTTGGTCTCTGTAGCTAATTTCCCCGTTCATGACAACTGTACTGAGGGTGAATTTATATACAACTCACCTGTTCAAATTATATTAAGGCTTAAAGTTATGAATAATTAACAGTGTGGCAGGTGGGTGCCGTCACAGGTGGCTTGTTCAAACAATGAGCTTTATCCAGCCTGCCTTAGGTCCACCTCCGACCTGAACGCACCGTATGGAAACACAACCCAATTACTCTGCAAAGTCATCACAATACATTAAAAATCACTGACGCAGCGTTGGGTCAATTTGGCACCGATGTTTAACTTGACCCAGTACCAATGGGTAGAAAACCACCCAACCCAAGAGCTGTTTGAGCCAGTGACCCAACAGTAAAATAAATGACACCAACACTGTCTCGAAACACTCCACTGGTGCTGGGGGGAAGTTAATCCAGGATTGTGTCTTTTAGTCTCCATGATCACTAATATAGTGTTTGATTCACTGACATATTTTCTGTGTTGTCTGGCAACTGCACATGTAAATTGATTACGGCTCATGGATGCTACCTCGAATTCAAGTGTGTTGTATTTCTGACTGCACACAGTGCTCACAGGGTTAGTTAAACTAACTTTTATCTTCTTTTTTTTAAAAACCTGAGACAACCCTAAAGATTTTCTATTTTTTACATGAAACCAGTCAACCAACTTTATAGACACTGAATATCAGCAGAAAATATTGGCAGCTTGAAAAGAAAAAAAAAAGTGTCAGCCTTCAGGAAGCCGTGTGTGTGTGTATGTGTGTGCGAGTGTGTGAGGGAGATAAACACCTCTGTGGCACATTGATATGGACAAATTTAGGCATTCCTGAAGAGACATCTCTGTTTTGACACAGCAGTCCCTCTTATCAACAACAAGACCTCCTGAAGAGCTTTGGCAGGAGTCGGAGGTCAAACAAGCTCCTGACTGAGCAGCTGACGATCACTCCGCACTCAGTTGGAGCTGATCATTTCTCCAGGCAGCTCAGAACCACTCATCACAGTTCTTTTCTTCATTTTCATTTCTTCTGATTTGAGTTGATTTATTGTCTTCTCCTCACATGTATGTCTGAGAAACAAGCACTGCGCTGTACTATGACAAACCAACATCAACTATCCACTTATCCACTAAGTAATGCTTCATACTTGCTAAATGCATTCCTTGAGAAAATGTAATGCTGTGGATTATGTTTCTCTTCAACACATCAAACAGAATGTTCAAGTTGAGCATGCATGCAAAATGTTTACTGTCCAGGTTATAATCTGCCCACAACAACTAAAGTATAGCTGAGGATGCTCACCCCTAAATTCCATCAGGCACGACTGTGACCATGGCCGCGCCACTGTGTCTCGTTCTCTACACAGCTTCATTGTGTGCATTGTGTTCAATGTGCTTCTTCCATCAGTGAGAAGGCTACATAATTGAATTGTTTCCCTTTTGTCTTTTTTTATGACCACAAGTCTACACAGGATGTTTTATTTTGAAAATTGACGGATTCTCTACGCTGTTTTTTTAAATCTGACTTCCGGCTAACTCAATCTGCTCTGTGCTGTTGTGACACAGCATCTGTCAAAAACACAGAGCAGAGCAGAGCAGACAGACACTGGAACACACTGCGGTGCCTCCTGTGGAATCACAAACGTTGGAGTTACAGCTATATTTTGCTGTAGTGCCCATGTCAGCTCACCGTTGTTGTGTAGCATATCAGTGATGAAGATACTGAAAATGATCAATAAGAGACTTTACTTACCTCATCTTACTTTCCTCAGAGAGACCCAGGCCTTCATTTGAAACAGGCTTATATTAGAGACAGATTGTAATTTACCACAAGTATATTTTCAGCATTATTTATCAGTAAAAGAAACAATTATTTGAAATTCAGATTTTATTTCAGAATTGCAAGTCTATAAAATGTATGATTCACTTCATCAAAATTCATTCACATGTGGATCCTAATCATTTAGCAGTCAAAATGCATTTTGTCATGTTGGAAAAAAATTAAAGATTTCTGTAAAGTCAACCTCAAAAAATGATAACTACTACCTGCATAGCTTCCATAAAGTCCACTGAGGATGTGTAGCACAGTCAGAGAGATTTGGCCTTCCTCACTCTAATCACTCGTACTGACCAAAAGGAAAGCTCCGTCCAATTCCACTCCTCCATGCTCTCCACAGGAAGTGCTGCATTTCTCAGGAGCAGAGAAACAATGCAGCATGGTGTGTTCTGTTCTTCAGTGGAAGGTTCAGGAGCTGAGAACAAACAGAATCATTCCCCCATCGCATCATTCCACACATGAAGTACTTGAACAATCAAAATATGCTTCTGCATTATTCACATTTCCTTTCTTTCTTTCTTTCTTTCTTTCTTTCTTTCTTTCTTTCTTTCTTTCTTTCTTTCTTTCTTTCTTTCTTTCTTTCTTTCTTTGCACTGTATTTGATGCCATTCCAGAGAGATGCTTAGAGTTTAATACTCGACTCACGATTGGTAAAACTGATGAGTCCATTTCCTTTCCCGTGGATGCTGGTGTCCATGTATGCGTGGAGAGATCAATCATCACCGTCTAATAGAGGCTTTTGTAATATCTCTGCACCCCCACAAGAGCCATAAAAACTCTTTGGACGCTGGCTGTGTTAACCTCTTGTGTATATATATTTTTTCAAAGACAACAAACCAAGGAGAACATTTAGGATGAAATGTACAGATATGCTCATGTACCCCCACCCGTCCCATTTACCTCTTGGTCCTTTCTCTGCTTGTTTTGTTCTGCTTTCTGTTCGGCATGTGTGTATGTTGCCATAGTATAATTTATTCTACCTGTAGGAAGTACTAGATTAGTGAGAAATTTGTATTGGCATTTACTCCCCTCAGCCTCTTGGTGTGTCAACTGTAACACTGGCGTAACTGTCTGTTCATTAAAGCTCTACGACTGGACCAAGACCACACAGTTGTGCTGACTTTTCCTTCTTTTCATTCAAAGACACTGAAAATGTTTGTAGGCAGTAAAATGAAAGAGGAAGAAAAATGATTCATTTCAGCATGTTTGAGATTTTAATTTGAGGTGTAACCATCATTTATTCAGGTATCTTAGTAACTATCAACTAACAGCAAACATAGTATTCAGTCATCATATTATTGTTGTCCATAAGAATGTGAATAGTGGTTACAAACCTCTTTATACAAAAAAACTGAAGGGGGAAAGAGGACTCTGACTTCATGGCTGTTTTGAAAGAACAGTTGTTGACGTGGTGTGTCAGTATCCTGTTACTTCAAGGACTACATCAGTATACTGTTTACTACAAATTATGTATGCATTGCTAACAATTTTCTAAAATATAGCATAGTGTTTTATTTTTACAGTCTTCCTGCAGACAGCTGAAAGTTGCATGAAACAGGTACTCCACAACAAAAACACCATGGGGCCTTATATTGTGCAAAGTTAGCTAAAGGGCAAATTTTCTCTGGTGCGAGTCAGCCATGTAAAAGAGGTTCATGGTGAATGGATCCATGCAAGCTGCTGGTCTAGGGACAATTTGGTATTCAATGTCTTGCCAAAGGATACTTTAATATATAGGTTTGAATCACAAATCCTGTGGTTAGTGGATGTCACGCTCTGCCTCCTGGTTACAATACTCTACAGTATATGTATTTTTTCTTGTTGTTGGTGGTTCAACTCCTTGCAACAAATTATAATGCGGGCATGGAGGTGGTGGAACCTCAGCTTAGGTTGTAATATTAATATTATTATCAATATTGATATTAATATTGATGTTGATGTGAATAATAATAATAATAATAATAATAATAATAATAATAATAATAATAATAATAATAATAATAATAATAATAATAATAATAATAGTATAACAAAATAACAAACTTAAAAAAAAACAAGGTTTACAAAGAGAGCAGCAGACCCAACAGAAGTCCAAACAAGTTAACTACAATGAAGACAAAGTCAGAGAAAACAGGCAGTGCAATAGAAAAAAATGAAGTTGGTATTCTTTGATTTCTAAAAAGCTTTGAAATCAAGGAATATCGAAAAAGTAATAAGACTTATAAATACATATAAGATGGGGGCATAAAAATTAAAAAAAACTGACATCATAAAGGCAGGTTTGGCTTTAAGGATAAAAAGTTAATAAAATAAATTATAAAAAGACATTAATATGATAAAAAAATTAAATCACAAAAAGACAAGTGTGTAAAAATGAGTTTTAAAAAGTGATTTTAAAGAGGTCACTGAATCAGCAGGCCTTATCTCCTCGGGAAGCTCATTCCAAAGTTGAGGGGCCCAGATGGAGAAGATGTGCTCACATCTAGTTTTGAGCCTCGACCTTTGTACAACCCAAAGTGAGAGTAAGAGTAAATGGCAAGTCAAATGTGACTTGACCTGCGCCAGACTTTAAAAGTGATCAGTAAAATCTTAAAATCTATCCTAAAACGCACAGGGAGCCAATGATGTTTAAAAAAAATGAAAATCAGAAAAACACAATCAAAAGAAAACATTAAAGTCTGTGTAAAGGAAGAATAAATGTGTTCTGAGTTCATCAGACCAAAGAAGAAAGTGTTATTAACCAGCCAGCCAAATTTGAATGATTGTATACAGTATATCGACAAGTTTATGAAATTAGATGTCAAAATCTGGTAAAAATGAGTTCTCAGCTCCAGGACTGTGGGGGCGTGTCCCATAAGTGTGATGAAGCCACACCCACTCACTCATGGGAGCAGTCAAGCAGTATTTTTTTTTTTTTACTTAATTTTTATTTCAGTTTCAGTAACTTATACAATCAATTTTCATCAATCAAAGCAATTTTAAAGCAACTGAAACGTGTCAGATGAGTTCAGAAAATGACATGACTAACTTTGAAACACTCTGAGTGAGATGAATTCATCTCTCTCCCTCTGCTAGGGGTGCAGGGGTATGTTCAGGGTGGCCTCAGCATGTCATTGAGCCAAACCAAATGTGCGACACCACAGTGTAGGTACCCTGTCCTTCTTTATGCTTTCGTGGTGTAAGAGGAAAAGTGGTAAGAAGTCACTCCATAGAGCAAAAAATTTGAATTGGAAGCAGCATAAGTTATATTTAGAAATCCATGTGACGTGAAATGAACAGAAGATTCTTTTTGAAGAGTTCTTTGTAAAAATACATTTCATTTAGCTCCATTTAAAGAAAAAATATATTGACTTTGTTGTTGTTTTAGAATCAATAGTTTCAAGTGTAGCAAATTGTATGGAAAACGTGTCATTTTATAAGAAATGATCCTAAAGAACAAGATCACAGGAGCAGGTCAGCCCGAATGTCATCACTCTGCCTGAGAGCAGAAAGTGTCAATAGGAATGCAGTGATTATAGGACATGTCTGTAGAAGTTCAACCCCCCCTCTCCTCCTCCACCACAGGCAGGCCCAAGGGTATTGTGCACTGGTTGTACCGCTGTGTCAAACACTCAACACTGTCACAATGAAAGCACTTACAAAGCCTAACATCTCTCTAAATCCCATAATTATTCCAGGATACATTATGTACCTGGGCCCCAGCTGTCTGATCACCACAGTGAGGGGATTGCACCTTCTACAATCAGCTTACCGGAGACAGATTGTTATGATTGGCTAATAATATCTGCTTGTAAGTAGTGTGCTTAAGCAGTGTGAAACAGACAGAAGAAATAAATTGTTAGATCTTCTCTCCCTCCTCCACAGCCACTGTTCCCACAGTTCCATCTTTTATTTACCTTGCAGATTTCATTTTCCCCAACAGACAACAAAAGAAAGTGAGAAGTAGTGTGTTCTTATAACCACTTCACCCCCACCCCAACCCTCTCACCCCCCTAACTGCTGCTGCTGCTATCACCTTCCATGTCCTTCGTTTAGTGTCAGGGTTTTCCTCAAGTCTGATGTCTTTTATGTCTTATCACAGCACTTCCCTGAATGTGCGATTACTGAGCTCTGTAGCAACCTCTGTTGTTCGGCACCCTGCTTTCACACCCTGCCCCCTCACTCCCAACACCCCACTCATTCTAATCTCCTCAATACAGTAGCACTTTGAAATTAAGCTGGGAGGAAGCCGGGTGTCTTACTAACCTCTCTGCTCCGACACCGGGCCCTCAATCAGCCTCATTGTGGAAAAAGCCTTCAGCATGTCTGAGTCAACATGTCTGAGCTGACAGCCGCTCTGAAAAACGTTGGCTTTAAAAGGCAGCATGACTCCCAGTGCCCGAATGGCTCCACATAGCACTGGCGCTACATCCATTCATTTAGTAGAAGAGATCTTCTAACAGACATGAGATATATGATCATATCATATCATATCATATCATATCATATCATATCATATCATATCATATCATATCATATCATATCATATCATACAGTTTCAACTTGAAATGCAATTCACACATTGAAGGACACATTTCTATACAAATAACAACATTCTTACCGTACCTTATCCCACAGTCCATGCAACTATACGTAATGATTAAATATATCTTTGTGTTGTTTAAAGCTTGAACTCATTTTCTGAGGATGGGATGAAAGAAAGTAAGAAAAAAATGAACAAAACAAAGGTAAAATTCTACACTTGAGTTCTTGAGAGCTCACACTGCTATCTCTGCAAGCAGTCACACATCATATGATCATCTGAGTGTCACTGCTTCAATGATTCTTCTTCGTGGGATTTTCATTTTAAACCTGTTAATGAATTGGTTGAAGAAGATAATATGTTAAAAGCATTCACATGATAAATGACAGTTAGCAGAATGACTTGGAGGATTTGGGCCAGTGGTGATGAGATGTTATTGCTACACTCCATAAGAAAATATCTGACTTCACAAGCCATCTGAGCTGGATTTTATGGTAACAGGTGTCAGATCACAAATCTTTGACTATCACATCACATACATCATAGTAAATAAATAAGTGATTCTTTTCTGGTCTAATAGCAAGCTCGGAACCTATCAGCTATCGTCTGACGATGATTTAGCCTCTGTAGGCAACTGCCAGTGTTTCAGTCTTCTAGTGTAGCCAGCAGATATCTGGATAATGGGCAGCTGTGGCTCGGAGGTAGAGGAGATCGTCCACTAATCAGATGATCAGATGATCAGATGGTTCGATCGCCGGCTCCTTCAGTCTGCATGTCGAAGTGTCCTTGGGCAAGATACTAAACCCCAAATTGCTCCTGAAGGCTGCACCATTGTTGTATAATTGTGTGTGAATAGTTAGCTCCTAAAACTGATGATCTCTCCAGGTTTCAAATTCAGTAATGAATTAAATTTGATGGAAGACAGAAATGGAAACAGTTTTCCAACAAATTTAAAATGGTTCAATGTTCTATAATATCCAGCGGAAGAAGGATTCTGCTTCCACATGTCACTGGTGTAGACCTTAGCATAGATAAAGGTGATCATCAGAGGCAGCTGTTCAAAGAGCTGGTAAGCCAGTAGAGAGTGTTCATCCATCAACAAGAGTTTCGCCACCTGAAAGCCAACAAGGTCTGTTAAGATGAGCTTCAGTCATCAGGGTCAGCAGCTGGGCAATGACAGCAGGGCAGAGTGCGAGGGAAGAGAAGAGCGGAAGGTGGTGTAGTAACATCCATTTCTGGACAGGTTTGGGTGATTCAGTGGTGAGCTACAAACTGTGATTCAGACCACTAAATGTAGTCGTGTGGAATGTTGCGACAATCAAACTTTCAAGTGGAACATGGAATATTTTGTCAAATGATTCCCAAAGTTAAGAAAAAAGTTGAACTTTGACTTTTATATTCTTCCCAAGCTGGTAGTCTGTAGGTACAGTATATAAAATGTTTTATTAATGGATGCCATCCACAAAATCCATTGAGTAAATCTAATCCCATGGTGAGACTATAGTATGACAGGATATTGTATAATTGTGAGAATCAGGGGAATCACATGGTCATTGACCCTGAATGTCTTTGTACTGCCCATGAGGCTTTTTTTCTTGTTTTCTTTACTTATATTATTAGTATTTTATTTCCACCTTGGTGTATGGACACCTGTTTTATTGATTTTAAAATAAATGATGTATTTATCTGTTAGGAATTAATGTATCTGGTTTTTGGACTGTGCCTTTGTTTGTGGGAATCCCCTGAAATTTAAAGCTTATCTTTGGGTGTTTGGGTAAAAGTCCCAAGATGGCATTATCAAAGATTTACCAGTAATGACATGTAGCTGAGCTCTCGTTTCAAATCAAGCACTTCCTGAACTAGCAGCCAGTGAAATGTTTTGGCTTTCCTTTTGTGGAGCTATTGACAAGCCAAGCGCAGAGGATGACTAGCCATGACCACAACTGCACATGACGTCATACCACATTATGCCATATTCAATCTTTGTTTTTTAAGATGCAAAGTTTGTCGCAAAGCTGAAAAGAGACTCCACAGCAGAAGGCTGTTAAAAAACAGGAGGATTCTCAGTGTAATTACAAGAGTGTCCCACGATCTAATCAGTATTTTGCCCAGGAGAAAGTCCCGCAGCCTCCGCCTCACTTGCTCTGGAACTCTCAACTGGAAACACCAGCAGTCTTTTAATAGAAAATGCTGACTGGTCCACTAATAACTAATTATCCCAAATCGCTGTGTCCCACTGGTACACTGGTTCACATATGGAGAGCCAGGCAGGAGGAGTACTGAGGTGAATCATCCGTCCATCCATTATCTGTAACCGCTCTCATCAGGGACACAGTGGGGCTGGAGCCAATCCAAGCTGACTTTGGGCGAGAGGCAAGTACACCCTGGACAAGTCGCCAGTTCATCACAGGGTACATGGAGACGAACAAACATTCATACTCACGTTCACACCTATGGACAATTTAGAGTCACCACTGAACCTGTTAAGGTTCATGTCTTTGGAGTACCGGAGAGAACCCACACAGACACAGGAGAACATGCAAACTCCACACAGAAAGAACTAACCGAGGTTCAGGAACTACTTGATGTGAGGCGACAGTGCTAACCACTGCATCACTGTGTCGCCGGGTACTGACGTGAAACATTATTTAAATAAAAAAAAACAAAGTCATTAAACAACATGTCATCAAACCACCACAGGGGAAATTCCTTCAGTGCCCTTCTGCCCTATTATTAACATGTCTGGGCATTCTTGAGATACTTGACAAAAGAAAAGTACAGGCCATCTTCTTAAAGTATAATATGCAACAAATTAAACGTATAAAATCTGAATTTCAATTTTCAATTGCAATTTGAAGAAAACATATGTCATCATATCAAACTTCAGAGTTCATAAAAAGAGATTTCAGAGTCACACTGCTGCTAGGGACATCATGATGGAAGTCATTAAGACTGACATAAAGAATCTTTGCTGTATGAAGGGAGCATCTCAATAAACCAGCAACTAATTCCAGGAAACTTTTTAGTCATTTCTGCACTCTTCAAAGCAGACTTTTTGATTTTGGGCCTGCCTTTTCAAAAAACCATGCTGGATATGTAACAAAACCTTTGGCACCTTGACCTGTCTTAAGACAGCAACACATAAAATAAATGCATAAAATACATTAAAAGTATATTTAACTCTTTCAGTACTAAAAAGACTAAAATTATTCTAAATTGGTCAAATTTTCTTTTTACAATTATTATCAGATTCATGTCATTTCACAGTAAAATATATCTTATTTATTGATGTCATTGGACAGAAGAGGTGTTGATTTTGAAAATATAAAACACTTGATGCTACTAAAAACAATCAAGTCACAGCAAAAATAATGAGTATTCAAACAAGCATTCAACAATCCCTGTAGAACTCTATCTGCTGGACAGTACTACCAATGTGCAGCTTACTCTACCTTTTCATTTCTTTTCCAAACAAATGTGATACATTACATATATGATGATATATGATGATGCTGTCGTCGCTGTCTTTTGCATTTGCCCACAAGCTCTGACCTACAGCCTCTCTTCATACTGTGACGTCTGGGAGTCAATCTATGTGTTTAAGTAATTTATCCCTTATAATCGTCTGCACATCAGTTCAGGCATCCAGCAGGAACAGCTGGTCATGTGGACAGTGATGGAGGACAGTTCATCCACTTCTCAACATTTCAATGAAAAAAGGAGAAAATGTCATCTGCTAAATTTGGAATCAGCAGTGATTAATCTGTTTTTGATAATTGCTTCATTCATTCATTAAAAGTGGTTTGGGTTAGATCTAGATCAACCATGTAGAAATATCCATTATCATAAAGCTTTGTTATTGCTCTGGCTTCTCCAGAATCCTTTCAGGGGTGTAAAAATCTAAAAATTCTGCTCGTATTGAATGTAGAATGCAGATGTCTCCCTTCAGAAGACAACATTCTAATAATTGTTTAAGGCAACACAGATTTAAAATGTGTTATAGCCTTAATTTTTATTTTTCCATCCCGGAGACAAAACAACATGGAATTCTCCTGAGCAGAACATGTAGTGAGTCTTTTGTTGAGGGTTTAGAAACAAAGTTGCGTCTCCCAACTATCTCCCCAGTGTCTTGTAAGCTGTGCAAAGAAAACATCTCTTCTAATTCAATTTCATGTCTGTGTTTCTTCACTCCTCATCATCTCTCCACTATGGATCAGTCGAACACTGTTTTGTTCTACAGCACTGGGGTAGATTTCATTATCGAGCGGACGCTGGGAATACTACTATTATTCTCTCAAGTTCCACTTGTCTCTGATTCTCTCAACCAAGATGTTTCATTTTCATGTGTCACGTTATTTTTCTACTTTGGCATACAGCGAAATGGAGGCAGCTAAGTCACACACACACACACACACACACACACACACACACACACACACACACACACACACACACACACACACACACACACAGGAGTTCTTAAAAACATGTCCATCTGCTCTTTGTGCTCCCTGCCTCTGTCCTTAAGTCTCCTTTGCATTCTGACAGAAAAGCAGCAGCCTTGAGACTCTGGTTGCTTTCTTGGCATGATCAGCAGAGACCTGACTGTCTGATGTACATGTGTAAGCAGGCATCGGGGACGGGATTGTGGATACTTCCATTTAAACCACTACAATAGAGGGGCAATAAGAACAGGATCATTGGTTTGCAACTCTGCAACATGCATCCAATACATGAAGGATGTTTAAATTTATGTCTCTCTCTCTCTATCTCTCTTCAGCAGTATGCAGACACAAACATAAATCAACAGTCCAGCATGAATTGGAACAAAAAAGGTTGCAGTACTCTGAACCAGCAGCTGCACGCTATGTGGTTTACTGTACAGTACTGTATCACATGTGAGATCTATTTCTGTATGAAAACACATTTGTCACATTGATCATTAATGATATCATTTTTTTTATTTGAAATTTTTGTTTATTCATTTTTTACAATCATATAGTAACAAACACGACATACTGGAATACAACAGAACACAACACAATACAAAACCAATGCCATGACAAGAGACAGTGCAACTTCCAAAAAACGTCCATAAAACACACATACACACATCCTCTCCCCCAAACTTAGCAACCTGCCCTCCTCTTCCTACCCCCATACACACATAAGATAAAGACACAGGGATAAAATAGTAATAGTTTTTGAAATAATACTGTGCTGCACAATGGAAAGTCATTATTTGGCCTAAAGAGTTACTTAATGTTTGGAATGTGTTTTAAACAGTGAAGGCAAATGAAATATGAATTTGAAATACAGTGTGTGACTGTACACACACTATACACACACTGTACACACTACATTTAGTCTGTGTTTGAGGGCAGGCACTGTGGACAGCAACATCCTGAACTTACAAACATACCTTTATGTGAATAGGTCATATGATGTGATGATGATCTTCAGTTCACTTCACATGAGCATTTGATTCTTTTTATTAATTTAATGACATTGCATCTCATAATTATCAAATAATTTCAAATATGAGGTACACACACATAAGTTAATATTAAAATAAGAAACTTAAAGTCATGGTGAAATGTTTTTCTGTGTGCTCCTTCAAGTTGTTCAATTAAAAATGATGACAATAATGAGAATAGAAATTTTGGAAATAATAATAGTTATTGTCAAAGTAATAAAATAGGTAGGTGAAAAAGATGTAATCTAAATGAAACTAAAGTATTATTACTATAATAATACATAATAATAATAATAATAATAATAATAATAATAATAATAATAATAATAATAATAATTATTATTATTATTATTATTATTATAATTATTATTACTAGTAGTATAGTATTTTAAGGTGCAGTCTTTGGCAGAGTGTGTTTCCATCAATGACATAAGATTTATTTCACTTTTATCTATTAAACACACGCGATCATTTAAAATTCACCAAATTCTGCAGAAGTTGCAGAACTGCAGTTAACGCTTGACCATCTGTTTGTTTTTGTATATAAAATGATCACAGCATTCCAATATGATTGATTTTGTTGCAACAGTAAAGTGTAACTGAAAATATCAGTAAAGTGTTCAGTTCCAGCTTGTTCCCATTCCAATGCTTTTCAGCTCATATTTGATTTTCATGCTAAACTTTTATTTCTGACACAGATGGGCTCAGGTATTGTGAGATCACAGAGACTTTCCAAAGCACCCGCATTAAAAATATTCTGCACGTTTGAGGATCTGCATAGGAACTAAATCCCCTCCATTGTCCTTGTGAGCTGTCTTGAGAATGGTGAATATCTTAGCTCTAACCGACCTGCCTTTGGGAAGGAAGGCAATTACAGGGATTTCATGTACACCACAGCTCAGGATTACAAAAGCCTTGTATCAGGATGGAGCGACCCACCCTCCATTGTGGCTCCTTAGGAGGTATCCGCTGTCTCCAGCTGGGATGAGAAAACTCCAGACCTGGGAGGTAAATTTAATTTTTGAAGATCACAGGCCTTTATGATAATCACTCCCATTCCAGCAGTGGACTGTGAGAGATTTCAAGAGACAGGATTACTGGGTTTGGTGACTCAATTTCAAAAAAAAGGAAAAGATTAATTTAGGGGTTGTAGTACACGAGAAGACAGTGGAGAAAACAATGGCTATGCTAATTTTTCTCACCCCTATCTGTAGTGATGACCCACTGTTCTCTGTGGTTCGAAAATGTACCATGCAAAATGAGATCGTTCTGCAGACAATATATTTCAACGAAGGCTTTTCCTCACTTCTGAGACAAGAGAGTCAAATCTTTGAATACTGAGTGTACAGACTAATAAGAAGCCTCTGAAATATCACATCAACAAGCAAAGACAACAGTGATAGTGCATGTTAATGCTGCTGTGTGTAGGTCCACTGAAACAGGTGGAGGTTAGGAAATTGTCTTTGTGAGCAGCATCATAATGTCCACATTAAGAAGAAAGAAAGAAAGAAATATACCAAAAGACACCAGAGAGGAAAATATAGTAATAATAATAATAATGATATTAAGAAGAAGAAGAAGAAGAAGAGCAATACAACATGTACTGTCATTTGCACAGGACAAGACAGACAGGTACACTGGTTATCTTGTGCATATCTCAAAGTTTTGTATTAAAAAAAAAGGAAAAAAAAGAAAAAAATACACATTACATACAAAAAATACATACTGTATGAAAATACACACAATCTATATAAAAATAACTGCACTAAACAGTGGGCTGAAGAAAGACTGCACAGAGGGTGATGAGGTGCACTTTAAACAAGAAAATAGTAAATCAAATGACTGGTGGCAGCAGCAGGCAAACAAAGAATGTAAAATTAGTAAAATGTCATAATTTAAATGAATGTCAAAAATATAAATTTAGTGTTATAAAGTTATTATTTTACAGAGATGTGTATACAATATTAAAAACAGAAAATGACAAATAGTCATAAATAAGGTTAAAGAGAGTTTGAATGTAAAAGTACACATCCATGTAAAACTAGTAAGATTTACCTTAAAGTTAAATTAACTCATGTTTGTACACACGGAATTATTCCTCTGCATTTATCCCATCCAGCTGGCACCTGTCGGAACACACATGCACATGCGCAGGAACACACACATAGACAGCTTCCAATATACACATGGAGCGGTGGGCATCAATTCACAGCGCCTGGGAGCAGATGTTGGGGGTATGGTGCCTTGCTCAAGGGCACCTCAGCCATGGCATGGAGATGGACTGCCACCCCACCAGCTGGCAGTTCACCTTCCAATTTTTTCAAGCAGCAAGAGCAGGGAGGAATCACCAACCCTCGGTTATTGGACAAAAATTAGAAACAGATGTCAGTATGGACCTGAACATTTATATAATAATATAATATTATATATATAGACACATATGTACTTACAGATAGTTACTGTCATTTTACATAATTTGTATGTAATTTAACAAAAGCAGAAAATACTGTATAAATCATATTTAATAATTTTTCTATACAAAAATGAGAAACAACTTTAATTTGTCATTATTGTGCATTATTATACAGTTTGGTTGTTAAATAATGTCCATAATCATCAATTAAAAAAACAAACAGATAAACTACTGTAAACTTGTAGTTTATAGTTATAAATGTACATTTTTTTTCTTTGACATACAGAAACGTGTGTAAAGTGTTTGAGTGTTACGTGTTCATAGTGTGAATGAGGAGGGGCATGTGGTGTCATGTCAGTCTCACAGTGGCTGCAGAAAAAAAAAGCTGCTGTTGTGGCCTTATGACGCTCTCTGGCCTGTGGTGTTTCAGTATCCTGTATGTCTTCTTTGTAGTTTTTGTTACAGTTAGAGATCTAGTAGTCATCTGGTGAATCTGTAGTACTATGTTACTTTAAAGAAGCGCTCCAGTAACTCAAACAGGAGAACAGTGAGAGACACAGACTCTTGTTGCCCAAACTGCTGCCTTGTCTCTGCCCCACCCTCTTTGCTCTGATACAGCCACAGGACCAGCTGTCCAGCTTCTCTACATTCAACCCAAAGAGTGAGCCCCACAAGTGGTCCTGTTGGCTGAGAGAAAGTGCTGCCTAAATGTTGCAGCAGCACAGGTCATGCATTGAGTCTGTTGAAAAAGGACCTTCAAAGCCTTCAGTGTCTGCTGGTGCACATTGGAACAAATGAGCTGCAGCCTCCATAAAGACACTGCTGAAGCAATGAGGAAGATAACGGGGCAGGCTATAGTAAGTTCCCTGACACCCGCATTATGATCCTCACCCTGCTGCCTAGGTTAGGCACCCCACCTCATGTCATCCATGCTATTAATGAGATTGAGATTAGAATAGGATGTGCCACCTGAGTCCACCCGGCCCTGCACTCACTCATCATTGGCATCTGGATCCTCTATAATGGACTCCATGTACACAGAGAGAGTGTGAGGTTATTTGCAAAGACATGGCTCTGAAACACAGTCCATCCACTCCCTCCCTAGTAGGAGCTTTAGGGCCATCCAAACAGCCAGGCAGCCAACCACTCACTCAGATCATACTTAGTTAAGTTACAGTCTGTAATTATTTTGCAGTCACTAAAAGTCAAGTTCAAATTCAAGTTTCAAAATTTAACTAAACCAAAACAGCCATGAGCTTACTATGTATTTATAAGGTGTAATTCATCTCAACAAACGCAAACATACAGTTCAAAACAAAACAAAAGTATGATGTAGACTGGAGGAGCTGGCACGACAAGGACACAATATCTCAGGCTAACGGTAGCTTATGGACCAGACAGCATTACAAATGAAATGCAGCTTCCCAGACATGCAGGTTGCACCGCTGAAGTTGTTCAATATCATATTACTGTGAGGACGTTTTCCTGACATCTGGTGCAAAGGATCAATGTGCTGTTCTCTCCAGATAGAGAGGTGAAGTCTGTTTTATGCTGAAGACCTTGTTCTACTGTGTGTGTGTGTGTGTGTGTGTGTGTGTGTGTGTGTGTGTGTGACTGTATGGAGGGTGTGACAAACAAATACAGACAGTGGTTTTAGGGGTCAGCATAGGAAATGATCACATCACAGAATTCATCTGAAATGAACTTTCAAATCCAAGACACACAGAAGTTTTGAGCAGAAAAAACACATGCTATATGTATGTTGTTGTATTGACATGATTCGACAATATGAATCTGATTATACATACAGTATATAATAATTAGGTGTGTAGTTCTTATTTAAGAAATTGCTTCCCATAATCAGAACATGGACGGTGTCATTTGAAGAGTTTAGCTCTTGAATTCATGCTACATTCGCACACTTACAACTTCCCATGAATCACTGGCAAATAAAAGCTCTCATGTTTGGGTCCAAATGGTTGTTTAAGCCCTTCAGTGCTGCTCTGCTGTCCCAGCTCACAGTCATCTCCCAAAAATGATCAGAATTAAGGCTTCAGGTTTCACACAGACATGAGTCAGGGATGAAGAAAAAAACAGTAAGCAGACTGGACTGAACAGGGAAGGGGAGGGTCAAGGCCATCGTGAGGAGGGACACGCCACTTTCCCAGGCTTTTGACAAGCCCAACAGCTGAGATACCCCCACCCCCAACACCCATTCACTGCTCCCACACACAGATGTATGTACTGTATGTGTGTGCTGATGCCTGTGATGTTGTGCCAATGAGGGAGAGTTGTGTAATGCGAAAGAGAGGGAGAGAGCTGAGACACCATGATGTTTTTCTTCCCATCAGCAGCGAGATGATGAGATGAACAGCAGCTGCTCTCTCTCTCTCTCTCTCTCTCTCTCTCTCTCTCTCTCTCTCTCTCTCTTCATCTCTGTTTTTCGGTGTTACAATTTTAACCTTCTTTAGTGCCATGAAGTTCACAAACACATTTTTGAAGGTGAATCAGGTGTTATTTCACATATTTCACATTTTTCTTATTGTCAAATGAAAAAAGCAAAGAAACAGAGCCTCCTGACCTTCGTACCTGTCGGTGACATTCAGCCAACATGCAGCCCAAAGTGTTTCACAGAGCAAAGAAGTGAAAACAGGAATATACCACAAAATGTCTAGATCCCCCGACCTGAGGATATGGATTCTGGTAGATATACAAACTCTAGATACAAGCTTTACGAAAGTATTTCATATTACTTGCGGGCACAGCTGGTAAAAAATGTATTTTGCAGAATTGGAAGTCAGAGTTTCCTCCGTCACAGAAACAATACTGAATGAATTAACATCCTATAGTATACCTGAAAAAATCTTATTCAGTGTGAGGAGGAACCCAGAGAAATATGAACAGATACGGGGCTCTTTCTTGGCCTTACTATCATCACTACATCACTTTAACTAGTACGTCAGTATATAACCTGCTCCCTTACTATTTTGTCTACTAAACATCTATGATTAATGATTATTTGGGACCTCATACATCACTTGATTGTATTTTATTTTGCTTTTCAGATGTAACCAGGTGAACTGAAAACTCAACTGATCACGGCAGATGAGCTTGGGTCTGCCCGAGGTTTCTGCCTGTTAAAGGAAGTTTTTCTCGCCACCGCCAAGTGCTTGCTCATGATGGAACTGTTGGGAGTACGGTCTACACCTGCTCTGTATGAAAAGTGTCATGAGATAACTTTTGTTATGATATGGCGCAATATAAATAAAATTGAAATGAATTGAAAAAATTAAAAATGTAAAAAATATAAATATAATATCAATAATAAAATTTTAAATAAAACCCAGTGAAACAAAATAACACATGGGGAAAATGTTTAAAAGAAGTGCCTTGAAACCAATGACCAATTCATCAAGACCTAAAAACTGCAACCATGACAACAAAAACACACACAAAAAAAGATAAATTAGTCCAAAATCTGTAGTTCCATTAAAAAAAAAAATCATTAAATTCCACGTTCATTAAACAGGGTGAATTTTGTGAACTATGAAGGGAGCAGGAATGTGTTCCATCTGCAGTCTCCTATTCTCAGTGACACATCAATATGCAATAAAAAAATCAACCATCCCTAAACTCTTAATACAGCAGCTACAGACCAAGGACAGAGCTGAGGTCTTTGTGTTTCTCAGGTTCTGCTCATCTTCCATCACATATTGATGAAGACTAAGAATTGAGTTCAGAGTTCAGAGCAGAGCAGAGCTCACACACTTCAGTTATTAAAGATCAGATCTCGGTGTAGCAGTGTTACTGGAGGAACACACTGACACAGAGTTGACTCATGCTGTCTCAGACAGATGTGCTGTGTTGTCAAACAGCTACCAGCAGGCATGACATGTCAGTTTGCGTGTCACATGAGTGAGTGTTTGCAAGGAGCACTCTCTCCATATTAAGTATGCAGAGACAGACTCATGCTAATAATAGGTGTATTTCTTTTTGCACTTCTCCACTAAACCTCTATAATCACCACATCGTACAGAGAATATAAAAAGAAAGAGAGAGTTGTGGTTTGTGTTCATTAAACGTGGCCATCAGTGAATTGTGAAAACACTGCAACAAAATGATTTTTAAATGTTCATCTCCACTGCATGTGCACCTCCATCCGCTCTGCTCTGACCTACTGGACCTGTCACGCGGCGTTATCACTTCACTAGCACTGAGAGTAGCAGAGCAGGGATGATGATGTCAAGATGAGGATGTTTGAGTAGCCAGAGAATAGATGGTTGGGCATTATTGGTTAAACTTATCCTTTTTTTTAAACTTTAAAATATTCTTCATGTTTTATTTTGGTTGACTTCCAATTTAACGTTGTTAACAATTAACAATGGCTTCATCCCATTAAGTGTCACAGTAAGCCATGTGAGTGAGTATGCACAGTGCCAGAGCCTTGGAACTGGCACACCTGATGTGATGTAGCCTACATATCATTCAAGTTCAGATGGAAGACAAAGAGCTCTGTTCACTTCCTCATTTTCACAAGTGTTTCCTGTAAAAACAGTCAGACGGACTTCACAGATATCGATTGGTGTTTACAGTAATTCTATTACTGGAGCTGGAGCCTATACCAGCTGACTTTGGGCGAGAGGCGGGTACACCCTGGACAAGTCACCAGCTTATTGCAGGGCACTAAGAGACAAACAACCAAACAGAACAGAGAGACACATCGGCATAACTATGAAAGTAATGGAGTGATTCCTAATAATGTTCCCTAAAGGAAGCTTATATAACCTGAATAAAAGAGGTCTGAGCACAGAATTTTCACAGCAGCCATTTTGACATGAAGTAGTAGGATCAACACAGGCGTCCAATAAGGTCCTGTTCCATTTATTGCAGCAGAGCCTTTTCAGTGAGCCAACATGCACATTGCCCTGTAACCTGACTCAGGTTGACCTGAATGGAACACGACCTTAATTAGTATCATTAGAAACACCTGCATTGACCCTATTTCATGTCAAATAGGCTGCTGTGAGAAAGGTCTGCAGCTGCAGAGAATGAAACAGGTTAGACACTTGCAGAAAGAAAGCTGAAAACCAAAGTATTAAATCTATAATAAAATATACATCTTTTATTTTGTGACGTTTAAGTGGCACTGGCACTCTACACATATAGTCTGATGCCCTGTGGAACACAATGTATCAATCTCTGCTATAAAGGTAAAGATCTTTTCTCTTTCCACATTAATGGTGACTTCATGTACTCAGTGACACTTGCATGTTTTACTGTCATCCTTATTGGTGATTATACACACACTGGTGGTTTAAAATGTGTAATGAAGTAAACTGTAAAGCATTAATGTGACATCACATTATTTCCCAGGTCACAGTGCTGCAGTCAGTTCATGTGAGCAAAGCAGTGTGCAAAGATGTGTAAGCTGAGCGCCCCTGTCAGCACTACACTGTAACACATGATGCATGCTGGATGTAACTGCAGCAAACGTTCAGCATGCTCACAGAGTGATGAGATACTCTTTAAATTCACATTCATAGTGATTATCATTAATACATTGCAAAATGTAGTTGCTATTAACTATTAACTATTCATTTACTATTTACTAAAAATGAGAAATGCTACAAGAGGAAGCACATTCTGAGTACATTAGAAACAGGTTATTGTTGCACACATAAAATTTGATATACTATATTAAATATTTGTTAATGATTACCTTTAAGAAATTGTTTGTAAAACATCAATGAACATTTCATTGATAGACGGCCCACATATTTGTAACACTTGGTTAATAATTAGTGTGTAACCCACCTATAAACATATATATTTAAATATTTTCTTGATGGTTATTACAAAGTTGATTATAATACTTTGCAAATAGTTAATACATACTGTGTTGCCTGTTCTCATGCCAGCGCCACACAGATGAGCGTGGAGGTCAAACAAATGCAGGAGGCCACTGTTCATGTCTCATGTGAAACCAAAAGTTAAAGCGGACCTATTTTAAGTTACATGACCTAGCTTATGTTATATATTTACTAACATTACTAATGTACTTCTTGAACCTTTTTTTCACGTCACATCAGAGAGTTTTCATCTGCAGTGGTGGCAGAAATTACTGTACGCTTAACTTAGACACATAATTCCAGAAGCTGTCAGCATAAACATTGATCAGGAGGTTGCATATGTATTTATGTAACATCATAACATCACCTAGCCCCCCATTTATGCCAACTCTTGACATGAGACAGACAAAGAGCAATCTTGAACAGTCTCATATGCCTAGTCTTCCTAACTAAAACCTATTGGCTGAACAAAGTTCTCAGTTGCCTGAACTAGTCTCTTTCTCTGTCATTGTCATTTTATCATTCATTGTAATTGTACAATATGTCTCTGTTGATTTGTCCTGTACACGTGACATCTATTGCACGTCTGTCCGTCCTGGGAGAGGGATCCCTCCTCTGTGGCTCTTCCTGAGGTTTCTTCCACCTTTTTTCCCTGTTAAAAGGGTTTTTTGTGGGCAAGTTTGTCTCTCACCGAACCGAGGGTCTAAGGACAGAGGGTGTCACCCTCCGAGGCAAATGTACTTTGTGACTTTGGGCTATACAAATAAAATTTGATTTGATTTAATTTGACCTTAAACCATTTCACATTTCAGTCAAAACACAATTTGCAGATCTCACTTACACTTTTCAGCGAAACTCTAAACACATTCTGCACTCTAATGCACGTCATCCAAATGTGTAAATACAAACAGAGCAGACATGTCATTGATTAAACACAACCACTCAAAACTGATTTCACTTGTTTCAAATGATGTGACACAACCAATATAAGCCAGATCAGAGAGCAAACAGGTTGTTGAAGGTGGGAATGAGAAAGTCTGAGAATGGATAGAAGAAACTATGTGAGAGGACGCGAGTGCGTATGCGAGGTGGGGAGGAAGAGGAGGAAGAGGAGGAGGACATTCAAGCAACAATCATAGAGCATGTTCTTGTCCATGGACTGACAATGACTTAGAGTGCAGCACAATTTGAGCCGATTTTCTGTCCACCATAGTAAGGACATTCAGAGAAGAGAACAGGTAAAGTTCATCACTGTATGTATTGTACTGCATGAATATTCTTTGTAAGTGCACATCTACTTTTTGTAGAATTGCAATAAACAAACTGTCTGGCCCTGAACATTGTGCTTTCCATTTGTTTACAGTACTGACTGCTCAATAGATTTTGACTGGTTGCAGGTTCATATCAACAGAGAACAAGAATTACAGTATCACAGAGACAAAGGACAAGTTTGTGAGATGCAGGGTACAGTACTGTAAAAATACAAGGAGGAGGAAGAACAAAAAAAGAGCAAAGAGCAGAGTAGTAATTTCTGATCAATTTTGAGCTGCTATGATAGAACATGTTTTCATTCATCAAAAGACAATGATGGGAAAATATGAAATTTGTTTCGAGATTAAAAATGCACTTCTCCCTGAGAACTATATGTTTTGAACAATGTGTTTTCTATTTTTTGGTGTATTGTTTACTGACTGCTTGATAGTGTTCATCATTCTGATCGCTTTGTTTATGGTTTGAGAGCAGTGTTTGGTTTTCAGCACAGGTAAATCTGTTTTGAGGTGAAAGTTTGATTTTGCAAGAGGAGTCAGAGGTTTTGTAAATAGTGCTTGAAGATGAGGTTTTGTGTTTAATGTTTTAAGAAAATGGAGCAAGGTTTCAGAAACTGAGAAAAACTGTAACTATCTCAACAGATCTAAGTATGATTAAATATATCTACATGAAGTCACTGTCAGAGTACAGAATTATTTGGAAAAAGTAATGGAAAATTACATTACCACTACATTACAATTACATACTATAAAAAGGAATATCAAATACAAATACAAATAAAAAATTAACAGTTTACCTTACAGTAATTTGACGATCACATGGTCTAAATAATGTACAGTGTGGGATGTTCAAACATCTCTAATTTATTTTATTTTTTTAAACCAGCATCAGTCCTAATCATACATATCAAATATTAATGATTTTTTTTTTTTTTTTTTTTTTATAATGCTGTTGTATTGTGTTATAGCATTTTATAATGGAAGAGGCAAAGACATTATTAGGTTATGAGAGCGCTCCCACAGAAAAATGCATTTCCCACAATTCTTTGAAAGTTATATATAGAAATTCAGACATTTTGAACATACTTTTAAAGACCACTCTGCCATTTGAATTCATATTTAAAGGAATAGTCTTGGCGATCTACGGAAGCGCATTGCTGCCACGACCCCAAAAAAAATTCGGCTCAGTATCACGTTATTTCGTGATATGAAATTATCATGTTATTTCATGATGTGGTATTTTCACGTTATAATGTGAAATTATCACGTTATTCCGTGATAGGCATTTATCACGTTATTTCATGATATGGTGATATTTTCACGTTATAACGTAAAGTTGGAAAGATGTTCACAGATTCGACTTCGGGATCAATAAGTAAGAGGCGAAACATTGTTCAGACACAAATGATGCCTCTTTCACATCGAATAGCATATACTACGAGCTACAAGAACCAAAACCCGCTTTGTAAAAGAACAAGCCGCCTCCGAGCTGGACGATAACATTGATCTTCTGATATTCTCAGTCATACTACAACAGCAGTTTTGGAGATAATTGCCGCTGTTGTAGTATGACCACAGAGACTGTTGATGTGAAGGTGATTTGGAGTCATAATACTGTGTAAACAGTGAAGTTACTGATTTTTGTTTGCAGCGCCTCTTGAACTGAATTTGCAGACGCCTCCCGCGTGGTAGCGGACTGGCTGTACATGGGCTGATCTAAGTGAAACCATACTTGATGTTTCACGCTATAACGTGAAAATATCACCATATCACGAAATAACGTGATAATTTTCTATCACGAATTGTGATAATTTCATGTTATAACGTGATAAATATCACGTTATAACATGAAACTTTTCACGAATTACGTGATACTGAGCCAAATTATTTTTTGGAGGGTGGCAGCAATGCGCTCGTAGAGATCTGCTTCCAAATAATACTGTACAACAATTGACAGATTATCCGCTTAACAAAAATATTTTAAAAATAAGACGTTTAAGTAAGTCCATGTTCATTTGTTTCTGGTTGGTTTGTCTGATGTAAATGAAATCATAGAGTTGTACCAAGAATAAAACATAAAATTTTGATTTGAAATACAACTAGACATATACTTCTATGTCCTCGAATAAACTGCGTTTAAAGATCATTGCAAAGCTTCCATTCTCTTGTTACCATTACAACGAGGGTCTGTAACATACTTACAATGTATGCTCACATTATAACAGTCAAAACTGTAAAATATACTGTGGAGAAACCTCAGATGGGCTCAGCAGATTCCTCCAGGTCCTCTCACTGCTTAATACTTCTTTGAAACATAAAGAAGAGAAATAAAAATAAATAAATGTTTGTTAAGGATCGTGTGTGTGTGTGTATGTCTCATTGGTGAATAATTATGGTCACTGGCAGGAGATGTAATTAGAACAATCAGCTATTGATTGACTGATAAGTGGCCTACAATTACTGTGTGTGTCTCAGCTCCGCCACTAGTGGGAGGCACAGAGGGGATAGGGAAGCAAAAATCCCTTATGCCATGCCATGACCCATTGTGCAGAACCCAATAACCTCTTTTCATCAACATTACATTGATGACACTTTAGATATTGTGGGTTGTGGATCTGGAGGACATCACATACACAGAAAAAGAAGTTGAAAGAAGGAAAAATTTATAAGGAAGAAGAGGAAGGAAAAGAATATAAGAAATGACAACAATAAAGGTAGCAATAACAATAATGTTAATAATAGTAATTGTAATAATAGTGTCAATGATAAACATAATCTTATTGACACGCTATATGTACCTAATCAATATAAGTTGTGCTGTTCAGTAGGTATAAAAATAGTTCTATGGTACCATTTTATATACTCTGATAATATTTAATTTTTTTTTTTTTTAATTTTAGAAACTTGCCTTGCTCAAGGGCATCTTGGCCATGGCAATCTTTTTTTTTTAGCAGCAAGCGCAGGGATTGAACTGCCAACCTTGGGGTTATTGAACGACCCACTCTACCACATTGCTCCTACATTTACATTTAACTGACGCTTTTATCCAAAGCGACTTACAGGGAGCAATTTGGGGTTCAGTATCTTGCCCAAGGACACCTCGACATGCAGACTGGAGGAGCCGGGGATTGAACCATCTGTGAACCCATATGTGTTAATATAAACCATATTGATATTATATATCATATTTATACAATATTCTTGTTTTTTTGCACATTCTATTGATATTCATAGTATATGTATATCTTGTATTGTCAAGTGTTATTATGCATATATTATACATATACTATATATCATATATATTATATCATACCTTATGTATATATATACACATATATTTATACATGTATACATATTATATATTGCAGTTATGTGTCTATGCACACCTTGCACAGGTTAAATATATTACACATATCTATGTGTATCTATATTATTATGATGATTATTAATAATAATAATAATAATAATAATATACTGTTATTATTATTATTATTATTATTATTGTTATTATTATTATTATTATATACTGTTATTAACAATAACATTACCATCATATTATCAGTACTATTACCATCATCTTGCACCTTATCTACTTTACTACTACTATACTACTATCTACTTAACTTATCTTGTGTTTTCTAAGTGTCCTTGTCCCATTCTGTGTTTTTATTTTTATTTTTTCTACCTCAGTATTTTATTCTATTGTATTTTTATTGTATTCAATTATACCAGACTGCTACCTAATTTCTATTATAATGCTATACCAAAGTACACTCACATACATATATACATACTTAAGACATAGTCATATTTAAAAAAGGAAAATAATGTGGAAAAAAAAATATGTTCTGCCTAATTCTAAACACTTGAGTCCAGTTGACATCAATGCAATATAAGTTTACACCAATTTAAAAGCAGAGCACCGGTAAACACAGCTGTCTGCGTTTCATTCACACATACCATTTACATTCTTCTCCTGTTATAAGAAATTGAAACATACATAACATACGAAACACACAGAAGCCTGGAAATTCATAAACCATGACAAAATGAATAAAACAAAGTAATAAAAGTGTGAAATCCCACCATCACATTACACAGCCCTGCAGTACATACTTCATGTATGTAAGTTCATGCAGTGCAACCAGCATCCAACCTAATCAGTTTAAACATCATCATCCTCCTCCTCCTCCTCCTCATCATCATCATCACCATGCACCGTGCAGTGATGATCTGACGGGTCGTGTCGGGTTAGGAGGCAGACACCTGTAACGTCCTGTAGGCTGTGACCGTGTGCCTGTGTCTTTAAAAGGCGTGGTCACGGCGTGACAGCGCTACATTATGCTACGTAGCTAATGAGCCAGTATGCAACATCCTGGAGTGGAGCTGGGCTGAACTTGACCTGCATCTCTGAAACTCAAAGAAAACGATAGACAGACACATTTATGTGTGGGTGCTTTGTTCCGGCTCTCCACACAAATCTACGTATCCAGTGTGAACAGCGGAGTAACACCCGGACTGAAGCCTGTGTGTAACTTCAGTGTGTGGCTGACGCCTTCTGTACTGTAGTTAGCCAGATAACGCTGTGTGTTGAACAGTAGCTCTGAAAATGGCCACAGACGAGCTGTCAAGCTCAGCCGTCGGCTGCAGATCGAAGAAGGGGCCGAGGAACCTGTCGCTGTGGACGGCCCCGGACACCTGAACGGTTCGGAAGAGAAATCAAGCACGGCCAACGCTGACTCCGAGCTGGGCGCTAAACTGATGCGAGAGGAGCTGAACGAGGGCCAGGGAGAGCGCTGCCAGCCCAGCATGAAGGTGTTCAACCCCTACACCGAGTTCAAGGAGTTCTCCAGACAGCAGATCAAAGACATGGAGAAGATGTTCAAAATGTGAGTGTGTGCATGGATTACGATACATGTGTGTGTATGTATGTGTGTGATGAGCATGCCTGAGGCCGGTGGTCTCTCACTGTGCTTCATATCAGTCAGATGGGGAACGTTCAGATTGCTCATATAAGGAAGTTGCCTTGGCAGCTTGCTCGTGTAGATCACGTCTTCAGAAAGCAGAAATGATTTGATCACATCCACTTGGTCTTCTGCTACTGGAAAGGTGAAAAACACAAAAGTGAAGACAAGGCAGCACCGAGTCTGATGACATGATGCTCGTTATACTGTGTAAATGGTTAATAAGTGGACTGAAACATGGATACAACAATAATGATGAATATTTGAAGCTGTGGTTTGTGTTCAGTCTGTGGACTCGTGTGTTTCCGTAGCTGGAGTGATTGCAGGGTGGGGACGTTATGTAAGTCCATGATAAGGAAATCAGACAAAAGGCTCTCATTGAGGATCAAATGTTGCACAATGTTCTCAGTTCTCGGTCCAGGACCTGATGTGTGCTCACTAAAACAGTTAATGATTGAAAACAGCTCTTCAGTTGGTCAGGTAATCAGTAACCCTCCTCCTGCAGTCATAATGAATTTGAAAGGTAATAACACACTCATTGACAGTCCTCGTAGTTCATAAGATCAGACATGGTAATTATCGAATTATTTGAGCTGTGCAAATGTGCCTTCATGCTGAACCCTATAACCTGAGTTAAATCAGGGTCCTGCCCCACAAAGTGCAGCTGAGTCTGGGACTCTTTGGATGACCAGTATCAGTTCATTAACATGTTAACTCTGGGTTTTCCCAGACACCTCTGAAATCTTTTTCATCGGTGAAAAGAACCATTTCTCAACCACCAGAAGCTGAAGTGTGCCACACAGGAAGTTGTCAGCACCGGCTCAAATTAGACGCCACCTTACTGTCACTTGTGGTGGGAAGTGATGCAACATCAGTCCGACTTGTATTTGAATTAAGCGTTACACTTCACTTAGTTCAGCAGGAAACTCAGTGTGCTGATTCGTGGATGAGTCAGCCTCCATGGCTGAAGTGAGCCGCGTTCAACGTGACACCTTGTAGCAGTGAGTCAGTGTGGGTGGTTTGAGCTGGTGAAATGAGAGTTTATTTTACTTCTGCTGACCACTTCCTCTCACACAGAGCCGCTGTCATCACATAGAATTATATTGAGTTAATAAACCTGACAAAGCATGTGTGACACTCACTGATGCTCATTATTGCAGAATGTACATGGTCTAACACGTCTTTCTGAAATAAAGAGACTTCTGTTCATTGGCATTTTTCCGTGCTGAAGAACAGCATCGACAGTTGTTTGCATTCACTCTGAGGTTTTGTCTTTGCATGTGTGTAAGTGCTGGCTGTTTCTCATGACTCTGCCCAGATTCTTCAGGTTCCTGTCATGTCCAAGCCTGTCCAGGCATTTGAAATGCACTGCTTACTCACACTCTGTACAGCCATCTTCAGACCCAATCGCACGTGTACAATTTGAGTATTTATCTTCTGAGTTAAAATGATTATGTGCAAAAATCAGTGAGATTGTTGAGCGATGTGAGTGTGTTTACTGCAGAGCCAAATGATAATAAGTCACCAGACTACAGTAGATTGGATTCAATGAAACAAGTCAAAACCTGTAAGGACGTCCCATATTATAAAGCCAGCCACTGAAAAGGAGCTGTGAGATGTGACTCCTGCCTGAGGCTGTTTTAGAATAATGCTCAGTGGCAGCAGTTGCGTAGCGTCACATGCTGCTCCCGCAGGCAGTGTTCAGCAGCCATCAGGCCAAGTGACCCAGGTTTGACGCCAATCCACAGTCCTTTGCTGCATGTCCAGTCTCTGTTAAGCTGCTACTGTCAAATAAATTAATAGAACGCTAATAAAAATGATAAACCAGAGTACCGCTAGAGTAGACTCAGATTAAAAAGTAAGAAATTATATTGAATAATAAGAAAATTGTGAAATGCTTTGGAGAAACTAGAAAAACATAAAACAGTAAAGGTTTTGCAAGCCTTTGCTCAGAGCTTCATCCAGCTTTCAGTCCACGTTATCTCCTCTGTTTTCTGATCATACCTGCTTCTGTAGTGCAGTGTTTGTGCACCTGGTCAGCACAGAAAGTTGGAATGAAAGAGTCCGAACTGGAGAAAGAAAACACTGAACAGCTTCCTTCATGGGAAACAATCTCTGTGTCCTCAAGGTCTTTGAAAACAAATATCTGAAAATAGACGTGGAACGCTGCCAACCAGTCTTAACAGTTACTCGACACAGAGACTGGAGAGCGATATTGAAAGTGCTCTACACATACACACTAGTCAGGGAGGATAGTCGGTTCAGGTGAGAACTGAGAACCAGTCCGCACATCACTAACAACTGAAATACATAGGGAATGGACGAGACGTGATATGTCTTCAGTAGCATTCCATGAGGAGATCACATCTGTTATAATCCACTGAAGCACTACACTGATGGAAGCTGCACACATCCACGGCTAAACTATAACCTGAGCTTCTGTGTAAAGTAAAAATAAATGTGTTCTGAGAAGAAAGTGTTATTAACCACTGGGCCAAATTTGAATGATTATAAATATCAACAAGTTTATGAAATTAGGTGTCAAAATCAGGTAAAAATTCTCAGCTCCAGGACTGTGGGGGCGGGTCCACTGAATGTGCTGAAGCCACGCCCACTGGTGGGATCAGTTATGCAGGCATTTTGAAGCGACTGAAACGTGTCAGATGAGTTCAGAAAATGACGTGACTAACTTTGAAACACTGAGCGAGATGAATTCATCTCTATCTCTCTGTTAGGGTGCAGGGGTATGCTCAGGGTGGCCTCAGCGTGTCATCGAGCCACCCTTTAGGACCGCCACAAACTCCTGGACTGAAAACTGGTGAAAAACTGTTTTAACCTCTAACTCCACATTTCAGTAATATATCGTTCAGAGTCTTTTCACATGTTTTCAGCAACTATTTTCCAACATATTTAATGTATTTAGAAAGAAATCTTAGAATTGACTTTACACAGACTTTAACCATCTCAGTGAAGCTGGTACCATAAAAGAACATAAAAGTCTTGCAACATGTTCATGTTTTCTTTGTGCAGATATAGGAGCATGGTTTGTGCTGGGCCCAGGACAGGAGGGCTCTGGTACCCATCTACCAAGCCTCAGTGATATTGTACAACCCTGTGTTGTAGAATGATAAATACTTTGTAGATGAGGATAAACAATAATTAACAATAATTGCAGGACTGCCCCTATTAACTCCGACATGAGTATTCAGGAAGAAATGATCTTTTCTTCTCTGGACATGAAAGAGGAAATGCAGTGTGAGGCATGGACTTCCTCTGTTGTATAATGCACAGAGCTGAGAGCAGTTAGCACAGAGGAGGGGGATGGGAAGCCCTGTATGCCAGAACTCGTCTGTCTTTTACGTTGTTTGGATGGTAAAATGACCATCTCTCATCACACACATAAACACTCACACAGACTTTGTTGAAACACCTACATACACTGAATTAGTCTGAAATGAAACTTGAGAATGTAAGAGAGACTTTCAGAAGTAATCACACAGGACGGTTAGTGTTTTATACAACACTGTATTTACACACGGCAGCCACATGTTTTTCATGTCCTCATTCTTTGAGGATTGTAGCCAGTGTTAGTCCAGCTTTAAGGTGGAGTACATTCACTGCTGTTTACAAAAATGTTTATCACGTCATCACTTACTGTATAAACATTTCCCACCAATCACTGATGCACACAGGCCGAATCAGAGTCCCAGGGCACGCCCTGCAGCACACACACAGTGGGAAGACATCCATAGAGTTACTTCTGGGGTCTTTGTTGCTTTATTCTTCATTCAAGAAACCATAATGTGTTGATGGTGTTACTCAGTGTGGTATGTGTGATTTAAAAATGACTCAAAGAAAATAAATCATTAATGTTCAGCCAGTGTGTAGAAGCAGCTGACGACAGAGGGGGACCAGAAAGTAAATTCCATTCACAGTTTTGATTCTTTATTCTATCAAGGTACGACGCTGGGAAAGACAACTACATCGACCTGATGGAGCTGAAGCTGATGATGGAGAAGCTCGGAGCTCCACAGACACACCTCGGCTTGAAGAACATGATCAAGGAGGTGGACGAGGATCTGGACAACAAGCTCAGCTTCAGAGAGGTGAAACAAGGAAACCAGATCAGACCCAGTCACGGGATGATGTTCCTTCTGTCTGTCAACCATGTCTCTGTTCTTCCCGTCCTCCTCAGTTCCTGCTGATCTTCAGGAAGGCAGCAGCAGGAGAGCTGGCAGAGGACAGCGGCCTCTGTGTCCTCGGCCTCTCTGAAATCGATGTCTCCACAGAGGAGTCAAAGGAGCCAAGACCTTCTTTGAAGCCAAAGTACGTTGACTCCAACAGACTAAAACTATTACGACATGCATTGAAATTTCCATCAACAAACTAAACAATAATGTGAAACACAGTTGAGCAGACACAAGAATACATGACTGCAAAGTTTTATTTAATAACCTACAAACATACATTGTATGTAGCTGTAGTTCTCTCACACTCAATCACAGGGCTGACTCATACTGTAGAGACAGAGAAGCTGCCACACTAGGTTTGTGAGAAGTATTGACATATGAGTATAAGTCTTGAATATGATCTCCATTTGAGTTTCCAAAGGAACAAAGTTATTTCAACAGATTCACAGTCAGAACGACTCCATCCATGATGGGTTAACTAGTGAACAGTCTCTGCCTCGCCTCTCCTCCCTGTGGCTCTACTCATCACAGACAGAGACATTATCTGATGTAGCACTGAACACACACCTTTACACACACCTGGTTGTTGCTGGTCATTCAGTACCATGTTGGTTTTGATGGGCATACATGCATTGAAGTACTTCAGTTTTGATACTGGTGCCACACACAGGGTGTAGTCACTCTCAATGCTCTGCCTGTTTTCCTGTGTGACAGCTGTTTGTCTTCCTGTCGGACAGGTCCACGCCATCAATGAGTCCAACCGGTTTGAGGCAGAGATCCGCCAGGAGCAGGAGGTCAAGAAGAAGCAGGCCGAGGAGCAGAAACAGAGACGTGCTGCTTTCAAAGAACTGCAGTCAGCCTTCAAGTGACCGCCTCGCTCTTCTCTCAGGACCTGTTGCTCTCTGTGCTGCACTAATGCTGTCAGTTTATCAATGTGTGTGTGTTTGAATGCTCTGTGTGTGTCAGACAATGGTAGCCCTGAGCCAAATGGAGGCTCCATGTGTCTCACATGCTGGTCACTAGTCTACAACTGTACCATGGACTGAATACCTTAAGAAAAATCTATCAGATAAAGAATCATTCATCAATGTAGAATCATCCATTCATGTAGCTCTGTCTCTGGCTCATTAACAGTCTCATCAAAAATACAAATTCACTAGTAGTTTAGAGTAACTGCAGCAGGATGTCCATTCGATCAGCGTGTACTGAGCTGAATGAATGGATGATTCTTACAGTGTCTGTCATCCATCCAACACCAAACATCAGCTCTGTGGCCCGCTGTGTCGACACAGTGATGCACTGCAGGAAATGGTTGGAATGATTGTCATCATGATATCTTTCCAGAGTAGTAAAGTTCTGCCTCAGAGTATTCTAATGATTGGAGCTGACACCAGTACACTGCAAAGTGACCCAGTGTCCAGTTCTTGGTACATGCGTAGACTAGTGATGAATGCATGCGTTGCACTGTCAAGTGTCCGTCAACATTTTTACTCATCGCAGAACTCCACAATTAAATCCACAGAGACTCTTTGCACACATCTGCCACACAAAATTCGGTCAGTGTTAAATGTTGAACAAATAGCTGAGCTCTGCATTTTTACTGTCGGCTCTATTTTTATACACTGGGGTTGGGAGGGTGGGTATTAGTAGACTTAGTAGTTGTGGTTTGGACTGGTTGTGGTGATGCCCATGTTTTTTCATGGATCCTCTGAAGCACAGACAGCTTTGAAATGAGTTTTTGTAGAAACATGGATCACTTCTAGTTTTAGCCTTTATTCCCATCAGCTCCGTTAACACTTTATTCATCTGCCTCAGCGCTGAGATCTGGGCAGGGACTTTGCTGTAGGCTTTCATTTCAGCTACATGAGCCACAAATGTCAAAATCAATTATCTGGAAGTGAAAGTTCCACATGGTCCAGGAACTACTTCCTAGTGGCTCAGATGGCCTGAGCTCAACAGTGAAGGAAGTGAGTGAAATGTTTTCACACCTGATAGGAATGATGGCCAAAACTATGCAAAATAAATCCAGGCTTTTCCTTTTGTAAAGAAATGTTCTGTGTGCGTGCTCTGCTGTGTCATCATAGCACTTAGACCAGGCCACTGTGCACTGATGTAAAGTCATGAGTCTCGTGGGTCAGAGTGCGTCAGTGCTCTGTAGTTTTGATAAGGAAGGGAAGACGAGTTCCTGCAGAGATATGAATCCCACTTCCTCTTCTGTGAAATGTTGTATTCACGTCTCATCAAAAGAAGAAGACGAGTATCACTTCTTGCTTAGATCATTCAGGGCCAGCTCACTTCCTGTGGCTCATGAGGTCCAGCTTGTTGTCTGCAACCAGGTAAATCTTTTTAGCCAAGAGATTTGCACACTTTGCACCTACATGGTCATTTGATGTAAGTAAT
This sequence comes from Miichthys miiuy, assembly GCA_036365135.1. Classification (NCBI taxonomy): domain Eukaryota; kingdom Metazoa; phylum Chordata; class Actinopteri; family Sciaenidae; genus Miichthys; species Miichthys miiuy. The sequence continues at coordinate 28,928,912 of CM071606.1, read as the reverse complement.
CAAGAGATAGTAGATTTATCCTTGATACAAGTGTTAACATTGGTTCAACATGATCTGCTTGTGTTTGAAGCTTGAAGTGTTAATCCTAAAGGTCGTTTTGTGGATTGTGTTCACACATTCAAATCAGCAGAATTACTAACAGGCCATGAATGAACAAACACAAACAGCTGCATGTTACAAACATTGATGCTAATGCAACTCATAACCTTCATTAATTCTCTTACTAAGTGACAGTTGTCATGGTTGCATGTTATTGCATTGCATTTTTAAAAGGGACCAAACCTTTCTGCACAGTTACTCCTCTGATGCTTCCTAACATTCCTCCTCAGGTGGTGTGCAGTGTTCCTTGCTCCACATTTGAGTCATGAAGAGAACAAATTGCCTCAGTTACTGACGGGGCATGCAGTAGGAGTGACGGTGCATTTTATAAATGCATTGCAGTAATGTTACAGTGTGAAGTTAGATGTGGGCTCTTCCATATATTTCCTGTCAGTAGTGGAGCAACAGCAGATAAACTGATTGAACCACATTCATGTTTATTGACTGGGAGTAGAGTGGTGTGATGGATTGATCATATTGTTCTGTATTCCGACACAGTTGTTTACCCAAAAGAAACTAAAGTGAAACCTATTTTTACTGATGTGACTCCCACACACTGTGATGTGAGGTCAGCATCTCATCAGTGATGTCATGTATTTGACCATACGGCCTAGCCTTAAGTGTATTCAAAAGCATTCCTTTTTTTTTTAAATAGATCTTCAGGATTATCACTTTTAATCTTTCATTTTTGTGTCATGGCACGAGACATTCATATAATGTTGTCATTGATGCATGCCAGCACATTGTGAGTGACTGAAATGTTGAATAGTTAATGATAGAACAAATCTTTAATCACAGTATAAACATTTAAATAAAATATGTCCTCATAGTTCGTTGTTGGTGCTCATCAGTGAGCTGGAGGACACTCGATGATGTAAATTGGAAGACCCTCGTGTGTAGTAGCTGTCATGTTTGTCCTGGTGTGTATTGTATAGTATATACAGTAAGGCTCATTGTTTTCAGTTTTGTCACACAGTTCAAATGTGGTGTGTTGTTTCCTGCTGACACTGGTAGCTATAATATTTAGATCTTGTGCTGATATGTGGTTTTTCTGGTACTGATTTCCCCAAATTTCCTGAATATTTAATAGAAACATACATTTTCTTTTATTTCTCTTGGAAAAATAAAAATGAGCCTTAATTATATATGCAAATCTCTCATTGTTCATTGTCCAGGACAACAACTGTATGACGTAGTGAACGGGTAACAGCAAACAAAAGTATCATTCATTTTAAACTTCATTCCGTGAAACGAGCTAATTTCTGGTGGAGAACAGAGACTGTTGGTGCATACAGTGGATTCCATGAATTGTCGTCCTCCCACTTCATTCCTTCATGTCCTTACTGTCACCAGAACAGTGCCAAATGTTTCAGCTGCTGTCATTCTGCCCGATCCAGTGGAGCTGTTCTCTACAGCAACAAAAATGTGAATTGAAATGATGTTGACAATAACAATGACAAAATATAGTTCTATAGAAAATTGTTGTCTTGTGTCTTTCTTTTTTTTTTTTTACCATTCACCATTCATCATACTCTTCCCATAAACTCTGTTTGTCCATTGGTGGCATGGAGGGATATTCTGTTGCAGCTGTCATTCTCTGAGAGACTTTGTTACACCACATACATCCATACACTGACAGAGCATGCTCATCAGGAGCAATGCAGCACTCACAAAGATACTAAGCTCACCCACAGACATTTACGTACAGACATCACGGCCATCAGAATCGATTTGGGTTCAGTATCTTGCTCAAGGACACTTCAACCGTTCGGACTCCTCCATGTATTTAGGTAATCACTGAGAGTTCAGAACTCAGCTTTGAATCTAAACTCCTCTGTTCAGAAACTCAACTGTGAACTGTTGAATGTGAAAACTTTGTTCCGTTGGATGAACTCTGATCTGAATAACAATCATTGACGGTGACTAATGCGATGTTTGTTTTTATCTTTGCTAATATACAGATGATAAGAAATGACTTTTCAATAACGTGCATCCCTTTGTTGTGTTGATCTCTGCCATTGCACTTTGAAAACATTTCCACTGTGTGGGATAAATAAGGATAATAATTAGTTATGAATTAGAATATTTTGCTTTGGATTCTGTGGAAGAGGACCTGTGGTGTCTGTAGATGAAAGTCTCATTCTAAGGTAACAAAACATAACGGTTGTTACTTTCAGGTGATTATACACTAATGAAAACAAACTTGAAAATTCTATTTCATTTCTGCCATATTCTGTAAATAGAGCCCTAAATCTGACACACTGGACCTTTGATATTAAAGTAAGAGGATGAAAACTTGTTTTGTGTTTGGCTGGTCAGGCTTGTGTCCTGCTCTCTGTGGCTGCCTGACGTTTTGTTGTTCTCACACAAACCTCTCACGTGGGTGGGGTTTTTTCAGGGGTGTATCCTCATTGGCTAATGGTTTGTTGAGTGACAGCTCAGTACAAGCTGAGCATTGGAGTTGAACAGTCCAGACCTGCCTACATGAACTGTGCTTTGTTCACAACAAGTGGGAACTTATGATGCTTGTCATGTTTTATGTATTTAACTTGAAGTCCATTTACAGTTTGACCTGTTCATTCAGATGATCTAATAGCAGATACACATCACGTCATTATGGACAAACACAAGAGATTTTGAAGATGGTCGTTGGAGGCAGTTAGAACAAAAAAATCATATCAGAAAGTAATAAGCATGCTTCTCTAGCTTCCCTCTGGTATTGGCAGAAATGTAATGAGAATATTGATAATTTGTTGATCGTCCATTCCTTCACAGACGTCTTAGTATTTCTGGCCTGTTTCTTCCTCCCTCAGGTCCAGTCTGGATCAGCCCATATTTACTGCTGAGAGAAAGCTATCAACAAAGTATGGCAGCAAAATGATATTAATACTCATAGTCAACTGATAGTTGATGGAAATATTGTAATTTGAATGAACTGAACACAAACTAAACAATGCAACATACAGTGGAACATCAGATTGAAGAATTAGATGACCAAGGTTATTATCTTAAATAATACAAATTCTGTTGATTAGATTGACGGAGGCAGTCAATGGTAAAGGAACTCCAAATTATTATCCCAAAATATTATCAAATCAAATCAAATTTTATTTGTATAGCCCAAAGTCACAAAATACATTTGCCTCTGAGGGCTTTACAATCTGTACAGGGAGTGACACCCTCTGTCCTTAGACCCTCGGTTCGAGTGAGGAAAAACTTGCCCACAAAAAACCCTTTTAACAGGGAAAAAAGGTGGAAGAAACCTCAGGAAGAGCCACAGAGGAGGGATCCCTCTCCCAGGACGGACAGACGTGCAATAGATGTCACGTGTACAGAACAAATCAACACAAACATATTGTACAATTACAATGAATGATAGAATGACAATGAATTACAATGAATGATAAAATGACCACAGTAGCAGATATGGTAGCAATAATGACAGTAATAATATATGTAGTGGACGTTGCGCAGGATCACAGCAGCAGCCACGATCCACGAGAACCTGCTGGACGACAGAGCACAAAAACTCCGGGGAAGTTTGATTAGTAACATGCATTAATGAGACATGTATGTCCACTGATGGTGAGAGAGAGAGAGAGAGGGTGAGAGAGAGAGAGGGGAGGGAGGGGGAGTCCCCTGGCAGTCTAGTCCTATGGCAGCATAACTAAGGGATGACCTGAGCCAGCCCTAACTATAAGCTTTATCAAAAGTAAAGTCTTAAGTCTACTCTAAAGGTGTTGACCGTGTCTGCCTCCCGAACCGGAATGGTAGTTTGTTCCACAGAAGAAGAGCCTGATAGCTGAAAGCTCTGGCTCCCAATCTACTTTGGAAACTATAAGAACCACAAGGAACCCAACATCCTGAGAGTGCAGTGTTCTAGAGGGGTAGTAAGGTACTATGAGCTCTTTTAGATATGATGGTGCCTGACCATGAAGAGCTTTGTATGTAAGGAGAAGAATTTTAAATTCTATTCTAGATTTAACAGGTAGCCAATGCAAGAAGCCAGAATGGGAGAGATGTGATCTCTGATCTTGGTTCCTGTCAAACACTGCAGCAGCAGCATTCTGAATTAACTGCAAAGTCCTAAGAGACTTATTGGAGCAACCTGATAACAAAGAGTTACAATAGTCCAGCCTAGAAGTAACAAATGGACTAGTTTTTCTGCATCCACTTGAGATACAATGCGTCTGATTTTGGCGATGTTACGTAAGTGGAAGAATGCAGTCCTCGAAATTTGTTTTATGTGGACATTAAAGGACAAGTCCTGATCAAAAACAACTCCAAGATTCTTTACGGTGGAGCTGCAGGCCAGGGTGATCCTGTCTAAAGTAACTAAGTCTCTAGAAAGAGAGTTTCTGAGGTGTTTGGGTCCAATTACAAGAACTTCAGTTTTGTCTGAATTTAACATCAGAAAATTGTAGGTCATCCAACTTTTATATCCTTAAGACATGCTTGAAGTTTAGTTAACTGATTTGTTTCATCAGGCTTGATCTTATGATTGTATAACAACCTTTAACGCACAATGGCAGAAGATCTAGAAGTATCTCACCACAAACTACTTATCAAATTGTGTGAGGTGCAAAGTTATCCTGTTAAAAATTAGTTATTTATGTGATCTATAACTCCACAAAAATTTAAGGAAATTATTTTTTATTAATTTTTTATGTTTTACATTTTAAGCCTGGCCTATAATAACTTTTTATATTTTATATATCTTTTATATTACTTTATTCAACTTTTTTTCACCTCATTAACACATTTATATATTGGGTTATTAGCCTATTTGTTTATGATTGATAAAAAGTTCATGCATAATTATTATGGGTTATTAAATGGCAAGAGCTGTGTGTCTTTGGACATCCGACTGATTCATCCAACTGGAGTGCAAATGCCTCCACTGTTTGTAGTTTCTCAATTATCAGCACCCCACAGTCACCATTATTTTGGTGAAAATTGTCAATTATCACGACAAAAATTGGCGGACCCCTGTAGTACCTCTGCGGATTCCTAGGGCCAGAGGCCCCTGGTTGAAGACCCTGCTCTATGTTACAGATAGCATTGTATACTCTCTACACTACAGAGATGCATCGTATAGACCAGGGTTCTTAACCTTTTGACCTCAGGGCCCAACTTTTCAAGTACAAAGTGGCCCAGGGCCTATTCAAATATTAACACTGTACTGGTTTAACTAATCTCAATCTAAGGTAGATTTGTATTCAATAATAAATCAAATATCCACTTACAGTTTAACAAGCAAAAACCTTGTCAAATAAATGACATGATACAATGTGATCATCTCAAAGACATTTATTTATTGTACGTAAACCTGCACATATAACAAGACGCTAAACAGGCTAGGTCTGTTGGCTGTTTTTGGTGTAGCAAAAGCAAATTATTAGTTATTTTTGTGTTAAATAAAATTATGTTGTTATAAAATAAATACATTCAAAATGATACGTTTCAAATTAAATAAATAAACTGTAAATAAAATTTAAATAAACTGCAAATGAAAATATAGCCTTATAATCTGAGAATGAATTTGACAACTGCTTCAGCAGTTTTCATTTTTGCATGGCAGAACCAGAAGTTGCTCTTCATATCTGTGACCAATGAACAATAACTTCATTTTTGACCAGCTACACTCCCTTTATGTTCACCCACACTCCACACACTGGGCTCTGCCTTGTTATCTCCATTCAGAAAGTCGTACTTAATGAAGTCAGGATTGTACTTTGCCTTTTGGCTCCACATTTCTTTTTTGTGTTTGCTGGCAATATATATATATATTCTATATATATATTCTCTATACTCTACAGAGAGACAATGAAAGCTGAAATAGTTTGAAGTTAGTTACTACTCCTACTAGTTAGGTACTGTTTACTGCTAGTTAATGAGTTCTAATGTCACCACAGACACCAAATTTAATTTGTTCAATCAACTAAGCTTAACTTGATGTAATTGACACATTTCACTACAATAAAATGTGTCTGACTCATCAAGAGATTTGAATTTGGCTTCATGCACATGTTGCATACGAAACAGAAACAGGTTAAAGCACAATTGTCATCAGTATTACAGAGCTCTCCCTGCGAACATGAGGGGCCGGACAGTAAGTAAGTGGCACATTCAGGGCTCTCAAGTAACACTGCACTCAATAGTATCACTGTCTGTCAGCTCCACACGATGGCTTATGTTCTCAGACAGCAGCCTCTCAGGAAGGACCAGTACAGCACAGGTAGGGCTGCTTGCATTTTCCTTTACATTCTACTGCATTGTGTGAAGTATGTAGCGCTACATGCAGCTGATTCTGTTTCTTACGCTGTGGAGTGACCTCTTCAAATTTCAAGCCCTTACGACACATGATGACAGGATGGTCAGGATGTAATGTGTTATTGTAAATGCATATTGTTTGTTTGCTTTATAATTCATGTTTTAAACACTAATTTTAGTATACTGTGTCCTATGCATTACATTTATCTAAATATAATATTTATTCATGTCAACAATATTCAGATTCAGAGCAACTTGCAAATTCATGTGACATCTAGTGTGTATGCAGATCTGAGTTTTTCTTAATAATAAACTGACTTTATTATGCAACAAACCTTTCAACACTTTCTACATTTTCTACTTCTGTAATCCTACACCATCTCTTTCCTCCTGTGTGTCTCCTCTTTTCTAGTCCAGTGAGTTAGATGGTAGTTTTGGCATTGAATCTCTGTCAATGTACCTTCACTTATCAGCTCTGCGATGAGTCATTTACAGATACAGCGGCTCACTGAGGACAAATTATACATCTCTACTTAAGCTGTTTCCACACTACTGTGCCTCTGCCTCCTCTGATTTCTGATTTCAATCCATCTTCTAATCATGCATCTCATTATCGCCCTCTGCTCTTCCTCCCCCCCAGCAGCTACCCATCATGCAGCAGGAGCTGGGGCTCCACACCAGGTCCTTAGGTGCTGCCTTCCATCAAGACATTTCACACACTGAGAACCACGTTTGCTTCATCTTCCTTCTGTCTCCCACAAAAAACAAACCATCCCCTCCCTGCACTAAACTTCTTACTCCAACTGAATACACCTCACACCACACAGGCTTGTCACGTCATGTCGCTCAACGGTTCTTCTCCTAAAAACAATAATCGCATGCATACGGAGATCCAGCTGGCCTCCAGAAGCAGGATGATAAACAGTAATCACCCGCAGAGCAACAATCATAGAAGAGGTCAGTGCAACTTGTAAAAGAAAGTCCTCTGAGGTTTAAGAACAAGATGGCATCTTTAGCTCCATCCCACAGATAGGATTAGGAAATGCATTTTATGTTAAGTTGTATATTGTTAGTGCACAGCCTTCTTCTCTCTTTAAACATAGCTTAGCTAACACTAGAAGCAGGGGAACCTCGTTCTATTCAAACAAAATGCTTGTCTTTTTTGTTCAGCCTGTGCATGAATGGAAATGGTTTTAGAGTTAGATGCTGGACCTGGACACAGCAATGTACAGTATCACTCTGCCCAGTACTTCTTGGCACTGAGAACAGGCTTGGCTCTGTATGTTGGTACTGAACCTGTTCCCGAGTTCCAGCGTGTAACTCTCCACACAAACACAATCTGTCATCTTTACATTTGTTTGTGGATGGATGAAAAAAAAGGAGATGCAATTAGTCATGATTAGCTGTGGAGGCGTTTTGGGCTTATCAAGGCTAACCATGTCTAGACTGCATGATTAACGCGCATTGTTACTGACACAGCATTGTTACTGATCGGTTTATGTCACTCTCAGAAATAAAATGATGTTTGTTTTCCTTTAAGATGGAATATTTACCTCCTAAATGAATCCCATTAACAGACAAGCTAATGCAGGCAATGCTAGCCACAGCTGCCTAATACCAGGCCTATAGGATGCACGTTCAGTGTTATTACCTTCCTCATAACATTATTTTATTCATTTTTCAGTGAGGAAAGTTATTTCATTTCATTTTCTGTCATGTTGTAAAGACCATAGCAGCTCTTAAAAGTCACAAGTACTTGTTCAGAATTTCTCTGACAGTGATTTACCACAAATAACTCTCTTCATTTCTACCTGCTACACAGCCGGGTGAAATGGATCTTTATGTGAGGGGTTCAGTGCTGTTTTGATGTGATTTCTCTGTCAGATAATGGAGTCAAAGCTGAAGCCTCTTCAGGTCAGTCAAATCCCATTAAGGCTTCCAGGACTCACAATGAGCTTCACAAGGAACTGCTACTGGCCCACAAGAGGTAGGTACCATACAGGAACAACATAGCTCTGATGTGATTTCAAAGCATTATTTCTTTGTAACATGAGTACATGAACAATGGGCCATTAAATTATCTTAAGTCAGTTTTTTGTAAGAACATATGTGCTCTTGTATCCACCATCAAAATGCTTCTATCCTCAGACATTCTTCTCTAAAGCAGGTATCATTAAGAATACATGAGAGTCTCTCACACACATGGAATCATACACCTCCTCCTCCATGCTGCTGCAGTCCTTCAGGCCATGGGGAGCATGAAGCAGTGTAAAGTGATATGTTCATAGGAGGACTGACCTGGCTCCACAATCAGCTGCTCTTGATAACACACACACTGTATCAGTGAAAGCAATGGATCTTTATGTCACCTGTTCATCTGACCTCACAGTTCACTGAATTCAGACCAGTTCTTTTGCAAAACCTAAATACTAATTGATTTTAACAAACCAAGATTATGATATTACTTTAAAAGAACAACAATCTACCATGAGTATTGACGTTTTTTGTCTGTAAGTGATGTATTAATACACCCTTGTGATCCATTTTACAAGATAATGAACGGGTTAAATCACAGAAATCATCTAAAGCTAAAGATAACAGCACAGATGTCTCTGTACATTCATTCATTGAGCATCTGTTCTATCATTATTTCTTTTTTTAAGGATATTTTTTGGCCTTTTATTTGATAGAGACAGCTGAAGAGTGACAGGAATGTGGGTAGAGAGAGATGGGGAACGACATGCAGCAAAGGGCCACAGGTCAGATTCGATCCCTGGGCCGCTGCGACAAAGACTGAGCCTTTGTACGTGGGGCGGATGCTCTACCAACTGAGCTAAACGACACCCTGTTCTAGCATTGTTTCTTTTATCTATTGGAACCAGCACATTTACTGAAATGTTCTGACTAAACATTTGCACTCAAAAGGTTCACATGAACAGGTCACATTTGAACTAAAACCTGAAGAAGTTTAAATACCATCGTTATATGGAGAACTAGGATGTGTGTGTGTGTGTAAATATAGAGAGAAAGAAGCACTATATATGTGTAGTCTGTACTGTAACAAAATAATTGTGATTTTAAGGCACATTTTCATCCATATTTTGAGAAAACTAGACCCTGTCATACTGTCTAGAAGAAGTCTTTTGACTTTTCCACCATATCTAATGAGCTCTGCCTCTCCTCTATGGGCTAAGGGTCTGGCACTGAGCAGCAGGTCAGAACTTCAGCAGGTGCTGGAGAGGAGGAAGAGAGTGCAGAGTGACCAGGAAGAGGAAGGACAGAGCAGGACTCCTCTGAAGGACGTGCTGCTCAGACGACAGCAGAAACAACTTGAGGTAATAAATCCTGTTCCTGTTGAGGTAATAAATCCTAAGTTTATTATGGAAGAATTATCCTATCTTTATTCAAGAGCGTAGATTTTCAGTTTGAGAGCTTGATTTCTCCTTCTCGTGCTCAGATTTACTCTCCTCGTGCTCACTCAGATTTCTGCTGCTTTCAAAATGTGTGCTTGAACTCAAAAATCACATGCTTGTGCTCACATTTCTTCTTCTTGGACACAAACATTTCGCTCACACTCAATTATGTCCTGTGCGCTCAGATCTAAAGTTTACGTGCTCAGATCTAAAGTCTGCACTCTCAAATCTGATGTGCTCGCACTCAGAACAAGCACGTCCTCTCAGGTTGAGGTGTCTGCTCAGACTGAAGGATGTCCCTCCCTGCGCTTAAAATAGTGTGTTTCACCAGCCAATAGGGAGACAGCTAGAGTGTGGACCAATCTTGGGTGTGTTCCTTCGCCCTTTTTGAGCGCTCCGTAGGGGAGGGTATATGGTCTGTTTGTAAAACTGCTTCTCTCTTAAAATACACCAATTTACCATATTAGCCAGCTATTTGAATCATCACCTATTTAAGACGCCAGCTTATTTATGTATAATTAATCTTAAATAATCCTAAAAAGAGTTATCGTAGTTTAGATTTTTTTGAATTTTATATTAATGGGATATATTTTATATACTATAAATACTCAATAGCATAGCAGTGTTACAACAGTCTAATGGTTAAGTACACTGCATTCACACACGGTTCACAGCTCTCTTGCTGCCTGTCATATTATGATTTTAATCCTCTGAGGACGGATTAGGCGGATCCGCCCAAAATGTTTAACGTTTTACATATCTGTGAATATCTCCGAAACGGTTTATGATACAGAGATGCTTTGATGATGTTTTTTGCACTGTTTTCCTGAGATTCCACTGAAGACGGAGATGTGTGGTTTGTGTCTGTCCGACACTTCCTTGTTGTTTTAGGCCACCGCGAAAAGACCAATCGAAAAATAGATGTTACGCACTGACACGAATGGACAACCGTTACTAGGTAGACTAGTTTCTCTTTCAACCAATCAGTGGCAGGTATCTATGACGTATTCTAGCCAATCAAAGGACTCTGTGGTCTTGTGGGGAGGGACAACAGAGAAACAGCAGGCGGTGTAGAACAGAGTGACAGAGGGCCCAAAGTGACTGCAGATGACAGAATAACTTCATAAATACTGTTTATTGAATGACAGGTTCCCCTCAACTTTCTTGCTTTGATAAGTGGCATGCCTGAGGAAAATGAGGCAAAAATCATCATCGCTTATTTTTCATTAGGCTATACTTTTTAATCACGTAGCCTAGCCTATTCACCCATCATCTCTTGTTAAACGTTTCAATAAGAGAATCAGCTGGTTACACGGATTCTATTACTGTAACAGTAATTTATTAATTTAAATTTAAAATCATAACATGACATGCAGCAAGAAGCGGTGCCAGGATGAACCGGTGTCCCATGGTTTAAAATGCAACAGGTAGCAGTGTACTTAACCATTTGACTGTCATAATACTGCTGTACTAGTAAGAATATTTATAGTATATAAAATATATCCCGTTAATATGAAATATAATAAGAAAAAAAAATCTAAACTACGATAACTGGTTTTAGGATTAGGACATGTTTGTTTTGAGTGTGAGCATATTAGATTTGAGAGTGCAGACTTTAGATTTGAGAGTGCAGACTTTAGATCTGAGCACGAAACTTTAGATCTGAGCACAGGACATATTTGAGTGCGAAATGTTTGTGTCCAAGAAGAAGAAATGTGAGCACAAGCATGTGATTTTTGAGTTCAAGCACACATTTTGAAAGAAAACAGAAATCTGAGTGCGAGCACAAAATGTGAGCACGAGGAGAATAAATCTGAGCACGAGAAGGAGAAATCATGCTCTCACATGAACTGAATCTTGAATAAAGATAATTCTTCCATAGTTTATGAGGGCTCAAGTAAACATGAAAATAGATCTGACAGTTGCTTTAACTCGAATAAGATGGTACTTGACATATTGCAATTTGGTCCTTACATGATCAGCATTATGAGCTGCGCTCATAGCAAAGCCATGTTTCAGAGGACAGTGAAGCGGCACCAGTGTCAGGCAGTAGAAAGCTCCACTGTCTACAGGGTGCCTATTCACCAAACACCCTGTGACTGCTGAATATCCATTTTGCTAAAATCTTCCTGTTAATATTGTGCTGTGATTTTGATCTGGTGTTGGACAGGTAAATACAATAAAACAGAAGGTATCTGGGAAGTCCAGGTAAAAACAAAGTAGAAAAGCCCAAGATAAACCAGAAGTCCATATAAATCCAATTCGAAACAGGAATGAATAAATACACAGGACAGGACAACAAGACACAGGTGAAACTAACCAAGGACAGGCGAAACCAATCAGGGTAGAACAGAATCAAAACTGGCAGGAAAACACAGCAAAGGAAGCAAGGGAGAGGTCGAATAGTCAAATTGCCTAGGAAGGTTCCTCACTGAGTGAAATGACCTGGAAGTATTTACATTTTCGCCATGATAAGAGCTGTTCAAATTGTCTAATTGTTAAGAAAATGCAATGCTTCCTTTGTTATCTCCTTTAGCATAAGATGCACTAGACCATACTTTAACAAAGGAAAGGAGGTAATGCCGTCCCACAATTCCTTGCAGCAGTGACAAAAAATCGACGCACCGTTTGGTCATTAACAACCAGACATAAAAAACATCAGTGTATTTAAACAGTGTGATGCAGCCTGCAGCAGAGAGCATGTGAATATGAACACGCGTGGACGTGATGTAAAAACTTTGATCATGAAGTGTGTTCTGTTGTTGACTGTGGAGCTGCGTTCACACACAGAGTAAAAACTGTTTCTAACTGTGACATCCAGCGTCCTGCAGATCATCATGAAGTTACTGTTGCTGATTAATCATATATCTTTGCCATAACTTGCTAATATGTTTCTATATGAGTGGACAGGAGGGTGAGCGACCATACCAGCGTAACAAACACTTCATCTGACTTCTGTGACAGGTGGACAATATTCATTTATTATTTGAATTCTGACGTTGATAATGAAGTCAGATTTTTCACTGGGTCTAGTTTAAGTGCAGTCGGATTCTCTGAACACCGTGGTCGTCTTCTCATAACTCCTCATCAATTCTTCTTCACATCATTACTTGACCTCATGACGTTTTCCATTGAGGTCAAGGAAAAGTGGTTAGGAAAGGATTTAGGAGCAAATTTTTTGACTATTCGACTGTACCCCAAGTAAAGATACACATGACACAAGGAGAGGGAAGAATTACAAAATAAAACAGGAAACACTAAACCATAAACCCCAAACCATGACAAAGGTAGCACTCCAGAGAGATTCATGAGCTTCACACTAAATGAATGCAAAGTGAATCTGCTCTCATGAGGACTTGGCGTTGGTGTGCAGGATGTGACTTGAATTTCACGTTGGTGTTATTTATCTTGTTGTGTTGGAACTTTAGTTGAGTCTGTTCTTTTCATGGTTTTCGGTTTCTTGTTTAGTTTCCTGTTTTATTTTTCTCCCATCTGCTTGTGTCTGTGCCTTTACTGACTGACTGTGTCCAACATCACATTTTTACAATTATGCCTTAATCACCTGCAACTTGAGAAAGGCAAATAAAATGAGTTGATGTTCAGTAAGCAGTGTAACAAGAAGAACGTGCAGTAAGAAACACACAAACAGGAAATGTAAGCAAACACAGGACAGAGTGTAAGTATGATGGACTGTCTGAAGTTCATGTTCACATTATGTGTCTGTCATATTATACATTTTGCCCTTGTCTTGAAGCAATATTTTCATTCTTCTTTTTTCTTGTGTCAGAGCGAGAAGGAACAAGAAGAGAAGGTTCGAGAGGAAGCCCAGCTGATGGAGTTTGTTAGAGTCCGACAGAACTTAAGAAAGATCCACTCAGCCATTCAGAACAAGGCTGCAAACTCCCCGAGCGATGTGGAAGACTGCACCCAAGATGTTAATGAACTAAACTAAAACTCTAATCAGAGTTAGTTAGTTAATTCTGCTGCGCTTCATGAGCAACAGGAACAACAAGTTGCATGCTGGGAGGCGATTAGTATGCACAGATTTAATACAGATTCTTTTTTAATAGACACAGATAAACTACAGTATTCTTTTATAGCTATGTAAAGACATAACATCTGTCGCTTTGTGTCAGTCAAATATTTGTATGTATTTCTGCTTGAGGTTCTTATCTATCATTAGTATGTTGTAAAAAAAACACAACCTTTGTTAACATTATTGTACATGCATGTCATGATTTCTTTGTGATTTCAACTAAAACTCTGAAAGAATCTGATAACCTGGAACTTTTTGAACCCCCATAAACTATATTTAGTTGACATACTGAGATGGTGCTTTGAAAATATACTTTGTCGTTGTATGTTGGTGTTTCCCAGGTTTTTTCCCTTGGAGCCAACACACACACACACACACCAAAAGAAGATGTCAGGTGTGATGTTTTTGTTCCCTGATGTTTTTTTTTCTTGGCTCGATACTGTCATTAGCTCACTTCCTGCCACGTCCTTCAATAAAACCAAAGTTAAGATAACTCATAGTTTCTTTATTTTGCTTCTCCTAAATCACTAACACTTTTCTCAGACATGTTTCATTCATAACAGAAAATATTAAAATAGCTCTGACAGCAGGAAAAAAAAGGAGTTGAACAGGTCACAGAGGTGTGACACACTGAGTCACCTTAAAGAGGATAAACACATTTGTTTTTATAGTTTTATATACAGATGTTTGTGTAAGTCCAGTGTGTTATAATGATTTTAAATAACATAATGTGCAAATATAATTCTGACAACCTCAGAGCAAACAAAGCCCTGTGCACCGCTGGCTTTGGAACCGCTGCTTTATGTTAGGTGTTGTTGTATGTATCTGCAGGTAAGAGCAAAACTTAGACCCACTATCTCACAGGGGCTTTAGATTTAAATATAGCACAAACAACAGGAGACATTCAGGTTACAAGTTTTTTTCTGCACATTTGTATGCTAACTCAAATAAGTCTGCAGCCTGAAAGTCTGTACTGTGAGCGAAGCAGGCCGATGCAAGTAGTCTATGATGTTTACCGTGTTAACCTTCTTAGTTTAGCAAGTTAGTGTTATGGAATTTTCTATCCTTAGGTTACACGAGGTCACGTGTGGGCCTTGAGGTCCTCGGCAGTATTAGTTGTTGGTTTGGTGAGAACAGTAGGTGCCAGTCTATCTCAACACTGTGGTGGCCAGGGTCGAAGAGACCTATTGCTGCCTTCCTAGACATAATAGATAGCTGGCCGTTGACGGTCCAATCTGTGTAAACAGACATCTGTGTCTCCAGACTAGAATATGCTGACAATAACACCTGAATGAGTAAATACATTCTCTTTGGCTAATTCTGGGCGTATAGTATTTGTGTGTTATCTTGGGGTTTAAAGTCTATCCACCAGCATGAGTTGGGCAGAATGTGAGACCGACTCAGGCACTTCTGATGTACATTGAGAGTGTCTCTAATTCTCCTTGGCCAAGTGTCAATAAATATTACAGCATAAGACATCAGAGGCTCCTGAACACTTTCTTCCTTCCTGACCTCACCATTGACCTTTGACTTCAGCAATTTCTCCACAACAATTGGCGTCAACAGGATTTCAACAGAACAAAGACGTGGTAAGTGCAAAGTTTTATTACTATGCCTTACCATGTCTGTGTTTGACGAAATCATAAAAACTATGTGCTCATTTAATTTGTCTGGAATATAGAAACATCTAAGACCCACCAGGGGGGGTCAGGAGCTTCAGTGTCTTGGGGACAATGTCCTGGCTGAAACCTCTGGCGCTGTTTGGAACGTATGTGTGTATATTGATTTAAAGTGAGAAATCAAGCTGGGTGTAAAAAACTTTAAAAATAAAAGGAGCTGTAACAAAAATTGATTACAGAGCAGTGTACAGTTTGTGGTTCTGAAGGGGCTTGGGTTTGAGACTTCTGTTACCTACGTGGCTGTTGGTTTCCGGGGAAGTTTTGGGCTGCACTCGGCACAGAGACACCCACCTGAGGTTTAAACTATAGAAAAGACGTTTTCGGGGGAGTTTAAAAGTACTCCTTCGTTTAAATCAAGATCGGGGATCATCTGCTCTGTGTCCTGTGGGAAACATTGATTTTAAATGTGTATACACTGGGGGAGAAAAAGAACTGAGTTTTCGTCCTTTCACCTCAGACCACCACTGCTGTAGTTAAAAAGGTGTGGAGACAGACCTTTGATGCTGCTGTATTGTGGATTGAAATCTGTCTTAATGCGCAAGCGAGCATAGGTAACAATCCGTCCAAAACAGTAGACAAATCTGAAAACATCAGCAAAAGCTAAGTCAAAGACAAAACATCTTTCTGTAAAAGATCAAAGAACCAATGTGAAATTAGATGGTCAACCTGTCATTGATAAGCAGTATGCTAAAACAAACACACACACATCTGACCAGACATCATAATTTAAGGCGACGCTCCACAGATACCAGCTGGAATCGTCGGTAGACTGAAAGGATGGGATTTCATTTCTTCACTTCTTATGTGTGAATGGACGAATGGCATGTGGCTGTATGAGGGAACATTTGAGAAAGAAAAGCTGCAGATGGCTGAGATAAATGTTAACCCTAATGTTGGAAATCCATCCTGGGATTCCAGATACATCCAAGAATGTATGCAAGTGTGGTTGACTGTGGCCTGTAAAAAGATGTGGTGTGAGAGTGAGTGACAAAAGCTGCGAGTTTGAATCCAGTGACTTAAAAAGGTAACTGATCTAAGTGCCAAATGTGTCAATGCCTGTCATGCCTGTACTATAAGAGTTACAAACTAGAGCTTTAAAAATGACACCAAATTAGTGTTAAGGTACCAACACTGCAAAAAGAGTTAAATTAACACTCGTGGACTCATATAGACACTTTAAAAGTGTTGAAATCAACTCTGGCAGTGTTAATTTGGGTATACTGATTTTACTGAGTATGTTGATGATCTGGCTAAGATTCCCTCTCCCCACAATCTACTGAACATTTTAGCAAGTCGATGTAACACTGCTAGAACAAAAAAGTAGAAAAGCGCTCTCTGTCTGTCCACAGCTGTCAAGTACAAATCCCTTTTTGCAATGCTAACATAGCCGAGCAGGTGAGCTCATCACAAGCAACAAATTATGAAGAATTTCTCCTACTAACAGCTATAGTAGTGAATTAGAAAGGAAAGTCAAGATTATGCACAGACAGGAGAAGGAAGACAGCAGACAGTCTAATGAGTCAGATTTAGAAAGAGAAGGAGACCAGAGAGAGGAGGAGCCTTACACAGACCTAGTGACGAGGAAGTGCAGACATTAAAGGCAAAAACAAAACAAACCTCTGCTCTCCCTCTTCAAGGATTATACCGTTAAAGTTAGCTCTGTTCAACTTCTTCTTTTTTTTAAAGTAACCTTTTTACTTAAATTGTCATAGGATATAGGTTCTTTCTACTGCAAAGAAAAAATGTTTCTGTCACAGTCAGTCCCGCTCCGCCTACTCCAGTCTCCCAGCCGCCTTGTGTTTGTCACGACCCTAATCACCTGTGTATTTAAACCCTTTGTTTCCCCTTCCCAGTGCCAGATTGTTAGTGTACCATGTGTCCTACTTTCCAGCGTTTTCTAGTGTGCTTTTCGGTTTCAACCCTTGCCTGTTTTTGGACCCTGCTTTTGCCTTACCCTTTGGATTGTTTGCCTGCCTTACCTGACTGAACTGTACCAACCTTTGCCTGTGATTAAAAACTGGTTACTTCCTGCACCTGCCTCCCGAGTCCTGCAGTTGAGTCCTGTATCCGTGCCTTGTAATAGACAATCTGGCCAGCCATGAGACTGCCTGGATTCATCATCAGGAGGAACAACTCTCTGCTGTCTGTGTGATGGTTAACGAACTCAAGGACCACCATCAGAGTTTCCAGGCCTCGGTTGGGAATGAGGTAGGCCAACTGAAGGCCCAGATCCAGGATAAGGGCCGGCTCACGGTGGTCCTCCCACCATCAGCTGCAGAGGACCCCATGCAGCTGGGCCGAGCCCGACTCAGGCAGGTGTATCTACTGCGGAGAGTCGGGACATTTTCTCGTATCCTGTCCAGTAAAAGACAGGGCTCACCGTGAGAGAGAGCACTGGTGAGCCAAACCACGTCTTCCAGTGATCTCCCGACCTCTCCTGTCTACTGAACTTGTCACATCCGAGTAAAGGGCTGTTCACCCAGCATTGGTGGATTCGGGGCACGCTAATCTTATGGACCAGCAGCTGGCAGAGCGTCTGGGCCTTGATATTGTTCCCCTGTCCAAGCCTCTGGAAGCCACCGCACTGGACGCGCTTCTGTGCCAGGTGTCTCATCGTACTCAACCTGTCCGGCTCGACATAAACAGTAATCATTCTGAACTTATCAGTTCATCTCTTCTAATCGTCTCTGCACCCGCTAATTTTGGGGTTACCTTTTATTAAGCACAATCCCCATATTGATTGGTCCACGGGTGAGCCTCCGGACTTGACTGGCCTCCCATTACCACGACCAGCACAAAGTATTCAGCAAGACTCGGGCCATGTCTCTGCCACCTCACCGTTCATATGACTGCTGCATCAATCTCCTCCTGGGGCCTCTCCACCCAAGGGTCGGCTGTATTCCCTCTCCCCGCCAGAGAGGGAGGCCATGCGGCAGTACATTGGCGTCTTCTTCTTCTGCTGGCGCCGGCTTCTTTTTCGTGAAGAAGAAGGATAAGTCCCTCCGACCCTGTATCGATTATCGCGGCCTAAACAACATCACCATAAAGAACAGGTACCCCCTCCCTTTAATCTCATTTGAACTTTTGAAGGGTGCTAAGATTTTCTCCAAGCTGGATCTTAGAAACGCCTATCACTTAGTGAGGATCAGGGAGGGGGATGAGTGGAAGACAGCATTTAATACCCCCTGTGGACACTATGACTATCTCGTCATGCCTTTTGGACTAACTAATTCCCCAGGTGTCTTCCAGGCCTTGGTCAACGATGTCCTGCGGGACATGTTAAATCGTTATGTCTTTGTGTACCTGGACAACATCCTGATTTTTCCCCCGGTTGAGACGACGCTCATCCAGCATGTGCGGTCAGTACTGCAGTGCCTTCTCGACCACAAGTTGTTCATGAAGGCTGAGAAGTGTGAGTTCCATGTGACTTCGGTCTCCTTCCTGGGGTTCATCATTTCCACTGACCACATCCAGACGGACCCAGAGAAGGTTAGTGCTGTAGCCAAGTGGCCTACCCCTACTAATCACAAGATGGTGCAGCGCCATCAAACTTTACAGGAATTTCATTAGAAACTTTAGCACTGTGGCAGCACCCTTGCATGCACTAACCTTTCCTCATGCTAAGTTTCAGTGGTCCCCCCAGGCTGTATCCGCCTTCCAAAAGCTAAAAGACAGGTTTATTCGGCTCCAGTTCTCGCCCTTCCTGATTCTCATCTCCAGTGCATAGTGGAAGTGGATGCATCGGATCTGGGTATCAGGGCAGTCCTCTCCCAGCGGTCACCTTCCAATGGCAAGCTCCATCCCTGTGCCTTTTCTCCCGGAAACTTTCCCGGTACAGATTCAATTTCACCTTATCGCACCGCCCGGGTTCTAAGAATACCAAACCTGACGCCCTTTCCAGGATGTTCGATCCTGACCCCAGCCCTAAGACTCCGCCACAATTCTCCCTTTCTCCTGTGTGGTAGGAGCGGTCACATGGGCTATTGAAAGAGAGAAAGAAGCCTCTGCCAACACCCCTGCCTGTCTCCTTGCGTCCACAGGTCCACTGGGCTCACACCTCACAAGTCGCCTGCCATCCGTGGACTGCTCAGACCATCTTCATTATCAAGCAGTGCTTCTGGTGGTTAGCGATGGAGAAGGAGGTGGGGGAATATGGGGCTGCCTGCCCTGTCTGTGCAAGGAACAAGGTCCCGGCAACCTCCAGCGGGTCTTCTGCAACCCCTCCTGGTGCCCCATCGTCCCTGGTCCGACATCTCGTTGGACTTTGTCACAGGTTTGCCCCTATCTGATGGTAACACTGCCATCCTCACAATTGTGGACAGATTCTCCAAGATGGTACACTTTG
This sequence comes from Miichthys miiuy, assembly GCA_036365135.1. Lineage (NCBI taxonomy): Eukaryota > Metazoa > Chordata > Actinopteri > Sciaenidae > Miichthys > Miichthys miiuy. The sequence continues at coordinate 28,909,067 of CM071606.1, read as the reverse complement.
TGCCTCTCTAAACTGCCCTCTGCCAAAGAAACGGCGGAGATTCTGTTGTATCATGTCTGTCGTCTTCATGGTTTCCCCAGGGACGTGGTGTCGGATCGTGGTCCACAGTTCGTGTCTCGGTTCTGGAAGGCTTTCTGCACCCTCATAGGAGCCACTTCCAGCCTGTCCTCGGGGTTCCACCCTCAGTCTAATAGACAGACCGAGAGACTCAATCAGGAGTTGGAACGGGTCTTTGTTGCCTCGTCTCCCAGAACCAGAGATCATGGAGCAAGCCTCATTTGGGTGGAGTATGCGCACAACACACTTCCCAGTTTCTCGTCTGGTCTCTCTCCTTCCAGTGTGCATACGGATACCATTGTTTTGAGGTGGAGATTCTGAGGTGGAGGTGGGGTGCCATCTGCCCAGGTGCTCATTCGCTGCAGGAAAATCTGGGCTGGGGTCCGCCACACACTGCTCCGTGGCGCGCTCGAGCAAGAAAGCTGCAGATCGGCACCGGACGCCAGCTCCTTCATATCGACCAGGACATCAGGTTTGGCTGTCGACTCGGGACCTGCCACTGAGCCTTTGACAGGTCCTTCGCAGGTCCATGATGGTAATGTAATCCCCGATAACGTAGTCAGTGAGGCCCGACTGGAAACGCCCTAAGCAGTCTGGGTGAAAACCAGCTGCAATGCCGCATTTGTCCACGGGGAGGAGCAGTGAGGCACTGCTGCAGCCGCTCGTATCTGCAACTCTATGTCACGCACAACAACATGCCAACATAAACTTGTTAAAGAAAACTCCACTCGTAACATCTATTTAACTGATTTTTAAGAGTTATATCTGTTTGATGCTTTCTGAAGCCTGCAGTATGAAACACATTCAATTTCTGAGTATTTATTCCTCTGAACGCTATAGTGGCCATATTGATGGTACAGTATACAGTATGATGGATACTGATGTCCAGCTGTGGCTTTCACTACATGCAGATTAGGAGCAAGCGAGAGAGAGTGCGCGAAAGTGCAGAGAAGAGACGCTTCAGTAATTATGTAAGGACAGAATAGCCTAGATGTTGTTGATTTGGTAAACAGTGACATGTTAGATATAAACACCATAAATACTCACCTTTCACCAATCACTCAACTTTCCAGTCTGGTACAATCCGGTCTCACGGGTGTAGGCTACATTATGTGTTGTCAGTTTCGGACTAGGAGGTCCGTTTGCAATTGTTTTGCTTTTTTTTTTGTAATTTTACCTGGTGATTAACAGCCTTTTGGAAGATTTTTGCTGTTATGCAGGTATTCAGTGCACGCTTTAGGCCAGGTAAACCCCACAAACACCTCATTAGCATTCTCATTGCTCAACCTTCTGTTTGCACTTAATGGGCTTTTTGGTCTCACAGTTTCACAGATCACAGAGCGGAAAATGCAGCTGGTTTGAGTACTGTATACTATTCAGTAGCCTTGTGATTTGAGTGTGCTCATGAACAGGAGGATGACTCCTTTTCATTTTCGTCCATTCCATAGGCTAAATGGCGTAAAGCGTAAATGGAAATCGACATTTAAAGAGGAAGAATTACGGGTGAATCAAGTATGAAATAAGTTAAGTATGTTTGGTTTTAATAAAGTTTGCAGTATAAGCTTACGAAACCATCAAACACATATATTTAGGAAAAGTCACGGACTGAGAGACCTGTGGTTTTAATGCAAACGAAGTTATTTACAAAACAAAAAGACCCAAACCTTGTGTTATTTTGTAATTGTGTTTAATCTGACGTTCACTCATTCACTCATTTTGTGCTGACGTGTGTGAGCTCATAAACTCTCAATGTGTGGTCACGAATACCTGGAGGATGACGTCTTTACTGTGTTTTACTGGCAGCTTCGTGGATATTATTATGGCTAAATGGAACTTCTTGAAGGAACAAGTTTTTTTTCCTGAATTCCTGAATGAATAATTAACTGTTTATTTGGAGGGGAGGGCTTGTTGATGTGCGCGACATACTGTAGAGCTGCAGAGACGAGCGTTTTTTTCTAAAAGTCTGTGTATTCCGGTGCCTCCATTTAGAAAAAGAATTGAAGAATAACAACAGCAATAATACCTCCTGTTGAATATTTGATCACAGTTTGATCGTTGTGTAACGCCATTTAAAGAAGGAGAATACCTGGTGATTAACAGCCCTTTGGAAGCCCTTTGTTATGCAGGTATTTAGTGCACTTTGCTCAACCTTTTGTTTGTTACTACCATTTGACTACCGAGCTTGTGATTTGAGTGTGTTCATGAATAGGAGGACGACTCATTTACTGTATTTTCATTTCTGTTAATTCCATAGGCGTAAAGAAAACTCCATGAAGCAAGAATCTTTTTTTGCAGTTGTTATGTATTTAAGTGCAAAGGCACGCATGCAAATCAAACTAAACAAACGTATAATAAGACGCACTCTGGGTCAGAAAGTAGATCCGCTAGCAATATGCAGTCTTGAAAACTAGTTTAAAAATTCATTTTAACTCATCCTGAATAGTTTCTGAAGTGTCCGTGCTGTGTTTTAGTCCATGCTGGACGGAGCCTTGGCCAGCATCTCCTCTCACCCTCCTCAGAGAGAGCCCGGTGGTCTCCTCTGCGCCCAGCCTTCAACACGTGTACCACACGTTTAATGTCTTTACGCTGGTTGCAAAATTAAAATCAGTAGAAGAGTAAGCAGTTGTGTTTCATGTTATTTAGTTCAATTTTAACGATACAGAACAGCTCGGAAAAGAAACTGCTGATGAGCTAACGACCGGAGAGTTCACTCAGCAGTACGGAGTGCGCATGCCGCTACATCCGAAACACAGCGGTTGCTATGGGGATCAGTGTATGATCGGGACCATGCAGCAGCAGAAGTCACATTAATGTTATGAAGTATTTTATTTATTATTGGTTAGCTTCAGTATAACAACGTTATTAAAAGAATAAATTCAGAGACTTATTATACTCTAAAACTGTTGGTCTTGCTTAAAAATGCACGCATTTATTTGTATTCAGTGTTAAAAATATTATGTGGCTCTCATGGAAATACATTTTAAAATTTGTGGCTTTCATGGCTCTCTCAGCCAAAAAGGTTCCCGACCCTGGCATAGATTAATCCCGCCACCTGTCTGCGGCCCTCCTCCTGCTCGACACCTAACCATCAGTCGTCCTGGGCCGACGTGGTTCGAAACCGCAAGAGGACTCGAGCGGGCCGCTCTCCCCTCGCCTGAGCCTCTCCAACCGCCACGCAGCCCTCTCCGATGACACCGGCCCATCCACCTGATGCCCCGCTGCTCCCGCAGCTCCATCTCTTCGGATCCGGACCCACAAACAGCGCCTGCAGACACTGCAACTTTCCCTCCACTGGTGGCTGGCAGTGGCAGTGGCTGGTCGCTCCACCACGAGGCCCAATGGATTGGCCTCAACCCGGTCTTCGACCTCCTCTTCCGGTGCAGGATCCTGAAGGAGGCTGTGCTCTGACGCGGGCGGTCTCCCGCCCCTGCCGGCGCGGGAGTCCTTCTACCGGGTCCGATGCTGCTGCCTCACCACGGCGCTTGCTTGCCGGACGCACAGTGTGGACTGTGCACTCTTCTGTTGCAGGAATCCTCTGCCTTCATCTCCTCATCCCTCTTCTCCCCAACCACACTGTTAGTAGGTGATTCCATAATTAGGGACACCCACTTCTTCAATGCAGCCACTCACTGCTTCCCTGGGGCCACGGTCCCGGTTATCCTGGATAAGCTCCCGGTCTGCTGCACTCACTCCCATCTTCAATAAACTGGGTGTTAGTACATGTGGGGTCTAATGACACAGCCCGTCAGCAATCTGAGCTGACAGAAAGGATTTCAATGTTACTGTAATCATTTTATCATTCATTGTAATTCATTGTCATTTTATAATTCATTGTAATTGTACAGTATGTTTGTGTTGATTTGTTCTGTACACGTGACATCTATTGCACGTCTGTCCGTCCTGGGAGAGGATCCCTCCTCTGTGGCTCTTCCTGAGGTTTCTTCCACCTTTTTCCCTGTTAAAAGGGTTTTTGTGGGCAAGTTCTTCCTCACTCAAACTGAGGTCTAAGGACAGAGGGTGTCCTCCTGTACAGATTGCAAAGCCCTCCGAGGCAAATGTACTTTGTGACTTTTCGCTATACAAATAAAATCTGATTTGATTTGATTTGACTTAAGTGAAGACATTCAGTTATCACCATCTACATTTGCCGCCTCTTTCCACACAGTATGGACCTCCTTCTGAGCTGTCCAAGGTTCCATCCATTTGTGAGCTAAACATGAATTTCATGTGCGTTTGTGAATTTGGCTCTGTCACATAAAGTCACACTCAAGCCTAATGCTAAGCTACCAATGATTAAACAATACAATTTGCCTCACAAAGCTATTGCAGGAATTGACAGTGCCATTCAGTCTCTATTGGATAAAAATGTGTTTGTTCAAACCACCAGCCCATGTAACACTCCCATTTTTATCAATTTCCAAAGCAAACCGCCCTGATGAATGGCGGTTCGTGCAAAACCTGCAAGCAATTAATACTATTGTGGTGCCTGCAGCTCAAAATTATGCCTGACACCAATTCGATTTTAGCTTCTTTACCATGTAACTCCACACACTACACAGTCATTGACTGAAGTTCTGCATTTTTCTGATACCATTGCATCCAGATCAGATAAATCCTGTGATAAAGTATCTGTTTGCATACACATTCAAAGGTAAACAGTACACTTGGTTCTGTTTGTAGCAGGGTTGTGTTGAGTGTCCCACGGTGTATGCAGTGGTAGTAAAAAGAGACCTGCATGGGCTCCACCTGCCAGGGGCTCCACTCTCTTGCAGTATGCAGATGACCTCCTAATAGCTTCTCCATCAAAAGAAGCTAGCCGCACAGACTCTATCTTGCTGCTACAGAGACTGGCCGAGTGTGGTCACAGAGCGTCGCAGGCTAAGTTGCAATTCTGGTGACCTGAGGTGACATATTTGGGTCATGTTTTGAAGGATGGACAGCGCCTTTTGTCACCAGAGAGGGTGAAACTGCTAGTTAACATGCCTCCCCCCACAACCAAGAAAAAGATGCTCTCTTTTCTGGGGATGGCTAATAACTGCAGACACTGGATTTTTGAATATGCAACTATGAACTCTGTTTTGCGAGCCGCCACACTGCAATCAGCTCCATCGATGGTACAGTGGACTGAGGAAATGCAAAGCCTTTCAAGATCTGAAACATGGTCTCACCATGGCTCCAGTGTTGGGTTTGCCTGACCATCATCAGTTCCATCTACATGCGCATGAGAGAGATGGCTTCACCACTGGCATTCTGGTACAGAAACATGGTTCTCATTGCCATCCCATTGCGTACTACTCCTCTCAACTGACCCCTGTGGCTGTTGGTATGCCAAGTTGTCTAAGAGCAGTGGCTGCTGTTGCCATTTTAACTGACAAATCTTCCCACATTGTACTGGCTCATGACTGTGTTGTACACGTTCCACCTGCAGTATTACACATTTTAAACATCCACAACTCAAAACATGATGGTGGTAGCACGTCAAGTTATGATCCAATATTTCTTTCCAGTCCCCATATAACTTTAAAGCAGTCACCTCAATTGGTTGACACTGATGAGGAGCATGATTGCATTGCCACTATCGACATGTACATCTACTGCAAACACCGATACCAAATTCCGATACAGTTCTTAATACTGGTGGTTCAGCTAGCAGACTATATGACAACATACACCTGGCTGGTTATGCAGTAATAAATTAAAATGTTTTAAATAAACTGGGAAGTTGTAGAAGCAGACTGAAATTTTTCAGAGCTGTAGACAAGTCATATTCCCCAATTGCAATTTGTGAAACATGTTACAGGTTACGTTACTTGACACCTGCTAAGCATAAAAAATAATAATAAGATAAGATTTCAGTTCCACTCATAATCATGTTTTCTAATGAATCTATCAAGTTTAAATATTGACCAACACTGTTTTACAGGAGGATCCTTTAAACAGCTCTTCTATTGCTAGTTTTTGTCTTTTCAATATAATTCTCAATCTATGAAATCAAACTGATACTTTTACCAAGTTTGTTTCAAGTTTTACTCTTTCAAATATCAACCATCTACAGAACTTTTCAGTACGTTATTTTTCTACTTATTATTATCATGATCAATAATTATTATTATTGATATTGTTTTAGGTGAGCCTCTTATCATTTAACAGAAAAATACTTCATACAAACAGCACCAGGACTAAATAACAATAAGAGCTAATAGAGTTAGTAGAGAGTGAATAATCAAAGTGAAGCTCTGAGGCTTTAGATTTCAGCATTGAGGTACAATCACGCTACATTCATGATTTTGTACAGTCAAAAACAAACTAACAAACAAAAAAAGTATTGATTATCATTACAACTAACTATAGTAACTCACGGTGCTAGAGGGAAGGGAGAGACGCTAAATAAAGCCGTTTACACAGATACAGTTTACTTCAGACTATAGTTGTTATTTCACACATGTAGCACACGAAAGGAGAGACTCTATGTCAGATGAGTTCTCACATGTTAAACTTTACAAACCAAGGCTCAAAATGAAAACACAGCTCGGTGACACAGTAAAAAACTTTTTGATAATGTCGCAGCACGACGAGTCCATGCTAGCTAAGCAGCTAAACGTTAGCGCAGATGCTCCATGTTTTGATCCCACGCTGGGTGGGTCATTACATTGTCATTGGTCATGCGTGCATACTGTAAATAGTACTATTGGCTGTGTTGAGTGACAATCTGTCAATAAAAATCAGCTTTCAGCCGACACTTTTTCCTCTCCGATCTACATCGATCTCATAAGTGGCCTCAGGGAACTCTGAAAGACGGAAATCCGTCGTAACAACGGAGAACTTTAATCCATGTATTTCGTGCCATGTAGTTTTCCCACAAGCTCAACTACATGTGCTGGCCCATGTGCAAGACGGGCCAACACATGTTGGAAGAGGGGTGATAAATGATGTTATTCGCTCAAAATAGTTTGCATTAGCATTACACTAGTTTCACAAACTTTTGTAGATAGTTGTATGTAGCATCCCCGGCTGAATGATGTCGTACTTTTAACTGATGGTTCATACTGCTTTATTTTGTGAACCGTATTCAATTATGAACACACCGTAAGAGCCATGAAAAGGCCAAAACAAAAATATAGTTACTTTTCCTTATAGCAATAAACTTATCATAGCCTTACAAGATTCACTCAATGAAATTATGATTCTTTTAACTGCTACAATTACAGTAACAATGGAAAATCACATTTTAACCCATTTTAACCTCAAGACAACCTCCAATAGTGTGCTGTATATAAAATCCTATTTAACATGAAATTAACATTTTTAACCGTTCACTTATATGCAGTTTTAACCTTATCAAAGATTACATAAGACGCACAAACACATCTTGTTGTATTAACAGAGCGACCAATTAATTAAGTGGCTCTGTCTGCCTTAATATAGATCAAAACGATCAATCAGCAAATGCTAATCACGCTAGCCAAAACACATCTTGAAAAGTATGGAACTATCAAAAGCACCAAAACTCAAGCTAGACAGTCAACATCACATGAAAAGTAATAAAACGAATCTTGTGCCTGAATCAGCCAGGTGCTAATGGAACTAATTTTCTTATATTAGGCAGACACACTTTTCACCGCAAAGAAGTCCGGTGTTTTGATTTTCCGTTTTTCGCGACGCCTTCAAAATAAAAGCCCCAAATTTAACGCTGCTGTAATTAAAGAAATAATAACCTGGCCTTCACCAAAGCTCAGAAAATGAATAAGTAAGCATAAGACAACACATTTATAGAAATATATGCTCATACTAAAGGTCATTTACACCAACAGACCAGATAGAAGAACAGCACAGTGAAGCATGACCATCTGGAACCTCTGTCAGGTTCTTTTTGTACATTTGCAAATAGACTTTGTACATATGCAAAGTTGTCAAGGCTACAAATATTTGTTAGTCATAACTGATCGATTCTCAAAGTGAGTCGAGGTTTCACGACAAGAAAGAAGACACTATAACAGTACTTAAGTGTCTGCTAAAAGAGGTGATCCCCAGGTTTTGGGTGCCACGGAATATAGAAAGTGACAAAAATTCAGTTTTTTGTATAAAAAATCATGCAGGATCTGTCAGAAATTTTAGGGTTCAAGTCAGAGTTGCATGTTCGTTTCACCCACAAAATTCTGGTCAAGTTAAAAGAATGAACGCAACTATCAAAGAACGGTTGACCAAAACAGTACTAACAAAAGCAGTGCCTATTGTACTGCACTCCATCCAAAGCGCACCAAGTGCAACAACAGGACTGGGTCCTCATGAGATGTTAATGGGGAGACTAATGTCACAGGGACAAGTCAACCTTTGACACCACACAAAACTTCTCTGCTTTGGATGGATGAGTTTATGACTGAATATGTAAAAGATTAACTGACATTTTGAATTTTATCATGACAGGTGTCTGAACGGCTCCCGAAACCATCGAACGAACCAATTCATCCTTTTAATGAAGGAAATTTTGTATTAATCAAATGTCTAAAAAAATGTTTTTGTCTCCCAGGTGGAACCAGGTGTTGGTGACAACTAGGACTTGTATTTCCTGCGCTCTAACCAAACTGCCTATTAACCAAACTAACCAAACTGTTAACCCTGTTATGTTTGAGTGACCAATTGACAGATGTGATGAAAATGACTGTTATATTGCTCACCCCCTGACTTTCTCTCGAGGTAACTGGTCGTGGACAACACAAGATAAAGCTCTGATTAAGACGCTGAGTGCACCCAGGTAGTGAAGGTAACATTCACAGCTGCTGTACCTTTGACCGAACCTCTGGAGCTGTGGTGTTTCACAGCCATTGAAAAGTTATCCTGATTATAACTGTGGAGTGTTAATTACCAAGATGTTCCAGGGGAGGTGCAGAGCGGTAAGATCTGTACTATGGTGAGCCAAAGCTAAACCAAAGGTACCTAATAGAGTTACAGGTAGTGTTTCTTAACCTGTAGTGAAAAAATCAAATCAAATCAAATCAATTTTATTTGTATAGCCCAAAGTCACAAAGTACATTTGCCTCTGAGGGTTTTACAATCTGTGCAGGGAGTGACACCCTCTGTCCTTAGACCCTCGGTTCGAGTGAGGAAAAACTTGCCCACAAAAAACCCTTTTAACAGGGAAAAAAGGTGGAAGAAACCTCAGGAAGAGCCACAGAGGAGAGATCCCTCTCCCAGGACGGACAGACATGCAATAGATGTCACGTATACAGAACAAATCAACACAAACAGATTGTACAATTACAATGAATGATAAAATGACAATGAATTACAATGAATGATAAAATGACCACAGTAGCAGATATGGTAGCAATAATGACAGTAATAATATGTGTAGTGGACGCCATGCAGGATCACAGCAGCAGCCACGATCCACGAGAACCTGCTGGACGACAGAGCACAAAAACTCGAAGTTTGATTAGTAACATGCATTAATGAGACATGTATGTCCACTGATGGTGAGAGAGGGAGAGAGAGGGTGAGGGAGAGAGAGAGGGAGGGAGGGAGAGAGAGAGGGGAAGGAGAGTCCCCCGGCAGTCTAATTCTATGGCAGCATAACTAAGGGATGACCTGAGCCAGCCCTAACTATAAGCTTTATCAAAAAGGAAAGTCTTAAGTCTACTCTTAAAAGTGTTGACCGTGTCTGCCTCCTGAACCCAGAATGGTAGTTGTTCCACAGAAGAGGAGCCTGATAGCTAAAAGCTCTGGCTCCCAATCTACTTTTGGAAACTATAGGAACCACAAGGAACCCAGCATCCTGAGAGCACAGTGTTCTAGAGGGGTAGTAAGGTACTATGAGCTCTTTTAGATATGATGGTGCCTGACCACGAAGAGCTTTGTAAGTAAGGAAAAGAATTTTAAATTCTATTCTAGATTTAACAGGTAGCCAATGCAAGGAAGCCAAAATGGGAGAGATGTGATCTCTGATCTTGGTTCCTGTCAGAACACATGCAGCAGCATTCTGAATTAGCTAGTCCTAAGAGACTTATTGGAGCAGACTGATGACAGTTACAATAGTCCAGCCTAGAAGTAACAAATGTGTGGACTAGTTTTTCTGCATCCACTTGAGATACGATGCGTCTGATTTTGGCGATGTTACGTAAGTGGAAGAATGCAGTCCTCAAAATTTGTTTTATGTGGACATTAAAGGACAAATCCTGATCAAAACAACTCCAAGATTCTTTACAGTGGAGCTGAGGCCAGGATGATCCCCGCCTAGTAACTTAGTCTCTAGAAAGAGAGTTTCTGAGGTGTTTGGGTCCAATTACAAGAACTTCAGTTTTGTCTGAATTTAACATCAGAAAATTGTTAAATTGTTTTTATATCCTTAAGGCATGCTTGGAGTTTATTGATTTGTTTCATCAGGCTTGATTGATAAATATAATTGGGTGTTGTCAGCGTAACAATGAAAATTGATAGAGTGATTCCTAGTAATGTTCCCTAAAGAAAGCATATATAAACTAAATAGAAGTGGTCCTAGTACAGAACCGGACTCCATGACAAACTTTGGTATGCATGGAGGATTCATCACTGACGTGAACAAACTGAGATCGATCTAAGAAATACGACTTAAACCAGCTTAGGGCTCCTTGATGCCAATTTGATGTTCCAGTCTCTGTAAAAGAATTTGATGGTCAATGGTGTCAAATGCAGCACTAAGATCTAACAGTACAAGTACAGAGATGAGTCCTTTGTCTGATGCCATTAGGAGTCATTTGTCACTTTGACTAATGCGGTCTCTGTGCTATGATGCACTCTAAATCCTGACTGAAAATCCTCAAATAGACTATTGTTATAGAAAGTCACACAGCTGATTAGCTACAGCTTTCTCAAGTATCTTAGAGAGAACGGGAAGGTTTGATATCGGTCTGTAGTTGGCTAAGACCTCTGGGTCTAGAGTGGTCTTTTTAAGAAGAGGTTTAATTACAGCTACTTTAAGGGACTGTGGTACATATCCTGATAATAAAGACAGATTAATCATATCCAATAAAGAAGGACTAACTAGAGGTAAAACATCCTTGAGCAGCCTGGTTGGGATGGGGTCTAAGAGACAGGTTGACGGCTTAGATGTAGATTTTATTACAGTTATTTGATGAAGGTCGATGGGAGAACAGTCTAAATATATATCAGGTTTTACAGCTGTTTCCAAACTTGCTGTATCAGAATGCAGATCAATGCCTGTTGAGGGCAAGAGATGATGGATTTTGTCTCTAATAGTTATAATTTTATCATTAAAGAAGCTCATGAAGTCATTACTACTTAGACCTAAAGGAATAGATGGTTCAGTAGAGCTGTGATTCTCTGTTAGCCTGGCTACAGTGCTGAAGAGAAACTCTGCGGTTGTTCTTATTCTCCTCTATTAATGAAGAGTAATAGGCTGCTCTGGCATTACGGAGAGCCTTCCTGTATGTTTTAAGATTATCTTGCCAGACTAGACGAGATTCTTCCAGTTTAGTGGCACGCCATTTGCGTTCAGATTTACTGGCTCTTGCTTTAATTTACGAGTCTGCTGGCTATACCATGGTGCTAACCTCCTTTGTTTAATTGTCTCTTTGCTGTTATTAAAAAATGGTCAGACAGAAGAGGATTCTGTGGAAAGACTATTAGATTATCAAGACCAGGTTTTTCCCAGAAAGGTGTCCAATTATCTATGAAGCCCACATCGTTTGCTGGACACCACCTCGACAGCCAGCGGTGGAAATGATGACATGCGTTTATACATGTCATCACTGGTCACATTGTCCAGAGAAACTACGAGTCCGACATCGCAGCATATTCACACACCAATGAAACATTAATTTTAGTGACCTCGATTGGCGAACGGTGTCATTACCGTGAATAACAATCTTACTGTATCTACGTTTATCTGCCAGCAGTTTCAAATAAGACTCGATGTCACCCGCTCTGGCCCCGGATGCATTTAACTATGGCCCCGTGTCGCTAACTTCATTTCGACTATGAGCTGCCATGACCAGAGTTGGCCTCCAGTGGGTGTGTGCTGAGTGGGGAAATCTGTTTGAAATGCGGAGCGTTGGTGTACCGTGGGCTTCAGTTTGGGCTATGCCTCTTCACAGACACCCAGCCTCCCGGCTGCTCGGGAACTACTGGGAAGGCTGAAGCTACCACGGCGGGCTAACTATCTGAGCTACTAACTGTTCGGTGGTGTGGTACTGTGCCTCTAACTCACTGACCCTCCTCCAAAGCTACAAATAAACTCCATTTATTACAAGTATCGCACTAATCAGAAGAGATGAGAACTAAACATGTGCACACAGGGCAGAGAGACAGGAGAGGAGAGAGGAGAGACAGAGAGGAGAGAGAAGCCATTGCTATCACTAGTTAGTGTGACTAACAGAAACTGGTGAAACTAGCAGAAAAGAAAAAACAAATTCAACCCTCAGTCCAATGATTGATTATGCGAGTGATGGTAATCACAGTAACTGTTAAAACTGCCAAAATATGCCATTTTCTATATACTCTCCAATGACCAACCTCATTCCATTCACCAGAGCTGATTGTGAAATGTTTGTGCAAAATAAAGTTGAACATACTTTTCTATTTTCAGACAAAAATACCAACCTTCTGCTACCTCTGTGTTCAAGTTTAGCTTTATTGTGATGTCTCTAGCTTTGCTTGTGTATATGATTATTGTTGAATAAAAATGTGTGACCTTAATTTAGAGATTGCAATGTTAAGAATCAGTTTAAAATCTACTCACTTTCACAGTAATATAGTATTATGATTAAATTGAAATATTAAAATTATGTTATGATGATATGCAACTGATGGATATCGACTGTTCATGGGATTATTCTACGCCACCATGACCCTCGACTGCACATATGTACAAGGGTTGAAGACTTTAATACCTTGATTGCAACAATGATTGTTGTGATTGATTTTTAATTTTAATTGGAAAAAGAAAAGAAATTTTGATCTACAATATTAAATCAATTGTTTTATGGAACCCTTCTAATTGCTAGGTTTTATCTACTAGGTGATAGAATAAACTTGATCTTCCTCTCCCAGTGGAATTTGCAATGATCTGTGACCTCCTGATGACCTCCTTTAACACCTTGGTGTTGAGATCTTCACTCACTTGGGTTACCCTTAAATGCCCTTGTTGGCCTGAAGGAGAACTCACACATCATGGGGATGGGATGAGGGTACATAAGAGGGTTCTTAAAGCTCACTGATTGTATGAATTAATCTTAACTGACTGTTTGTTTGATAAATAATTTCTATTGATGTTCTTTAGAATAATTTTGATTTCAAATACTCCTGATTTCTGTGTGATTATGAATGTTTTGTAATGTTTGTGTCATTCCCGTTTGAACGTGCTCCCTGGTGGTCTCTAAATTTGGTAATTATTAGTATCTTATGATCAATGAGGGATTATGGAATTTTCTATCCTTAGGTTACACGAGCCTTGAGGTCCTCGGCAGAAGTGTTAGTTGACAATAACACCTCCATGAGTAAACATTCTCTTTGACTAATTCTGGGTGTATAGTATTTGTGTGTTATCTTGGGGTTTAAAGTCTATCCACCAGGATGAGTTGGGCAGAATGTGAGACCGACTTGCACTTCTGATGCTTTGAGATGTCTCTAATTCTCACAATCGTCAATAAATATTACAGCATAAGACATCAGAGCTTGAACACTTTCTTCCTTCCTGACCTCACCATTGACCTTTGACTTCAGCAATTTTCACAACAGTTAGCATGCTAACATTTGACAATTAGCACAAAGTGCAAACAGACAAGTACAACTGAGGCTGATGGAAAGTTCCAAAGGACCTGATGGCGCTCATGAAATCTAGGACAAATGTATTGCTGTTATTCTTAAGAGACATTTCACTTGGATTCTTTTTCAACCTGCACCTTATTTTCAATTGTTTTGCTAACAAGTTGGTAAAGGTAGAGCAACTTAGAATTTTATGATGTCAAATATTTATATTTTTATATCCAAATCTAAATGTACTCAATAAAATCTTTAAAATCAGTCCTAGAACAAATGGAAACAGTTGTGGTTTCCATGGGTTTCATCCTGTTCATGTCTGTGTCACCAGATTCTGTTCACCGGAGTGACTCCACCCATCTACCCTGCCTTATGATTTTCATCCACCTCAGAGTTTAGGCCTTTTTTCAGTTGCTCTGCAAACTTTCCCACGGTGCCTCCTCTAACACACCTGACATTTCCTGCCCTGCTGCCTAGACTGCTCCACCCATGTCTGTGCCTCTGGTTGTGCTGCCCTGTCCTTGACATTAAAAATGTCACATAGTTACACTAGCTATTGGTGGTTCCAGCTACCTAGCCTCCATGTAACATTTACTTCCAAGCCAAGCCCCTACAGACTGAGCTACTTTCCCCTGCCTCATGCATCACTTAGGACTCCCCCAGTCCCTACATCCACCTGCTGATCCACGATCCAATGATCCATGCAGCAATTATCTGTCATTAAAATCTATTGTAGTCCACAATGAATGAATTAAAAACATGTTTTTCATTTGTATTCTGTTATTTCTGGAATATTAAAGTTGGCCATCACAGTCACACGTCTACTGTGACCTCCAGGTGATACTCTACAATTGCATTTACAATTTTTCATGAAGTGGGTGAACTTTTCAATGTGTTAGTGTGCAACATGCCCAACACGTAGGTGGAGCACCTGCTTAGGGCCCCTGGAGCTGTCAAAGGGAAATGTCCCCCACTGGAAATGTCCTTTGCACCAACTCTTATCTGGAGCCAGCTCTGATTTTATAACATTTAACCTGCAGATCTGGTGTGCAAAAACCTTGTCAGACTCATGCATTTACACAAACTAACCACCATATGATTTTCTGTCAAGCCCAAGTTTTTAAAAAATGGTCTCATCTTGTAAGACATCTAGATAAATTTCATAACTGATCTATCCACTAGAGTCAGACATGATGCAAGATGACTAAAATACCCCATCTTTGTTTGTTTATCTGCATGTCAGAGCATGTTCATGTTTGTCATGTAACAACACACAGATCTTTCCATGGCCAAGCTGACATGTCACGGTCTGGAACTGCAGAAATGCACACTGTTCAAGATGTTTGCATTTGTGCAATGAGGAGAAAGACTGTTATGTATTATCAGAGGGGACCCAAAAGAGATAACAGTAGTGACTGAGGATTGATGGTGAAGGGTGATTTAGTAGGAAGGGAAGTGAATGATATGCAGCAGGCAGAGAACTGATGGCAGAAAAATGGACAAGCAGGAAGACTGGCAGGAGGGTGATGATCGTGAGCACAAAGAGAAGGGTTAGTAATCAAAACACACAAAATTGTCTGAAGCGGCTGCCACAGTGGTTGAATAACGATCTGGCACTGATGTGAAGAGCCAGGGCTGAAATACAAAGCTGATAAGAGGCAGGTGAACAGACCGGGAGCCAGGAGGAAACCACAACTACAGCACAAACATGCACACAGACAAATACTTGAGGTCTGTCCATCAGAAACTTGTAGCCTTGCTGTCTCACACTCTACATATGTCACTGTACATACAACTGAAGTCCATGTGTTCGGTCTGGGTGGCAGGAGAAAACAATTGGAGGCATGGCTGTGGTCATGATAGACAGGGCAGCAACTGGGTGGTCCTGATGAATTTGTGATGATTAAAGCAACTTCTACCACAAACAGGAGGTCTTTGTTCTAATTTAAAAGTGCAGCTTGCTAGTGTGTTTTTATTATTCTCAGCACTTTGAAAGCTCAGTTTGTTCTAAGTGCTGGATGCCCATATATGTGAATGCCAAGACCTATGGAAACTACAGTCATTTTAGTGAGCAGTAATGTGTTTGTGTGCCCAGTTTGTGACTGATCTTTGTAGGACGATACGATACAGCAAGATGTAGAGGAGATGAACACAGACGTCCAGCTCCATCATAAATAGTACATGTCACGATTTCTTCAGCAAATCCTGAGTTCCTCTGTGTCAGTTTGTGCCTCTCATGCAGTATCATTACCACCACATCACAGAAGAATCTGTTTAGAAGAAAAATCTCTGGTTCTCTTCAAAACAAATTTAAGAAGGAGAATGGAATACTTCTGACTCCTGACTTTCTGCACAGTGACAACCTGTGAATCTGCAGTTTGTTGTCATTTTTTCACAACATTTTGACATTAGATTAGTAAAATTATCACTGTCCATCCATAGAGGCCAGCGCTAAAGTCAGTGACTTGACCTCTGACCTCTGAGCTTATTCAGCTGCTGCTGATGGCAGGTGCTGTCTGTCTGTCTTGCATAGTGTTACCCTTACAACAGAGATTTATTACCATAGTTCTCTCTCACCCTCCCCGCTGGTAGAGGACTACTATTTCTAGTCAAGGGCACACATTTGAAAGAGCCCTATTTATGTATTTATTGTCATGTAGACATCTGACTCGCTCTATCCTCAGGGCACTGTAAATAAGGAAGATTGTACATATGAAACGTATGAAACAATTTATGTTTCAATCTCACTTTAGTGGCTGTGCTTCAAAATGTTCAAATATGGAGAGCTATGTGTTTACGATGAAATGGATATGAGTGACCTAACAAGCATTTTCTGATGCCATCACAATTGTTGGCAGGGCGATCCAACAGATCCTTCACTTTGAGCACCACTTAGTCTGACTGAATAGAAACAGGCTGATATCAGCTTTACGTTTAGTCATTTAGCGCTGCCTTTTCTCCAAAGCGCTTACAGAGAAGGAAACTATCATGGTATAGTGCGATCAGGAAGTGTCAGTGCAGCACTAAGTGCTGTGACAGTTCTTAAAGGTAGATTTATCATGTCCAGTTGTTGGTAGTGTTGGAGAGGAGGTCCTCTCTGAAGAGCTGGAGGTCTTCAGGAGATTTTTAAAGGTAGAGAGGGACGCCCCTGATCTGGTAGGAACTGGTAGGACGTTCCACCAATGGGAACAACAGACAAGAAAAGTTTGGATTGCCTTGAGTGAGCGGGTGGCAGAGCCAGGTGTTGTTCAATGGAGGAGCGAATGGTTGTGAGGTAACATATACCTGCATAAGGGCGTTTAAGTAGGTAGGTGCAGTACCGAGACAACTTTGTGGCGAGCATTAGCGATTTGAATTTAATACATGCTGCAACAGGTAGCCAGTGGAGGTCAATGAGCAGCGGGGTGACATGTGACCTTTTGGGTTGGTTGTAGACTGGGTGTGCCGCCACGTTCTGGATCATCTGAAGAGGTTTCACTGTGCAGGCTGGGAGGCCCGTCAGGAGGGCATTACAGTAGTCTAGTTTTGAGATGACCACAGCTTTTGTCAGGAGTTGAGTAGCATGTGATTAGGTAAGGTGTGATTTTCCTGATGTTGTAAAGTGCAAAGCGGCATGACCGGACAACTGAGGCGTCATGATTGAAGAAGGTTAGTTGGTCATCTATCATAACCCCTAAGTTTCTCACCACCCTGGGGGGCAAGACATAAGGAGTCAATTTTGATGTTGATGTCGTGGTGTATTGTAGGTTTAGATGGGAGGAGCAGCAGTTCTGTTTTGAGAGGTTCAGCTGGAGGTGATGTGCCTTCATCCATGTGGAGATATCTGAGAGGAAATCAGAGACCAGAGATCGAGGGTCCTCAGGAGGAAATGACAGATAGAGCTGAGTGTCATCTGCATAGCAGTGATAGGAAAATCCATGTGAGCTTATTTCACATATGTCACTTACGTCAATATATGGTGATCAGACGTCCTGGTTTCATGCTGGGTGTCCTGAGGTCTGACAAATATCTGCAAAACACTAAAACGTCCAAACAATACAACTATACATATAATATTATATGTGTTTTCACTGCTTACATAGATGTTTATCATGTTAATCATGTTCTGTCCCATTCATTATTACCTGACCAAATATAATAACATAATCAATGTCTGAATTCAACACTGATGTGTCTGTATATCAGTCAGTTAATGTGTGTTTGCCACAGGTGTTGCCAACCTATAAGTTATAGGCAAACATTATAAACTTTGACGCTTGTAGCTCTTTGGGACAGAGCCTGTCAGTACGCTAACGGTTAGCTTCACTCCTTTGTGAAGTATCTGACAACATAAATGCTGCGTTCATGGAGTCTTTGGTGTTGCATGGTATGTTCCAAGAAAACACTTCTGGTGCATGAATTAGTCCATAAATGTGCACGTGCACGATATGTGCAGTAGCCTAGTCATTAAGGTGAAAATAAATGTCAGTACAAAAAATATGTTTGAAAAGTGTAAAATTGTAGACATGCACTATGTTAATAAACTTAAAGACGTGTGCACAAAATGTGTCCTTTGTCTATTAATTACTTTCAAATACTGAACTTCAAAGTGTGATTTATAGGGAGCCAAACCACAACATTCTCATGATACTGGCTTTTACTGCCTCGTTATTTATATGGCATAACAAACTCAGTTAGTGAGATGCCACGTTAATTGTTTCGTTCAGTTACAGCAGACAGGTAGGAAAAAGTAGTTAAATTTAGCTGTATCTAAGGCTAGCTATGGCTATTGTGCCCACTAGCTATAAATAAACATTGCTATCTTGCTCTAACTGTCTAGTCAACTGTCTCTGTGGCATTGATGCTGTCGCTGCCAGTATGCTTCTCCAGAAGAGCTTGTCATGTGGTCGATTAGTTTCGGAAATCCCCCCGCACACACACACACACACACACACACACACACACACACACACACACACACACACACACACACAAATACGTACACACACGCACGCACACACACTTTTCTGTTAGGGTCAATTTTTGTATGATCCAATGTTAACACCCACTGCATACTGTGATTAGTCAGCTGTGTGGAGTTTTGCATCCTTAACACAACTATTTATGTCAGAATGTGTTCCAACAGAGACGTTTGGAGTTGAATTCAAATGAGCTGAGAGGAACAACCCCAGAGAGAGCATCTCCACTTGTTCAATGTGCCACAATTGTTGGATGGCTTCTGTTTCCTATTTATAGATCTCTCTCTCTCTCTCAGTGTGTCACTCCCCTCCATCAGCCTTGATTGCGGGATGGGTCAAGAGCTTTTTGGTGCCACTCCTCCAACAATAAAGAGCGAGGCAGTTATTGCTGGCTCTATTTGTGCTGTGTCTGAGTGCAGCAGTGAGTGCAGTGGTGTGTCAGAGGAAGGGAAGGACCAGCAGCCATGGATGACGTATATAAAGCAGCGGTGAGTACAGATAATACTTTGAGGCAAAGCATGTAATAATCAGAAAGTCGTGGAACATGTTGCATGCTTAGAATAAACTTTTGAACTCTGTGATCAAATCATATGGGAGGCTCTGCTGGGACACATGTATCTGAGAAGGTTTAGAAGCCATTGTGACATCTGTTAACAGCTGCTCTGTAATTCCAAAGTCAAGTTCAACAGTCAAAGAGCAAAAACACTTCATTAAAATTCAATATCAGAAGGTTTTATTTAACTTGATGCTAACTTGACGTCATTGGTCATTATTGGTTTGGATGATATCATCAGGAATTTATATATTTTTTTGTTCACCTGAAGAAACTGGATATCATTCAGAATTAAAGGAATAAAGAGTTCTAAGCAGTGATGTAGACTGTAGAATAGAGTTGATCATGTTGTCAGGCTTTGACTTTAAAAAGGTGATGTAAACATATTTTAACATATTTTACAGTGATTGGTCAGCTGTTGTATTGGATGTTGATTATATGAAAATAGAGAATTTTAAGGGTAAATTTTAAAAAAATCTGAAAATGATTTTATCTGAATTTGTACTTGTGGTCAGGCCAGAGCTGTTGAGGACACTGAGGTCATGTCCTTGGTAGTTTTGGAGGGAATATGAGTGCCTTTCACAAGCTGAAGGAAATTATTCCAGTTATTTAACAATGAATCTATTTAGATTAGAAAATTATGGATACAAAAATAATTCAGTATTTTTCACCATGGTTTGATTCCATTATGTAAAACAACTTTGAAACAGCATGACAGAACACAGAATGGACAAAATATAAAAGATAATGAAATAATAAAAAAATAATAATAAAAATAGTCACATATAGATTATATTGTTCTAAAAAAAAAAAAAAAAGAAAGGTCTGAGGTCTGTCCTGAGGTTCTGACTGGATTTATTGAACATCTTCCTGTATTACATAAATATAATTAGTATGTTTGACAGCACAGAAATGAGAGAGAGAGACTGTGTGTGTGTGTGTGTGTGTGTGTGTGTGTGTGTGTGTGTTCCTTCAACTTGCATGACACTGACACAATAGGAGGAATGAGCTCAGAGTGACAGGCTGCTGTGTTTAGTTCAGATGTCTTTACCCGACAATAGAACAAAGAACAGTTCAGAGGGAAGAAGAGAAGAGACTGATGTCTATTAAAACAAACCCCCACAACCTCCTCACGCCCACCCCTCCTCAGCCCCCCCCTCCCTCCTCACCCCTCACCCCCTCACCCACCTGCCATTGTACGATCACAGCAAGAATAGTAAGTGAAGAAGGCAGTATGACATTGCAGTGATTGCAGAGATTATCAGTGTAGCTGCATGTCTGCTCACTGTTCACTGTTCACCCTCATTTTGTTTCCTTTAAGGTTGAGAACTTGACTGAGGAGCAGAAAAATGGTGAGAAATGATTACTACCATCATTTCTTTATTATTTATTATACTCATAACACTTATCTGCAAGTATGATGACTACTAACAATGACACGTAAAGGAAAAGTTTCATAAACCAATAAAAGATTAAAACCATCAAATAAAACACATGCACACTGTCGTTGGATGGAATGGATTCATGATGAAGGCTGTCCTTTTGAACATGACATCATTAATCACTGGCCCCTTTTCATGGACTTGGCACTGAGCTTCACAAGAGAACATTCCTCATTTATTTTATAGCCTGCTGTAACATCACAACTTTTACAACAAGCCCTTTTTGCAAGAACCAACACAAGAACTGTACTTACATTTGAACTGAGATTTGGTTCCTGAGTCAGAAAAGTTATGTGCTCTGCAACTCTGAGCAGCACCAGGCTTAATATTAGAGGGGCAGACATTTAACATCTTTACCATCTACACTGTTTCAACACAGTTATCTACTAAAACATAAGACACTCACACACTGTAGACAGGCTGATCATGTGTGTCCATTCAAACATGGCACTACAATGACTGTGTGATGTTGCATCCCAAACAGAGCTGCCAGGTTTGATCCATTACTCGTCTGTTTGACTCATCTTACTGATTCTTCACGTGTGGTTAAAACACAAACTGTCAGATGAACAGTAAAACATACAATACACAAAATATATCAAAAGACAGAATTAAATGTTTGAATAATAAATTCATAATTAATATTTACTTGAGTAGTGGAGCTGGTTCTTCAATAGAGTTCCCTGAAATTAGAACCAGATAATAATAATGAATTGATAAAGAAATGACCTGCTGGTCTGCTTGTAAATAGTTTGGTGATGGTTGTTATGTTGTCTAACATTTCTAAAGGGTTTTATGTCAGCGGTTTTATGTGTTACATGTTAGTGTTATTTCTCTGTTTGTAGCTGTGAGTAATTTAAACACCTTTTGACAGAGTTCAAGGCTGCGTTTGACATCTTCATCCAGGATGCAGAGGACGGCTGCATCAGCACCAAAGAGTTGGGGAAGGTGATGAGGATGCTGGGACAGAATCCCACCCCAGAAGAGTTACAGGAGATGATCGATGAGGTGGATGAGGATGGTATGTCAGCACATCATTGAGCCTGTCACATCACTGCACTGTAGACATCAGGAGCATGTTGAGTCATTATGATATCATGATGTATGTTCACAGGCAGCGGCACGGTAGATTTTGATGAGTTCTTGGTTATGATGGTCCGCTGCATGAAGGAGGAGAGCAAAGGAAAATCAGAGGAGGAGTTGGCTGAACTGTTCCGCATGTTTGACAAGTAAGATTCCTTAACACTGCTCACACTTCAACATTCAAACATCACCAAGTTAATATCAGAAAAATTCCACTTATAGATTGACAGATGATGTTTTAAATATCACAAGAGTCAAACATAGATCTCCTGGTCACTTTGATCATTATCCAAACTTCACTTGAACCCGTGTTATGAAGAAATGATGAGGTCAGTTTAGTGATGAGATGAGAAGATTTATTTATTTGTGTTGCCTTCAGGAATGGAGATGGATACATAGACTTAGAAGAGCTGAAGAGCATGCTGGCCTCCACTGGAGAGCTCATCACGGAAGACGATATTGAGGAGCTCATGAAGGATGGAGACAAAAACAATGATGGAAAAATCGATTATGATGGTATGTGAGCCGGCTCATTAGACACCAACTGTATGTCCTACACACACACACACACACAAATGTGGATGCATGCATTTGTTTGCAGGAAGCATAACAGGTCTTTAAAACCAAAAGCATCGTTCGTCACCAACAGAGCAACATCTGAGGATAGTTTTAATATAATGCTATCCAGATCACATTGTTCTGTGATATTCCACAACTTTAATACTAATACTGCCAAAGCAAGTTGAAAATCACACACGTTCTACAGCCTTACATGACTAACCTGTTAGCAAACAATTGCTGCATGTATGATGAGTTGAGTCTGTAAATCACTCATGACACAATTTTCATCACACCATCCGGATATAAATCATTTATAAATGTGTTCTACTTTTGTCATTCTCAGTTCCTCTAAAAACAGGAACGTGTTGGCTTAAAATGAGTAATGCAGCCAACTGCTTTACACACCCATTAAAAGTGAGAGGATGTCTTCATTACACATTCCATATACACATATGTATATACATGTAGAACATAAGGAGCTTGCCACTTGTGAACAAATGCTGTAAAGAGAGAATACTTTCAAAAATGATGTGATGAACATATTTTATTTTTCTCAATTCATGACACACAAATTGCTGTATACCTCGTAGTTCGTAGTAATACAAGTTCGGGGCCCCTGCTGATGTTTTCTGGAATGGCTTTCTGTTTCTGACCAGACTTTGGTAAATGTTCCACTGGGTTCTGCTAGTCCATCTGAGCTGATGACACTGCTGAACATCTTCTGATTGCCATGGGAAATCATCCCTTGGCGATCACTGCGTTTGCAGTCCTTAACAATCCCCGTTTATGCAGTAGAGCATCAGCACATCAGGAAACATCTGTCTGCTTTGAGATTTCTACCTGTGAGACCTTTCTGATGCAGGATGACCATCGTCTTCTATGCTCAGTTTTACCACAGTGTAAAGATTTTCACATTGATGCTGTATACTACATTTCAGCATAGCTGTACTCTGTTATCTGATTCTGTTTCAGTTAATGATTTTGGCTCAACATACATGTTATGCTGTTATTTGTGAAACACTGAAAGTGCCTAAAACTGTGCGTTCTCTCTGACAGAGTTCCTGGAGTTCATGAAAGGAGTTGAATAAAGAAAGAAAGGTTCAGCTGGAGGCCTCACGCAGCATCTTCTTCTTTCCACTGACTGCAACATCATCAAAGGCCGTTCCTGAAGACATGCCTCCACCTTTGTCTGCCTTTAACAGTACAAACATCACACCTGACCTCTACAGACACCTGTTAGTTATTCTCAAGCAACGTCACTGAGGCCCTGAAAGGTTTGCTGGGAGATCTCATTGACTGCAAATATTGTTATTTCTGATGATGATGAATCCAAGTGTCACATATAGACTATTTTCATTAAAAAGATTTTCATAATTGCATCTTTTGTCTGTCACAATATGTATTTTACATCTGGACACTGAAGACTTTCACAATAAATCTGAGTGCTTTGGAATGTGCTGGCTGTTGTTTCACAGATCTTAATAGCAGTTAACTCAGAATGCTGCAGCAGAGCTTGCTCAAGTCAACTATGGAGATTTTTACAATGAGAAGTTTGCCACAACATGATTTATAAAGATAATCCTCTTCTATCATCCACTCTCACCTTTTTAAAGCAACATTGTGTAACTTTTCTCAGAGACAACTTTGATGCAGCTTTAGCATAATGCTCCGTCACAGGTGTGGTTGATAGATTGTGTAAAGAGAAAATAGGAGTGCCTTGGCCCTTTGGTACTGTTCAGTCACCCAGCAGCAGACAGTGTTAGAACCTGAGGAAGAGAGAGAATCCACCAACTTAATGCTGATGTCACATAAACTTTGACCTCTGCATGAAGAGAGGAGAATGCTGAGAATGTTGAACAGCATTAAACATGGAAGATCATCACCAGTGCTACATACAGCATACATGCACTGCCACCTAGTGTAGAAACCTGTCTCTTTTCTTCACAAACATATTTGTCTTTCATTGATTTATCAAAATTAAAGCTCATTTTCCTTCATTTTTATTTACCATAGCTGGCATAAAAAAACACCAACTCCCATCCTCTCATTCAGGATGAAGATTACTGCAAAATGTAGAATACTTTTTTCTGATGATGTTGTTATAGTAGCAATATATTTCAAAACTTTAAAAGAAGCAATTAAACAGCAAAAAAAAAAATCAGTGGGAAATATTTTCTGTTTTGTAGGGACAATTTCTTGGGAGGTGCTGTGACTTCCTGGAGAACTATGAGTATGGAACTTTTGGTGTTCCTATAACAGGTGGTTATAAAGTGATGGAGACTGTAACAGCCCATAATGTTTCAGTCACCTTAATCCTTCAGTAGTGCCTCAGTGCTCATACTGGTGGTGTACATGCTTTCCAGCATTCTACCTTCAACTTTGGAACTCTCCTATTACATTGATTTCTTCTGTGTCGCACTGTGCGTAAGTCTGCCTTAATGTTCTCCTTGGTCCTCTCTGGTAGTCCACTGATTTCTGGTCGATGACCTTTGACCTCTTGCCAGTGGCTGCTGTGAGAGGTTTGGTTTGAAAGCCTCAGTAAAAGCTAGTTCTGAGAGTCAAGAATGAAGCTTCATACTCAAAGATACATGTAGTGTCTTCAGTATCTCATTGTCGAGCAGTGACAGAGGAGATGTTCAGAATGTTGAATGTTCTGTCTACATGCTCTGGTCAAAACACGATTGTTTTAATATGCTGCTCAAATTATAATGTTTTAGTCCAGAAGTGTATTCGTTTATTTTTGGGTTGCTGCCTGTATGTGGTGTGTGTGCCCTGATTGTCATTTTTTAATTCTCTTGCTCAGCTCTGTCCATGATTCAACGAAAGAAAGCCCACCATCCTCCAGCAACACCCAGCAATGCTCTCCACTTCCAAACTTCTCTACTATTTTTAAAGTGGGCCCAAATATTCACTGCGAGCTGGAAACGATTTAAAAAGTGTAGTACATATGAGATCACCCTCAGTGTTAGGTGAGTAGTAGTAGATAAATACTACTAAAAGACTTGAATTGGGATCAGGAACAAAAAACAAGTTGGACATCTCTGTAGTCTGACACAGCCCTTTGATTTTTTTAAGGTCTAACTTTTGCTAGACATCCTAGGCAGAAAAGTTTCCTCTGAAGAACTTACAGACACATACTTTAAAACTGTGAATGTAAAATCAATAAAAAGAAGAAAACAATAAAGAAGAATGTATGACAGTTATTGTTAAGAGAGAAAAAGGCTGGTCAGTCCACATATTCTAAAATCTGTGCAGGGCAGCAGCTATGTCAGGAATGATGAAACAAAGTATGCAAATATGAACAAGGCTGAAAAAAAAATCCTGTCTGTGAAGGAGTTTAACTTTAACAGTTTTGACTTAAAAAGTCACATTGAGAGACTTGATTTATAAAACTACAGTTTTTTACCCAGTCAGAACAAAAGTGATGTTTTGATTTTTATATATTTTCAAAGAAATAATAAACATCGACAGTAAACTGTCTTAAAGATTATCTTTGTTGATGTGTTATTCCTGAAGTGATGCATCAGCCAATCAGTGTCTTTCTTTTCCCGAGCAACAAACAGCCCAAACCAGATTGTCACACAGCACGCCCTATAAGAGAAAGGGCCTCACAGCAGGCGCTCCAGTCCGCACAGTAACTGATCAGGAGTCAGCAATGGATTATCAGCAGCAGGTAAGAATCAACAACACAGAGACCGGCTCAAAATGATCTCACATAATACAGAACTATTAAGAGTGATTTTAAAAATTCTATGATCAGTCTGTTTAATTTTTATAGCCTGAGCTGCTGCACCAAATCAGACTTTTTCATTCTGTAGGTGATGTCATGTAAAGTTAGCAGATTATGTAATGTATTGAATATATGTTCTAATGTGTTGCTAAATGTTTTCAGCCAATGGAACTGTGAGATTAATTATCTTCCAAAACAATATAAGAATAATATTTTTTTACTTTGCATTTATTAAACAGATTAAATGTTTGCCACACATTCAACGTGTACAGGAATGACAGCTAGAGTCATCACAATGTTCGTTCATGCATGAAAAAACAAACAACAACAACATGTATGATTGTTGATTGATTCTTAGTTTTAGTTATGACGACCAGTGTTTACTACTTGTGACAGCAGCTCGGCTCTGAATGTAATGCAGCTGAACCTGTTTTCTGGGAGTGGAGGAGGGTGCAGATGTGTCAAACGCCTTCCTGGATTAATATTATTTACTGTCCTGTGTTTTTTTTTAATGGACGCAGGTTGAAGAAATTGTGTCTACTGCCAAATTTGGAGATTTGATAGAATTTTCCTACCCCATCGGATATTCACACTGGGAGTGTATGATGATGATGGACATGTAATCCACTTTGCTGTTGCAGGTGAGGACAACATTCAGTATATTACATGGATTTAGGTAGAAGTTTGTTTTATATATATATATGTTTATTATATATAATATAATTATTATATTATTAAGTACTGTGCTGCCCAATGAACAGTACTAAAGGAGCATTTCAGCTGATACTGTATAGTGTATACTGTTTAGTTTGAGCATCAGCAGAAATTTGCAATTCATTCAAACAAATGAGTGCAAATGAAACGACACAGTGATTCACACATGGGACGAGGTTGATAACATGTTTTGAAATTTAGTGGTGAGGTAGGACTACTGTTTGATGATACTATTCTCTAATAAGGTGGCCTTTAGAAAGGCTCTAAGCTTTAACCACTGGCTGTAATAATGGTTAACATGTCATTTATGAAATAAAAGTCATCATGTGACATCTTATTCTTATGTACTTACATAAATCTTTCAAATTGTACATGTTAGTGAGTTGTTTTCCTTTTCACAGCAGATTACTGGCTGTCAGGAGCGATTTTCTTAAATAAGAAAACATTTTAAATGTGACAAAGCAAATGCTGTGATACTGGAGATAGATAAGAACTATTTTTTCACACCTAGAATAGAATAGATATTTATATTATTTTCCCTTGAGGAAATTCTTTTTCAATTTTTTTACCCGAATTCAACCACACACACAAGGGCTCATACAAATGTGGAGAGATGGGCAGCCAGGCGGCACCCTAAGAGCAGTTAGGGGTTCGGTGCCTTGATCAAGGGACCTTGGCAGAGCTCAGCAGGTGTACTCTCCAGATACCAGTCCACCTTCCATACTTTGGTCTACACTGGACTTGAACCGGCCACCCTCTGGTTCACAAGCCGAGTCCCTACAGACTGAGCTACTGTCGGCCCTCCTAGCAACTTACATTTCAGTCATTTAGCAGACGCTTTTATTCAAAGCGACTTACAGGAAAGGAAACAATCACGGTATAGTGCGATAAAAGCAGCAATAAGTGCTTGTGACAATTCTTAGGAGTAGATTTGTCATGTAGTGCTACAGTAGCAGAGGAGGTCCTCTCGGAAGAGCTGGAGGTCTTCAGGAGGTTTTAAAGGTAGAGAGGGGCCCTGATCTGGTAGGAACTGGTAGGACGTTTCACCAGAGGAACAACAGGCGAGAAGAGTCTGGATTGCCTTGAGCGAACAGGTGGGAGAGCAAGGCGTTGTTCATTAAAGGATATATTGTTTGTTATTGTTATACCAAACCAATACTAAATGCATCTACTAATAAGTGTTGTAGCAGTATCAAAGCAGATCTTCATTGTTGTCTGAAAAAACTATTAAAAGCACATCAGTTCATCATGAACACACACTGTACTTTATTTTGACTCATACACACTCTGCTTCCCTAAATACTCAGGCGCAGCAAATGTGGATTAATGTACTGCTGAAAACTATGGGCTGAAACATGTGCCACGGACTGAATTTGAATCACATAATTTGAATTTGTATTGTTCAATTTGAATCATTGCATTGAAAAACTGAATCTGAATTGTAATTTGAAATTGAATTTATTAGTTTTGAACTGAACATTCAGTTCTCACAATTCAAATTCAGTTGTTAAAAATCAATTTTTAATTTTCTGTTTTTGGGGAAATGTAGAAACTTTATTTGGTTTCTTCGTTCTGTAGTCCAGAAAGGTTCTCATGCTTCTGTAGCTATTTAACTGTCTGGGGACGGATTGGACGGATCCGCCTAATCCGCCTCGTAAGTTTTACATATCTGTGAATATTTCTGAAATGGTTTATGATAGAGATGTGGTTTGTTTCACTGTTTTCCTGAGATTCCGCTGAAGACGGAGATGTGTGGTTTGTGTCTGTCCGACACTTCCTTGTTGTTCTACGCCACCGCGTGGAAGACCAATCGAAAAATAGATGTTCGGCAGACTGAAAGCGCAGTCAACGAATGGACAAACGTTACTAGGCGGGGATTAATAAAAATGAATCTCGCTGCTGGTTTTATTTTCTTTCACCCTCCAGAAAGTTGAGGGAACCTGTCATTCAATAGAAATAGTATTTGTGAAGTTATTCTGTCACTCTGCTCTGTGTGCTCCCTGCCCCTGTTCCACACACAGCTCTCTCTCTCTCTCTGTTGTCCCTCCCCCCCAAGACCCCAGAGTCCTTTGATTGGCTAGAATACGTCATAGATACATCCACTGATTGGTTGAAAAGAAAATATCCGCCTAGTAACAGAATAACTTCATAAATACTATTTCTAGAACTATTCTGGGAAAAACGGGACGTGTGGCAACACTAGACTCAAATATAATGTCATAAAGCAGTTCTTCCTCTGTTTCATGGCGGGTGGCAACAAATGACCACTATGTTAAGTGCTCAGAAACGTAGGTGCTGATTGGCCGAAGAGGCGTCCTGTGTATCTGTGCTCAATTGCTCTGCCTCAACTACCCGGATGTTTGTCACAGAAAATTAAAAATTAATTTTTTAAGAACTGAATTTGAATTGTGAGAACTGAATGTTCAGTTCCAAACTAATAAATTCAATTTCAAATTACAATTCAGATTCAGTTTTTCAATGCAATGATTCAAATTGAACAATACAAATTCAAATTCAGTTTCTGGTGGCACATATTTCAGCCCATAGACAACAGTTACCAACAGGTGCATTGCATGCATGTATTCAAAAATAAGATCTAGAGACATAAACCTACAATGGCACTATTGTACAACTGTCATATTGTCACAGGTGACATGGTGAGACAGCAACAGGACGGGTGCAGGCCTCATGTGTCATGTGATTATTTTACATTTCAGATTGTGTTCAATATTTCCAGTTTCTCACTTATTCATTTTCACCTTGGATGAGGAGACATATTGGTACACCACACACCACAGTGTATTACTTTAAAGAAAACACAAAGATCCACTCTGTGGAACATTGTTGTCTGTCTAATTTGATGTCATTACCTTCACATACATAACTCTCATTATTTGGGCAGCTATAAAATACAGAACACACCAATACACTGTGTGAGATTGTCGACATGTTGCATCCTAAAAGTAAACTTTTTCTTTCAGATGAGGAGAACTGATGGGAATATGCGCTCTTACCTGCAAACAATCTTCCCCATATGTGGGACCTTCTTCTTGGAAACCAAGATCCGCAGAGTGCCTGTTGGTGAGGTGAACGTCCCAAAAGGAGCCCATGTCTTGATCAGTAACAACCGCCATGCCTTCACACCATCATCACCTGAGGATATGAGACTACGGCGCGATTCCCTTCTTGACCAGAACTTCCAGTATCACCTTTTCAATCTCAACTGCGAGCATTTTGCCACGTTTATGCATGGAAAAGCTGTGTGCAACCAGGTATCAATATGGCACTGCAGAATACAACATCCTTTTTTGTTTAAGAGTCATTGATTTTGTCTTGTGAGATATAATTTCTGTTTCTATTGAGCAGAAATCGGCATGTCAGACCAATTAAACTGTCTCCGTAATATTTCTGGAAAACCCAGATCAAATCAACTTTAACTTTTACCCACAGTTCAGCCACATTTATCCACAAGGCTGGCATTCAGCTTTATAACTTAACAAGGTTCACTGCATCTATTTGCTGTGAGTTATCAGGAGAGATAGCCAATTGCTACAAAATGGCTATGATACTCAGTCAATAATGGATTATGTTTTGTTGTATAATGATGATAATAAGTCATATCTGTGTGCTGCTTTAAGTGTCCTGAGCTAGCTGACCATTAATGACCACTAAGACTGCCTTTCTGTCATTCCTCCTACAGATTCCTGTAAAACCAAAAATGTAGAGTGTGAGGAGGCCACTGCAGTCTTCCAAGACACTGTGTCCTCCAAAGAAACAGATGAAGACCATGCTGAATAAGCCCTCCTCTCTCCATTTACAATTTTCACATGAACTGACCTCAAAGTGACTTTTTAGTGGCATGGAAACATGGACAACATGGAAATATGATCGCTCTATCAATCATACCCTCTGTATAGTTGGAATGGGTGTTTGTGTCAGTGATGGAGTGGAGCTGCAATTAACAGAATGTATTTTATCATTGATTATTCTGCCAAATATTTTCTTGAGAAATTGATCGAATGTATTGTAAAATACTCATTAAAGAGCTGATTCGTTCCCTTTCAGGCATCAGTGGGTAACCGTAGCAACAGCAGTACCAAATGTTGTTGTTATAAGATGGGACGTTGTGTCACAGTTCTTTGTTATTGTCAGTGTGTATTTGAATAAAGAGCGACGCAGAGGTGAAGCCAAAAGAGAAGTCACTCGTCTTGTTAATCCCTTGTGACCTTGATGTGATGCAGGACTCGTTGTCCTTCAAACTGCACAGCTGATGTGGCCACTTTATGAGGAACTGAAAGGCAGGGCTGCCAGGCACTGTGGACTGGACTGCACAGTGGGACAAGGCATTTGTGGCCAAGGCAGCTCTTGTGTGACCCAAGGCTCCTATCGGCATCAGCACGGATCCCTTGGACAACGCGGTCAGTGAAGTGCACGGTCAGTGAAGTGCACGAGCAGTGGCTGAGCGGGGTCTAGAAGCCACTTGCTTTCATCAGCCAAAAGCTGCCTTTAAACAAGCAGAAGTCCAGCACCTTTGATCGGAGCTGCTTTGCCTCTCTGATGCCATTTTCCATATCTGATTCCTGCTGAAGGTTCGGCAGTTCACAGTGTTTATGGATGACCAACCAATGATTTGACTCAACCTGGTGTCTGCAGCACCAGCTCTCGCAGACTGCATCTTCCAAGCTGTCCACCTGGGACTGGACTATGCACTAGCACGAGCAGTCAGGTTTGACAAATGAGAAACTTCATTTGAAAATGGATTTTATAATTCCCAGATGCACCAAAGTGTAATTTATACCGTCTAACTTCACAGCTACTCATCTACGACACTGCAAATGTCATATATCACTATATAATCATTTCATTGGAGTAATAGTACTTCCACCATCCCACTGTGAATCATAACTCACACATGCCACATGTATTTTGTTTTTGTTTTTTAAGAGAAAAACTGTGGGACATTAAGTTTTTCATGTTTTTTAACAAATGGTTAACACTGACCCGAGTCCCTCTGGAGGCAGATCTGCAAAACAGGTTTCAGCTGCAGGATCATTGAGTGGTTCATGCAGGAGGCCTCTAAAATAAAAAAGACAAAGAGAAAAAAAGTAGACAGTTGAAGTATTTTAAACAATACTTTATGTAACTGAAGCAGGACTGGTGTTCTTGAGGCAGTAGTAGATGAAATAGTATATAAATACTTGAAGCAATACCTGGAACATCAGGCAGTAGATAAAGCAGTACCTGAATCAGTAACTTTCTAAATTAAAGGTCCAGTCTGTAGGACTTAGTGGCATCTAGAGGTGTAGTTACTGATTTAAAACCACCTCGTCTCACCCTCTCCTTCCTAGCATAAGGGAAAAACTACAGTGGCTGTGAGTAGTTTGTCCACTGGGCTACTGTAGAAACATAACAATTGGACATGGCAGACTTTGTGAAAGTGGAAAGTGTTGCAGCGTCTATAGATATATAAGTCGCATTCTAAGGCAACAAGATCACAACAATTCTTATTTTCAGGTGATTATACGCTAAACAAAAAAGAGAATATTATATTGCATTTCTGCTATATTCTGTGAATAGAGCCCCATAAATCTGACACACTGGACCTTCAATTGAAGATAGCCTTGTAGTTTTTTTATTTATTTATGTAATAATAAAAAAAAGAAAAAAAGGTTCAAATGTACGTAGTAGTACTAAGATAGTAGAAGAATGAGCAGTTGTAAAAGTACAAGATGGTTGCTGAGTGTCTGGAGGCGGCTGTACAGGTCACTCAGCCTTCTTTTAAAACAAAATCTGTCTTTGTTCCAGGAAATGCTGAAGCATTTGTCTACAAGATGCATTAGAGTCAATGTAAAATCAATATGTGCTTTGTTTTGACCAGCATCCTCTGGAGCCTTCAAGTCTTAGACATTACCATCAGATGCCAAGGGAATGATTGCTATCACTGTCTGTCTCTGTCATGAAAATGGGACTGCGTTTGTACCGTGTGCTCTCTCCTCTGAAGGATTAGAGGATAACTGGTTGGTTCATTTAAACTCATCTTCTAACACACCCACTGATACATCCACCTCTATCTCACATCGCTCCAAATGCACCAGGCGCACCTTGTCACTAAAACACTGCAATGACCCCTGCACAATGAGTGTTGAGTATTGTTCTACCACACTTTGTTAAGTACAGATAGTTACCAAGCGCACATTGAAATGAGGCCTTTAAATGTTTTGGTCTGTACAATAAAATTATTTTCGGTGAGGAATCTGAGAAGGTGTCAGTCATGTTTATGTCAGTCAGTCGTATAGAGGCATGAAAATGACAAAGGCTAACAATGAAAAGGTCAGAGACCCGTGCAGAGACCTGATGACCCCTCGGTCTCTGATTTCCTCTCAGACATCTCCACATGGATGAAGGCACATCACCTCCAGCTGAACCTCTCAAAAACTGAACTGCTGCTCCTCCCATCTCCCATCACCAAAAGGTCACATGTCACCCCGCTGCTCATTGAGCTCCACTGGCTACCTGTAGTAGCCCGCATTAAATTCAAATCGCTAATGCTCAAAGTTGTCTCCGGTACTGCACCTACCTACTTGAACGCCCTTATACAGGCATATGTTACCTCACAAACCTTGTGCTCCTCTAATGAACAACACCTGGCTCTGCTTCTGAAGACCTCCAGCTCTTCAGAGGACCTTCTCTTAGCACAACATGACAAATCTACACCTTAAATTGTCACTAGCACTTATTGCTGCACAAACGCTTCTTATCGCACTATACCGTGATTGTTCCCTTTTCTGTAAGTCGCTTTGGATAAAAGCGTCTGCTAAATGACTAAATGTAAATGTAATGTAAATGTACAGTGTCTCCAAAGACTGTAGTGGGATCAGTAGAAAAAGAAAAATACGTATGGATTATGATCAGACATGAAGACAGGTCCTGAAAATTCTTTTTGCTCGAAAACTATTTGTGATAATGTACAACTCACCAATTTTGTCATTACACACAGCCTTGCACAGAAAGCCTCGCTTCAGCTGTGCGCGCTCCTGCGAGAGGCGCGCACGCACGCAGGAGCCGGCAGAGAGCACCGGAACTGAACGGAACAGTGAACCGGAAGTTCTTTCATTTTAGCTGAAGAACGAAAATTGTCTGCTTGTTTTCCATGATGTCTGTGTGAGGAGCAAAAGCGTCAAACGAACTCTTCTTTGTGGAATGAAAGAAACCGGGCCGCTCGCTAACAGACAGGAAACACACGTGTTCAACATCCGTCTTGTCGTCGACCCGAACAGTTAAACGGAACCGAGCTTTCTGTCTCGAGACCAGCTCTGCTGTGCTAACACACTCTGGGAAGCTAACTCCGTGTTAGCTGCCTGCCGAGCGGCGGGAGTCGGACACGTCCAGAACATCCGAACAGATAGAAGGTAACGTAAAGTTACTGTTACATCATTATATCAGCTGTTTTTATCTTCTGCTTCACTGAGCTTTGTGTCGGTTTGTTGGAGTAACGGTGACGCTGACGGTAAACGTGGACGTGTGAGGCTAACGAGCAGTCACAACAAACAGAGTCGAGTCACGGGGATAGGTGTGTTATCCTGCGCACATTTACGGAACCAGAGCATTTTATGTTGACATTTAATCGCACAAAGTGTCCCACACAGCAGAGCAGAGGCCGTGTCCCGTGCTGTTGTGTTGTTGTTGTGTAGCACCGTGAACACCGAGCGTCTGTTTCATTCCACACAACTACCGTTAGCCCGCGAGCTATCTTCCGTTAGAAACACAGTGACTGTTAGCTTCTTCTCTATCTACAGCTGTGTGTGTGTGTGTGTGTGTGTGTGTGTGTGTGTGTGTGTGTGTGTTTGTCGACAGCAGAAGCCGTCACATGCTAACTTTCGTTATTTAGGTGTCAGTAACGTTTGTTCCCTCAGAGTCTGTCTGCTGTGTGTTTACGTGAACTCCGCTGTCGGTAGCTACATTAGCCTCAGCTAGCTGTATGCTCCCCGTGGCCTCCTGATCGTCCTCATTATGTTCTCAGCTGAATGTCTGCACAGTGTGTACTTCATCAACAGCATACATATGACCTTTATAATGGAAAAACCGTCACCTGTGTCTCCGTGTTAAAACGTGACTGCTCTTACCTTTAATTCAATGTGTGCCGTGCCCTTTTCTTCCTTTGGTCTGTCTGCATTTCTTCTAACAGCAGTCTATTAATTGTTAATATGAACATGATTGTTCCAATATTAAACAGTTCTTCAACCAGTACGGTCAGTAAGACAGTGATTCTATGCACCTTTATTTGCATTTTATTGGTGAGTTCAAGTGTCCCTTCAAGCCATGGCAGTGAGAGCAGGACCCTGAACCTGAGGCAACAGCTGTGTGTGTGTGTGTGGTTACGTGTCAAATGTTTACTGTGATCTGAACTACAGGTGGACAGATGTCAGTTCTAACATGTGAGCAGATAAAGATTACAGCTGTGCTGGCAGAAGAGTGCACAAGTCACCACGTTCAAGGGTCTTGCTCTGTTATTAGCTCAGCTGCAGTCCATGCATACAAAGTGTTCAAACCTGTGTTGTCTGGAACACTGTCATGTGGTCTCTTCCCTCAGTGTCTGATGTTTAAGCTGCAGCTGTGGTTTTACTCTAAACCTGTCTGCTGCTCTGTGTGATCTCACTTCCTGTGTGCCATTCACTGCGTTGTGTTTGCCCTCCACCACTTTATTAGAGCGTTTGAACTCTCATGTGAAGTATTGGTGGTATTTAATGGATGAAGGATTGTTCATTCATGATGTCTGGTTTCGGACACACAGACAGGTCGGCTTAGGTTGAACTCACACCTGCTGAAGACCTGCTTTAATGTCATGGAGGTCAGATTTCAACAGCTCACATGATTTCATGGATTTCTAAATGTTGAACATATGAAGCCAACCTAAGTTAATATTGTGTTATTACATTTAAACAGTTGACTCCGGCGGAGGGCTACGGCTCACTGACAGACAAATGATGATCTGTGTGATGTGATTTGAATATTGTACAATCTGGATGATATTCTGATTTATTGTTTGTGCACCGCCAAACAAGAGCTTCCTTCATTAGCTGTTTTGTTTTTGCAGTGTTGTGTGGAGGTTCTGTTCTGTTCGTCTGAATGTTATTTTGAAGTAATTCAGAATTGTGTCAGATGAGACTCGCCTCCACTCAAACCACTGTGGGGAACCCTGGATGTCTTCAGAGTTCTATCTGTCATGTAGTTTAGTGTTGATCGCCACTGATGGTCTAAAATGTAATTCTGTGTGATTCCCTGTCTCTGTACATAGCTCATCAGTCGGAGCAGACGAAGTTGCAGGGATCCGAGCGTCCCTCATCACCATTGGGCCCTGAGATGACATCACAGCAGCCACAGTTCCCCAATGCAGTTATTCCTCCCCACCTTGCCCAGAACTCCTCTGCTCAGCACGCCCGGGCTCACATTCAGGCCAATCAGCTGGACTCAAGTCAGAGTGCAACCGCTGGGCCTCTGGACCATAGAGCACTGACGGGCAGGCCGGGCTGTTCTGGAGTGGCAGCGACCAGCGGAGAGGTGGCTAATAGGAACGTAACCTCCTGCACTGACTCCAACTTGTCCAGAAGAGATGGGGGTTTTGAGCCGTGGCCCGAGGAAGCAGTGGACAACTCCCACGGGCTGTACTCACTCCACCGCATGTTTGACATAGTCGGAGCCCAGCTAACACATCGGGATGTCAGGGTGCTGTCATTCCTTTTTGTTGATGTGATTGATGAGTATGAGCGTGGTGGCATCAGGAGTGGAAGGGATTTCCTGCTTGCCCTAGAGCGCCAGGGTCGCTGTGATGAGACCAACTTCCGACATGTTCTCCAGCTTCTAAGGATTATCACCCTACGACCTACTGCCTTATGTCACACTCAGGAAACGGCAAGCTGGTGAGTACAGCTGCATCATCACAATGTTCACACCAGGCCTAAATACAGATTTAATGGACAGTATGGTTTAATGTCTTACTGTTACTAAAGCACAGTGACAGTACAGTGCTAGAAATGAATTTAATGATACAGACCAATGTAAACGCCATTTAACAGACAGAGAGAGAGAGATGACCACCGCTGTCCCTCCTTTTCTCAAACAGACACAAACCAAAAGAAACTTCTTTGTTCTTGTTCTGACTGTTGCACCATCATCTCTGCATTCTGTGTGGTGTGCTTCACTGGTTTGAATGTGATCATTAGCATTGGAATTAAAAATGACATCAGAAATCGACTGTTGTTTCAGTGTGCCCGGACCCGGTCGACAAGTACCTGGAAGAGACATCTGTGCGCTACATTTCACCAAGAGGAGCAGTGCAGAGCAAGGACACTGCAGCTCACAGAAGAACAGGTGTGTGTCTGTGTGTGTGTGTGTGTCCTTGTGTCTTTTTACTTCTTATTTCTTTCTTCAGTTCTAATTGTGGACACCAGAGTACGATTAGAACCCTGTGAGTCAGTGCTCAGAAGTAACTGTGTGCTGGATTAACGTCCAAACTAATGTCACTTTCTAGGTCCTCAGCCCGTCATTTGCTGTTCCCCATCAGGACCCCATGTTGGCCCTCCCAGAATAAAGCCAGCTCCTCCTGCACCTAACCGCAAACGGAGGAGAAGTCATTCCTCAGCTGACTGCAGAGAGAAGCAAACATGTGGTAAAAAGAAACATGACATTGAGGGATATCGTTGTTTTTGTCCGGTCTCAAAGAGAACAATGACAAAAGGCTGAGCCCAGTCCAGTCCAGTCCAGTCCAGTCCACAGACGCTGGTTTGAAATGACCCAGGAACACACTTAAATGCACTCTTAAATGTGTCTGCATGTGCCTAATGTAACTGTGTTTCTCCACTAAGCTTGTAATTTTAATGAGAAACATCATCATTAGAAAAAACCTGGTTTAAATGACGAATGCTGATTTCAAGTACATATGTGCAGGAAAGACTTCAGGCAAAGACAGAGCACCACCCAGAGGCCAGCTACGACTCTGGAAGTCGTAAAAAATCCAAATTAGCATTCTGAGCACCAAAGTTATTACCCAGAGTTCCAGAGTTTAAACATCGGTGCATTTTGCTATTGTTTTATGACTAATAAGTCATTACTTAAGGCACATCAGTTTAATTTCTTAAAATTGAGAAATCTTTTTATCAATCAATAATTTTATTAATTGCCACATAAGGTTACCTGTCCAGGCAAAGGGTAAAAAGGAAGAAAGAAAGCGATTGTTACACTGCTTTTGGAGGTCAGTAGACAAATGTTGTAGTGGAGCAGACACGGTAACGTCTCTGACAGACCCCAGCCTCGAGTCTTCAGGCTTCTCCATACACCAGACAGTTGTCATGTTGGCTGCCTTGATTCTGACTCTTACCTTGTGCTCTCCTCCTTCAGATATCCGCCTCCGGGTTCGTGCTGAATACTGCCAGCATGAGTCTGCGCTTCAGGGCAACGTCTTCTCCAACAAGCAAGAAGCAGTGGAGCGACAGTTTGAGCGCTTCAACCAGGCAAACACTATTCTCAAATCCCGAGACTTGGGCTCCATCATCTGTGACATCAAGTTCTCTGAGCTCACCTACTTGGATGCCTTCTGGAGGGACTACATCAATGGATCATTGCTAGAGGCTCTTAAAGGGGTCTTTATCACAGATTCATTAAAACAGGCTGTGGGCCACGAGGCTATAAAACTGTTGGTCAATGTTGACGAGGAGGACTACCAGGCCGGTCGACGCAAACTACTCCGCAATTTGGTCACGAGTGGAGGGAGTCCACCAGGAGCTTGTAAAGACTCTGTACCTTAGACACACTCTCCACGTGGTTGCATACGGGAGGACCGCTGCTGTGCCTCCCCCACAGGGAATAGAGTGAAAAGTGGTCGTGATGTTTGAGGTGCCTGAAGTGTGCCTGAAAGGAAATGAAGAACTTCTAGCCACAGCATCGATTCCTTGAGAGCTAAGGTCATACGATATCTACTTGGCACCCCTTAGCGTAGCATGCGAGGTGATTGGGAACTATGTTAGCAAAAGAAGTAGGCGATGCGTACAGCTCGACATTATTTTGAATGTCGAGCTGTTCATTTTCTTCAAGGAGGAGAATGCTGATACATGTATGCGAATGAATTGAATTAATTTCTTGTTTCTGGTATGTTAGTTCATTGAGACACATTTGTTAACTCTAATGATACTCTTCACCCCTGTTCAAAAGTGTAGTCCTTTTCAATACAGGAAATGTGCTTAACGCTGATGAGTTACTCCCAGTGGGAGTTGTACCTTTATTGTCAAACTGGTTCATCTTTTTTTGTCCAGCTTTTTCAGGTACATTTTACAGATTGATTGGATTAACCCAATGAGAGTGTTCTGTATGTTCTAGACAGTCAGCGGCTGTAGTCGACTTACAATTTGTTTCTCTGTTTCTTTTAGCTTCTTATCCTGTGTTTCCAAGACTTTGCAGAGTTTCCGTGTCTGTAAAAATGAACCTTTCAGAGCAGTTTTTATTGGCTCACTGTCAAAAAACATTATGTCACGGCTTTGTTTTAACTAATTTTTCTTTTAAGACATGGCTCATTAACAGCTGCTGTGATCCTGGCCTCATTTGAACTTGTCCAGTCACTGCCAATATTCCAGACTTATTGAATCATTTTGTGTCGAGCGTTATCCAATGAAACGTCGAGTCATTCACTGGTGTTTGTGTGGATTTACAAACCAACTCCAGCTTCATTGTCAGCCTGTACCTCTGGCCACACCACTCACCCCCTCACTCATGTTCACTCACGATAGATCACTGAACTTTCTCTTCGTATTTGAAATAAGAATTTCAGATCAGCAGCAGGTGAAATTTACAGCCAGTATGTGGAGACTCACCTCCGCTGCACAGGTAGTAAGATGCCACGAGAAACTGAAATCATTCACAGGGCTTGTTTTATTGAAGGTGTTTCACCCAGCTGTACCTGAGCTCACACGTTAAACCCTCAGCAGTCTTTTCCCTGTCATACCTCCTCGTGGATGAGGATGTAGCTGAGTGTCTTCAGTTACATCCTCCTCCATCAAGAGGTGTAGCATCTCCACAGGCAGTCACAAACCAAATCTATTTCTATTCCTGTAGGTTCTTTTACAATGACAAAATAGCACTGTGCACACCAACACAATAATAAGATATATAGCATGTTCATCATCTTAGATAATGATACGCTTCTACTGGCAGAATACCTGCCATGCCCTGGAATGTATCCCTGTATGAACAGGAGACGTTTCATGGGTTCTTGTGACAAACACATGTGACAGTATTAAAGAGCTTTAATTTTATGCAGTCTAAAACAGTTCACTTTATTATACATGCCTCTCTGTCTGTGAGAAGCCCCCCTGAGCAGCACGCACTCAGCACGATGTTGGAGAATCGAGTCTGCTTCATGTTGACGTGATGGCTCCAGCTGCAGATCTCCCATCACACCTCAGATTACAGGAGCTGGACTCAGCTACAAACTGGATTGTCTTCTTCTCCAGGCTGGTACAGCTTTTCATTTCACTTTATTAGCACTGCAGTTTTAGAAACTGTGCCACACATTAAAAGTTCATGACATACCCAGCCGACAGTCGGCTGCTGTGTCCCACCCGGTAGTTTCTGTGGTGTGTCCCAGCTAATTGATCATGTGTTATCACATGTTGATAATACATGATGCCAGTGAGAGCGCTGCCCGACTGACAGTCCGGCTTAGTCAATCACTTAATTTCACCCATTTAGTACGTTTATCCATCTTTTTTGTCATCTTTCATCAGTGATATTCAGAGCATTTGGCAGACTGTTGAATTGGATTGAGGGTGGAATGAAAATGGTGAACGCGTTCTGTTTCGTTCTTTCTCTGATACGTAGGATTAGGAGCACAGACTACTATTGCCGGGCTACCATGCTTCCATGTTGGCTGTAGGCTGTAGTCTCTGTGCTGTTCAATGCAACTTTTAACAAAGTATGTGAGTCAGCCAAACTCATCATTTCTACAATATCTGCAGCTCATATGTTGTGGTTGTAGAAAAAATGTGGTTACATTTGAATAAATAAGAAAATGTCAAGTGCAGGTCTGTGACGGGATGTCATTTCCAGTCAGACACATCCACCCATTCTTAACCCCAACCTCCACACCTTTTCTCAGGCTGCATAAGTTACTCCTGCATTGGCACTGAGCGTTGGCATTCGACGTAAATCGTGAGGTACGTAACTTCTGGGGACACTGGACTGGAGTCCACACTGATGTCAAGGGGGCGCCATAGTCATAAAATTGAAATGGAATTACTGGTGTATGAGGACTGGTTCTGACTCAATGCAAACTCCAAGTATGTTTGTTTGGAAATGTTTAATATCTGATAATATCAGAGACAAAGTATAAGAATTATGCTCTTTTGTGATGAGATTATTTCCATGTTGTAACAGATCACAGACTGAATGTCATTTTAGTCTCTAATGCTAACATGACATTTTTCTGTCATATTTCTGTTACTCAGTGCACATAGCCAAATCAGTGTACGCTATTAAAAGTTCAGTGTCTGTTTTTACCAAATATATTCTTCCTGCTAAAAAGCCTGAGACCTTAGCTCTGCTAAAACACCACCCATGGGTACATATCAGAACACTCGTCATGATTGAAGGCCTCAATTACTGTGAATTATATGGAGCAGGCCTACATTTTCTATTTTTACCCCAGTGGAATTTCATGTAAAGGTTGCAAGTTAGTATCTATTATATAGGTTGGTGTATGTTCTGTTGATTGTGTGTTCTGTTAGTTGTTAAATGCAGCTGTCTCTTAAGCAAAATTGCATGTAACCTGTTATGATCTCAAGAAATGTCATAGAAACTCACAGTGCTAACATTTTGTAAATAACTTTATTGGATGTCAGGTTTTCTTACTTCAATTTTGCATTTCTTTCAGACAAACAGACGAGTAGGACTGTTAATAAATGAAACGGATGGGTTTTGTTGAAGTCCCAGTCCTAATTTTTTTGTTTTTATGTCACATGACACTTATGAAGACTAATCTCGTGGTGGAAAATATAGACATATTTAAACAGATAGATCGGATGCTTATTATGGACTAGACCAACATTTTAAAAATTTGGCCCAAAGCTTTTACTGCTTTGACACACACACACCCTGTGTATGATATGAATGTTTGAATCCATGTTCAAACTGTATATGCTAATTTACATTAGGCTGGTCCTGGGCGCGCGCCGTTTCTCTGTGTCCTCATTCCCTTCACTCATCACGATGTGAGAAAGATGTGGAAGGAGCAATCCAGGCGACACATTTTGTTTGTCAAAATAGGCACACCAAGTTTATTCAGGCCATGAATGTTCTTGCAGAGACTTGAATGTACTGTATGTCAGTGTGAACCGTGCTCTACCAGTATGATGGGATTGCTTTCAACACATACGATAAATGAAATGATGAAAGATTTGGTGGTTAGTCCTGTTGACTTGTTGACCAATAAAACTAAACTTTGCTGTGTTCCTACATGCCATGGATACTCTGCAATCAGTTCATTTTCTGATGATCAAACTAACCACTGCTACAGTAGGTCTGCTGTCAGTCAGTATGATCTAACTTTGCGCAAAATAGATTAAACAAGTTTATGAAAATATGCTGGCTAGTCCTGTGTGCTTGTTGATCTAGCTTGTGTTTTTCTACACGTTTAGACTTTGCAATCAGCTGATTTACTAATTAAACTCAGCTCAATGTAAACTAGAACCACATCACAAAGTTGAACTTTGTCCACTACCTCGCTGACGTTCAGGAGAAGGTTGTTGTCTTGACACCAGCGGGTCAGGTTTTCCACCTCCTTCAGATCTTTTCATTGTGTAGTGATCAGGACCACCACAGCTGTCTCATCGGCAAACTTGATGGAGGTGTTGGAGTTAAAAGTGGCTACACAGTTGTGTGTGTACAGCAGAGGACTCAAAACACAGCCCTGGGACGCTCCAATGAGGTGTCCGCCCACCCTCACCACCTTGGGTCTGTATGAGGAAGTCAAGGATCCACATGAACAGTGATGTGTTTCATTCCAGGTCCTTGAGCAGCATGAGCTGTGACCAGCCTGGAGGGAACTATAGTGTTAAATGAACTGTAATCAATGAAGAGCAATCTCATATATCT
Source organism: Miichthys miiuy (assembly GCA_036365135.1). Lineage (NCBI taxonomy): Eukaryota > Metazoa > Chordata > Actinopteri > Sciaenidae > Miichthys > Miichthys miiuy. Next base: position 28,866,080 of record CM071606.1, on the reverse strand, counting down.
CCCTTTCCTGTCCAGGAGGGATAGGGTGGTGTGTGCTGTGATGTCTTCTGTTGATCTAAATGTCATGTTCAGAAAGCGTGGAAGATGTGGAACGTGCTGCCTTTCATCCAGTAACTACTGTTTCAGCTGTTAAAAATTCATTAGAATAGTTCAAATAAACCAAATGAAGCACCTTAAAGAAGTGTTTCTCAAACTCTTATACTGTGTACCACCTCAGAAAATACCATGTTTTCAAAGAACCACCATTTTGACTGAGGTTAAAATACAGTAATGGCAGCTGCAGTTTACACAGGAGGCAAGTTTATTACTAATAGGATTATTATTGTTGATTGTTGAATCTTAAATGGAATTGGGCCAAGAAAGCGGTCCTGCTGATCCACACTTACAGAGTTTTTGAACCTTACTATCTTACTATCTTTCTGTCACATCTGAGCTCATGTACGGATGCAATGGGCAAGAACGTAGCAGGACACTGAAACCAAACATTACAGCAAATGCAAAACTTTCTAAAAGAAAATTTTTAATTTCATTTAAAAAAAAAATATTTAAGAGATTCCTCCAAGTACCACTACAGGAAGGTCACGTACCACCAGTGGTACTTGTACCACAGTGCCTTAAATCATGAGTGAAACAGAGTGGAAGGCTGATGATAGGCCAAAGGCAGAGGCCTTGCAATAGGACATAGGACAGATTTTTGTTGTCCAATCTTGATTGGCTCTTTCTAAAAGAATAAATTGCTCATTTGATGTCTTTTCTACAGAACCACTGAACTAAATTTCTTGTTTTATTCAGGAAAAAATCAGGAGACCTGATTTCAGTCATTATGTTAAAGTCTGACTGGGCTTTTGGTGATTTTAGAGTATGTTAGTTTCTCAACATACCCAACATGTTAAGCTATTAAAGCTTAAAGCTATTGAAGCTACCAATGAATATCAGGCCCATACTGCAGAGGAGTTTGTCACTGTTTTTACTAGCTCTGCACATGAATATTTTAGATTGTGTAGCCCCAGACTCTCTGCAATGGTCAAATGACAGCCGATGCAGGAAGGCAGAGCTGAACTAGAAGCACAGTGTAGCTCTCAAAGATCTGATGTCCACTTGTTAGTGTGCAACAAAGAAACAAAGAACCCAGAATCGTGTTTAAAACTATAAACTCTGTGATTGGTCCCACACTTAGCCAGACAGTGGAAGTCTTCCCAGAGAGATATAAAGATTTTCTTTAAAAACAAACAAATAAACAAACATTGATTTTAACTCAACAATAACCTCCTTTAGTGACATATCTCTGTCAACACACTTTCAAATCTCCCTTGCCCTTTAGACTAACATGCCACTGTCTCCTCTCCTCCCACTTAAAGAAGCTCTCTCTGGATCCCATTTTTAGACTGAGCTGCCATTTTTATCAAAGTTCTTACAAAAAATGTCTGTGGTGTCTCTGGCTGTCGCCATCTTGGCAGTCCTGCCTCCCATGGCTAATCCAAAAATAGGCAAATAGATGGAGCATGGGTGGAGCTGAGGCGGGCTGAATAAAGCCTGGTTGTTTAAAAATGGCACGGTGAAGCTAGTTATAGAGACCAAAACTGTTTTTTGTATCAGGCTGTACATGTGTACATGTTTATTTCTGCTGGGAAGTTGGACATTTTAACATGGGGACTTATGGAGACTGACTCACTTCTGATACAAATAAAGGAGCTTTGGATACAGCTCTCTCTTAGGTCATTCTCAGGTTATGGATATTGTTGTAATTATCTATAGAAAAAAAATCAGGCACCATCACAGTGTTTGACAAAAGGTCACAGAAAAGCTTTTAATAAAACTCATCAGTTAATCAAACATACGTTCATGCATTCATGTCACCAGTCAAATTCTTAAACTGACTAAAACTGATACAAGTCTTTGAAAAAAGTGATTTGAACTAAATCCAGATTCTCGTATTAACGTCTGTTCTTACACTAAAATAGATAATGCATCTTCCATTCATGTTTTGTGCTCAGTAGATTGACAGGCTGTGTGCTGTGTGTTTCATTGTATACAAATGCAACAATTGGTGTTTGTAACTTACACAAACTAGTTTCTTTAGTGCTTTAGTGGCTCAGCGGATTAGAACAAAGCTTTTCATTTTGTTGTTTCATTGAAGGCAATGGTCAAACTTTTAGAATAAGGACTGCTTTTTGTAGAACTTGATATTAAGTGGCAATAAGTGCGTGAAATAAGTCTGTGAAATTTGTAATGGCATTTTTTTGGCTTGTTATGTTCTCTAGAAACAAATTCCAGATTATTCACCGTTTGCTGTACTTATACAGTAGATCGTCCATGTGTGTTGACATCTCTTATTCATGAGCAACTGTGGCAGTCCATTGCAGGTGCTCCTAGGATCTGAAGTCCTTTTTACTATAGGGCTTGTTTCCCAAGAGGTTATCCACCTCAGATACAATGGACAGTGATAACTTTGGGAGAACCTGGGGAAGGAGAAGAGAGGAAGGAAACAGCCTGTTATTGGAGACAGGCATTTAGTTCACAGTGTCACAAAAACTCTGGTGTGTTTGCCTGTTTGGTTTTGGTCATTTTTGATGTTGAAGCTGTCATTTGAACTCTGTCTTAATACTTCTAGTTGCTTGGGCTACAGCGATCCATTTGCTAATCGTTGGATTCAGTGCATATTTCGTGAGTGTTCAGGAACTTGCTTAAATAATGGAAAATGCATGTGTCCAGATCCTCATTAAATGTGAATGAAATGTGTCATGATGTATCAAGATTGGTTGTTGATATGCAAGATGAAGTCTCAACTTATAATGCTTATTTATTTATTTATTTATTTATTTCTGGAGGTCACTGTGAATCTTATTTAATCTTATTTATTCTGTTCTACTTTTATATAGCGCCTTTCTAGTCTTCCGACCACTCAAAGCTATTTTACACTACATATCTCATTCATTCATTCACACACATTCATACACTGATAGTATTGGCTGACAGGAGCTAACGCATTCACACACCGATGGCACAGCCTTTGGGAGCAATTTGGGGTTCAGTATCTTGCCCAAGGAACTGCCGATCATCTGATTGGTGGACGACCCGCTCTACCTCTGAGCCACAGCTGCCCCTTAGTTTGGTCAAGAAAAGTTTCAAGAAAAACTCAATATACTTGGACTTCTGGGACTGAGGTTAGGCACAGCCCTTGGTACGTTACTCTTAAAGCACCTGACAATGCAAACAAGTTTGGAGTGGGAGTGAAAGCTGTGGGTCCATATGTATTTGGTCTGTCAAATCAACCAGAACTAAAAAGGCAACAGTAGATCATAACAACTTTAAACAATCCAAACCTGAGTCTTGATAACCACAGGCAACATTACATGGTACCAAAAAAAAAAAAAGTTCCACTTGCTGCTTGTATGTTCTCTGACCTGTATCGCTCTGATATTCTCCATTAGCTGGTCAGTCCTGGAAGCTCCCAGCAGGACAGAATTGACGCCTTCGTTCCTCAGACACCATGCTGTGGGAATTCAAAAGGTGAATGCAATCCTTTAGTAGCCATTGATGTGTGGAGGTAAACAGTAAACAGTGAGGGAATTACAACTGGCTGTATGCATGCTTGATATATTTTTGCAAGTGTAATCATGTTTTTTGATTCCCTAAATATTTCTACATGCTAGTGTCATGCTTGTTTCATGATTGGCTGATCAGGTTTTCTCACTCGATTCTTTTAACTAGTATCCAAAGTTCTCCAGTAAAATGACACTTATATTCGTACCCAGATCTGCTCATGCCATACATGTGGTGAAGTCAAGCAGAGTCAAGTGTATTTGATGGAGTTCGCAGCTCAGAGTGCTGAGATGCCACCAAAAAGTATTACAGATATCAAATTAAGTACCACTTTAAGGATACTGGTAATGGTATTGTAATTTATGTAAACAGTATCCAGTCCTTGAGCATAAAATGAACCACAGATAGATTTTTCTGTAGTAAGTAAGTGTCAAACAATTTCAATAAAGCTACCGTGACAGAGACATCAACATAGTAGGATATGATGGACGTAAAGACAAACAACAAATTACAGTTTGGTTTTACCAATAGCCAGTTGGGGCAGAGTGCAGCCTAGTCGCTCAGCCACTGCCTGCAACTCTCTTAGCTTCACCTGCTGACGGTGCCCTTCCTCACTCAGGATCTTGTCCTTCATCCACTGATAACCCTGTTGGGATAAATGACATGGACTTTAGAAGTGTACCCAACCCTGTATGGCATTAAGGATGACTTGATCAGGAAGAGCAGTTATGTTTGTTTCTTAGATTAAGCGACCTTTATCACAAGGACAGCATTTCCTGTAGACTACATTGAACATTTCTTGCACCAAATTGCTACTTTTAGAGACTATTGCTTCATTGGGGTGGTATCATTGAAATAATCAACTTTGAAATAATCTGTTTCAGACTGTGATTTAGATTATGAGCACCACAATCACGTCAAAACCTGAACAAATAAATAACTGGGGCCAAAAATGTTTTATTTATCTATAATGTTAAAATGTGTGCTTGCCTGTCTATATGTTTATTCTATCTATATGATTGTTTTTTTGTCTTTATAAAAGAAGCAGGTAAAACAAGGGAAGTGAGAGAACATTAATCGGTTACATTTCAAACAGGGAACCCAAGCAACTGGACCAAAAATACAGACAACTTGGAGATAGTGCTGGTGCAATACAAATCATTTAATTACTATTGTTATTAATAGTAATTAAAGACATACAAAGCAAGACGCAGAAAGTCCATGAAACAAAAGGAAACGCTAAGAAAGAGCTGAAACACTTGATAAAACAACAAACATTAGTGAGGGGAGGACAGTGATACACAGATGAAAACTAATCAGGGCAGGCAATTAAAATTGATGGGAAACCACACAAAGACAGGAAGTCAGACAACAGGAGAGAGGAGTATAACAATAAAACAGGAAACAATCAACCATAACCTAATCAGATGAATAAGTGACAGGATGAATGGTCGAGAGGGATGTGACTTGGTAGAATTACAGGAGAAGTAGGAAAAGTTACCTTACCTTCAGCGAGGCTCGTGAATGAGGGGGAATCCCACTGTCGTACTTGCCTGAGATAATCCCACAGGCCAGTGGAGACCATGTCATAGCTCCAATGCCTGCATGCCCAAAAAAGGCCTTTTAATGGACCCAAAAACACACAGCACATTTCTAATACTCAATGATTTGTTTGTTTGCAGTTTTAAAATACAAACCTTAATAGGTGTGGGTTAGCATCAGGATTCAAACTAATACAGCTAACATATAACTTAATAGCACCTATATATCTTCCCAACAAAGAATAACCATTGTCATGTCAGAGTTCTACATTATCATAATTATTGGGACATTTTCTCACAGGCTATGTAACTGAGCCAAAAGAGGCCTCGGCTAAAATGTTATTTAAAAATTTGACAACACCACCTTGGGACTTCCCCCCAAGCATCTACCATAAGATATCCAACTCAAAAATATGTCTTAAGGGGTTTCCAACAAAGTCCACAAGAAATTCAAAATCAGACGTGTCGTTATGAAAAATAAATTATTTTATAATTTAATTATTAATTATTTCTAACAAAATGTTGCAACAAAATGTCCCTCAATACAAGTAAGATTAAAAGTACCAGTCATAAAACAACTTTCAATAATAAAACAGGGTTTTAAAGGGTCTGTGTTTAAGAAGGTTCAAACAGGAAAGATAACTGCATACGGGTGGCCAAACAAATCATGCAAACTATACAATACAAATAAATAAATAAAACAATGCAATAAAAAGAAAAATGAGCCGCCCAAAATTAGTTACCTGAGACACAAACACACACACACACACACACACACACAGTGCAATTACACTACTACTTCAGCCACGTTTCAAGCTTTTAATATTTTCAAAATAAAATGCGCCCCAATGTCAAAAAATAATAAATGAATAAAAACAATCAATCATTTTTTTAAAAAGAGATAAGATAAATTCAAACTCAGTCAAAGCAGCAGTGGCAATGTGTGCTTTCTTTCCTGTTTACTAGCGCTGAATTTAAAATGTGGTAAAATAGACCACATGAACCATCATGCTGGTAAGTAGAGTAGAGTAGAGTAGCGCCATAATTGTAAGGAGAAAGGTCAGAGGTAACAGGTCTATTTATATTGTCCTGTGCAGATAGGGGGCCCAAACACTTCCGCTGGTTACACTAACCTATCTTGTGGAAGAGATCAGGGAGTTGCACTTCAACCTTCTCCCTCTGGAACATGTGATACTCCGCCTGTTCACAGATAGGTGGGATCTGGTTGAACTGTCGTGCCACTGAATATGCCTCCTATAGCAAACACAAGGATCAATTATTAGACAGTTGTGTTCACATGTCCAAAGTTTTAGATCCAATCAAAAAATGGAAGCGCGGAAAATCCACCAAAACCCAATGTACAAATATTAATTATCAAAAAAGTTAAAACTCAGGAAAAACAGGATTGGACACAAATAGACAAAAATGCAACAGAATGACTTAAGTGGTTTATTTAATTTTGTATATTTGATGGAAAGAGCTTAAGGGTGGGAATGCAAGTCTGGGTGACAGAAGATAGAGATAGGAGCATAAATAAAAACTTCTCAGTATTATGGACAACAACGCCCATCCACTGCATGGCCTCCATTTTTACCTCATGCATGTATATAGTGTTCTGTGTTACTGTGTTACTTGTAATGCTGCTGCAACATAAGAATTTCCCTCGATCAACTGATGCATTTACAGGCTACTTTGAGACTTGTATGTGAACTCACCATGATCTCCATGGAGCTCCATCGTGATGTCCCCCAATACATGGCCATACCCTGGTTGATCACGTGGGTCATTGCTCTCACCGTCTCTACCAAAACAGCCAAAATTAGTTAAGTTACTAAGTCATCAGTAGTGTAGATAAGACAGAAAAGTCAAAAGAAAAAAAGAAGGACAAGAAAAAACACAAAACCATACTGTCTAATATGTTCCTCATGTAAGATACATGTTCATATACAGCTGATAAAAGATGGATATATGTTTTTGAATGGTTTTAAATATTCTCCACACGTCCAACAACTCCCCAGCAATATCCAAATGCTTCTTTCCCTGACATGTGACTGAATGAACCAATCAGAGGTTAGAATGACAATACCAGGTACGGGCTCGTGGCATAGGTGAGAGGGACTTGATTAAGGCATCCCACTCACCTGTTGGCTGTTGGATCAGTGAGCTGGCTAACTGATCAATAAATGATCTGTCAGATTGCTCAATTTTGCCATGAATGATAAGACTGCAATTAATATAAAACATGGCTAGAAAGTGGATGATCAAACTTTGCATTGCCTTCCACTTAGTTGATCTGTAATCCCCTTCATTGAGTTCTGGATCAGCCCTGGGGATTTTCCCAGTTGGATGTGCCCAGAAAACCTCCAAAGGAAGTTGCCCAGGTATTGTGATCAGATGCCCGAACCGAACCACCTCAGCTGGCTCTTTTTTACATGAAGGAACAGGGACTCTCTTCCAAGCTGCCTCTTGATGTCTGGGCTTTCCACCCTATCTCTATGGCTGGGCTCAGCCACCCTATGGGGGAAACTCATTTCGGCTATTGTATCTGCAATCCCATTCTTTTGGTCACTATCCAAAGACCATGGCCATAGGTGAGGGTTGGAACATAGAGTGACTGGTAACCTTTGCCTTTTGGCCACAACGTTATTATTGCTGACACCGCCTGTCCATCTCACACTCCATTTTACCGTCACTTGTCAAATCAAATCAAATCAGATCAAATTTTATTTGTACAGCCCAAAGTCACATCACAAGTACATTTGCCTTGGAGGGCTTTACAATCTGTACAGGGAGTGACACCCTCTGTCCTTAGACCCTCGGTTCGAGTGAGGAAAACCTTGCCCACAAAAAACAGGGAAAAAAGGTGGAAGAAACCTCAGGAAGAGCCGCAGAAGAGGGATCCCTATCCCTAACTATAAACTGTAATGGAGATATGGTAGCAATAATGACAGTAATAATATATGTAGTGGGCGTCGTGCAGGACCACAGCAGCAGCCACGATCCACGAGAACCTGCTGGACGAGAGAGCACAGAAACTCCAGGGAAGAAGTTTAGTTAGTAACATGCATTAATGAGACATGTATGTTTACATGCCTGAATAGGCATAACCCCGAAAGAGACAGACAAGGGGGGGCAGCCAGCCCTAACTATAAGCTCTTTCAAAAAGGAAAGTCTTAAGTCTACTCTTAAAGGTGTTGACCGTGTCTGCCTCCCGAATCCAGAATGGTAGTTTGTTCCACAGAAGAGGAGCTTGATAGCTGAAAGCTCTGGTTCCCAATCTACTTTTGGAAACTATAGGAACCACAAGGAACCCAGCATCCTGAGAGCGCAGTGTTCTAGAGGGGTAGTAAGGTACTATGAGCTCTTTTAGATATGATGGTGCATGACCATGAAGAGCTTTGTAAGTAAGGAGAAGAATTTTAAATTCTATTCTAGATTTAACAGGTAGCCAGTGCAAGGAAGCCAAAATAGGAGAGATGTGATCTCTGATCTTGGTTCCTGTCAGAACACGTGCAGCAGCATTCTGAATTAACTGCAAAGTCCTAAGAGACTTATTGGAGCAGCCTGATAACAAAGAGTTACAATAGTCCAGCCTAGAAGTAACAAATGCATGGACTAGTTTTCTGCAGCCGCTTGAGACAATGCGTCTGATTTTGGTGAAGAATGCAGTCCTCAAAATTTGTTTTATGTGGACATTAAAGGAAAAATCCTGATCAAAAACAACTCCAAGATTCTTTACGGTGGGCGGAGGCCAGGGTGATCCGTCTAGAGTAACTAAGTCTCTAGGAAGAGAGTTTCTGAGGTGTTTGGGTCCAATTACAAGAACTTCAGTTTTGTCTGAATTTAACATCAGAAAATTGTAGGTCATCCAACTTTTTATATCCTTAAGGCATGCTTGAAGTTTAGTTAACTGATTGGTTTCATCAGGCTTGATCGATAAATATAATGGGTGTCAGCGGCATAACAATGGAAATTAATGGACTGATTCCTATTAATGTTCCCTAGAGGAATAAACTGAATAGAAGTGGTCCTAGTACAGAACCTTGTGGGACTTCATCATTGCGTGAACAAACTAGACCGATCTAAATACGAAACCAGCTTAGGCTTCCTTTGATGCCAATTTGATGTTCCAGTCTCTGTAAAAGAATTTGATGGTCAGTGGTGTCAAATGCGGCACTAAGATCTAACAGGACAAGTACAGAGATGAGTCCTTTGTCTGATGCCATTAGGAGGTCATTTGTAACTTTGACTAGTGCGGTCTCTGTGCTATGATGCACTCTAAATCTGACTGAAAATCCTCAAATAAACTGTTCTTATGGAGAAAGTCACACAGCTGATTGGCTAGCTTTCTCAAGTATCTTAGAGAGAAAGGAAGGTTTGATATCGGTCTGTAATGGCTAAAGCCTCTGGATCTAGAGAGGGCTTTTTAAGAAGAGGTTTAATTACAGCTACCTTAAAGGACTGTGGTACATATCCCGATAATAAAGACAGATTAATCATATCCAATAAAGAAGGGCTAACTAGAGGTAAAACATCCTTGAGCAGCCTGGTTGGGATGGGGTCTAAGAGACAGGTTGACGGCTCAGATGAAGAAATTATTGAAGTTATTTGATGAAGGTCGATGGGAGAAAAACAGTCTAAATATATATCAGGTTTTACAGCTGTTTCCAAACTTGCTGAATTTGTGAATAAAATGTGAATTTGAACTTGTGAATAAAATCTTATGATACTCCTCTGCTTGAGGATGTAACTCACTCCCAATCTCGATGGTGCAATCCTTTTTCTGTTTTCCAGCAGAGGACCACAGCCTCAGACTTGACTTGGACTTGACTTGACTTAGAGGCTGATTCTCATATTGGCAGCTTCACAACTGATTGCAAACCTCCCCAGTGTTAACTGAGGGTCACAGTCTGATGAAGCCGCAAAAAGCAGAGACTGGACACTCTCCTCATTTCAGCTGTGCCTTGACATCCTGTCCATGAATATCACAAATGGCATCGGGCAACTTCGTCCAACACAGCTCCCACTTTAGCTATAGAAGAACTAGATGGCTTGGAGCAGCAGCCCGGTAGCCCATATTCCCCCAGTACCCACCAATGAATGATGTTTTATTTCACTTCATGTAAGGTGGCATACCTAATGGAACAATAAATTGAATAAGCAAAATCAATGATATTTAATTTATTATATAACTGTTTATTTTTGTAAATTAAAAACCATTGTAATAATTTCCTTCAGTGGATTATTATTCCATTGATACAAAATTAGCAGAAAAGACAACAAAACAGGATTTGATGTCATGAAACTGAGTTAGTTGTGTATGACTTATCCCAGCTACGTTAGCCTATACACTTCTCAGGCTCAGGTGTGCCATGCACCTCTGGCACTGAAAAAAAACCTGTGGCATGCTGGGCATGGCACATTTCAATGTGCCATCTTGATTCTATAACATTCTCTGAGAAAGCAAAGAAACAAGAAGAAGACAATTTTACCAGCTGTGCTAATATATAGTCTTGTTTATATTATATCATAATAAATCAAAACAGATGTTCATGTTATCATCCAAAATAGATAATAATAATCCTCAGTATAATTTCCCCACCACAGAAAGCAAAGAAACAAGACTGATCTGTTGAAGAATAAGCACACCCACCTTCTATCGGTGTGTTAGGATCTGGACGATTCGCGAATACCACATCTATGTACTCCAGCTGAAGTCTTTCTAGTGATGCCCTCAGACCTGTTTCACAGTTATAAATTATAATCACATACATGCTGATGTCATGTAGCTATTTTCATGCACATATGAACAACTTTAGAGCTGTGCTGTCTTTACAAACAAATGCTAGTCTAGTTATTATCAGTGGGTAAAAATCTTACCTTCAATTATATGTTTTCTAGACAATCCTCTTTCCATTTCTGCTCTGAAAAACAAACAGAGTTCATTTCAGAACTCAAGGTGTGTAGAATTCTGATATCCATTTTATATTGGTCTTGCTATATTGAATACATGCAAGCACAAAGCACAGAAGGAAATACTGCAGTACTGGTAAAACCCTTTATAATGTCTATCTAGAGCAGTGTTCAGTTTGTCAATTCTGGGCTACTGTAGAAACATGGTGGTTTAACATAGCAGACTCTGTGGAGGAGGATCATCTGTAAAGCTCATTCTAGGATAACAAAACAAAGATTATGAACTAATGAAAACACGCTTATGAATATTATGAATATTATTATATTCATTCTGCTATGTTCTGTAAATAGAGCCCCCTGAATCTGACACATTGCACCCTAAAGTCACTCACAAATGACAGTCAGTCCACAGAATCAGGAACCATCTGTCTTATGGGGATCCCCTCCATCATTCTATTTACCCTTCAAAAGCCCCCCAGGGAATCCCTGGTCAGAACTGATCTTCAAAATCAATTTTAGCTCTCTGCATCTTGCCCCTAATGTTTTTTCTTTTTCCAATAAAGCGGTGTCATCTTTGAGTGTCTTTAATTCTCACTAAGGCACATTTAGTGTAAGTTAAGTCAAGTCAAGTCAAGTGGGCTTTATTGTCATTTCAACCATATACATAGAACACAGTGAAACAAGACAATGTTTCACCATAGACCATGGTGCTACATTAAACATAAACCATGGTGCAGATTAAAGAACTACATTAAAGTGCACACACAATTCAAAAGGGTTACATAAAGTGCAGTACGTTTAGACAGAACAACAGACAGACAGAGTGTAACAGACTTGGTGTATGCTGCATATGGATATATACAGTATAATTATAGTGAGGGTGTACAGTAGAGGTAGATACTGAATAAATTTAAGTAGCAGCAGAGATAAAAAGTGTTCATGGATGTGTGCAATGTGCAGATTGTTTGTTATGTTTAGCTGTTGTCTGATTGTCTGTGGGAAGAAACTCTTTCCCATCCTGCCAGTATTGGCCCTTAAACTGTCAAACCGTTCCAGAAGGCAGCCTGGGTGTGGTGTGATGGATCATCCACAATGCTTCTGGCCTTGCGTAGGCAGTGCGTGTTGTAGATGTCGATAACAGAGATGGTCTTTTCAGCTGTCCTCACAATACGCTGTAGGATCTTGTAGTCTGAGATGGTGGACTTGCAATTGCCGAACCACGCCGTGATGACAGTCAGCTCAGCCTGCTCTGTGCAGATTCATGCGGGCTGCTTGTGGTGTCAAAAATAGAACAGACGCATATTCTCTGTGGAGCAAAGTGGAGAGTCGTTTTCACAGTGTTTCTGGTGGAGTTTGAAACATTGACTAGAATGGCGATTAGCTTAATTGCATCTGGGCCTGGTGGAATTTGTACATGAGTGATGTGTCTGATGTTCAGGGTCCATGCGAAATCCTCTGTGATGTGGATGCCCAGGAACTTGGACAATCTCCAGTGGGGAGTCCTAGATGGTCAGCAGGGTGCAATAACATTGAGCTCTCCTAAAGTCAGCGATGACCTCTTTTGTTTTGTCCACACTGAGGGACAGGTTGTCAGTGAGTTGTTCCACCTTCTCTCTGTACTCTGTATGCCTGGTCATTTCCACTGATCAAATCCACCACGGTTGTAAAGTGTGACTTTGATGATGTGGTTTGAACTGTATGCTGAAAAGCAAAGGGCTGAGCATGCAGCCATGAAGGACTCTAGTGCTCAGCATTGTGGTGTTGCAGGTCTTGTTCCTGATCTGGACTGCCTGAGGTCTCCCTGTCAAGAAGTCCAGGACTTAATGTCACAGTCTGATTTCAAAACTGTATCTTGTTTGCGCATCAAATGATGAAATGTGTTGGACCCTGTTGTAGTTGGGAAGATTTGCTGATAGGGACAGTCAATACTGTCAGGTGGTCATGCAGACATGGAGTTGAAAGCCCCAGCAGTAGCAGTATAAAAGTTGCTGAGGGCCACCACAGGTTCAACACAGTTCCTGACATGTAGCTCTTTAGCCTTACAAATTGTGAGAGCCCTTTACCTATTACAGTTTTTCTCAATTGCTAAAACACTAAAACCCATTGGCCGAACAAAGTTCTCAGTTGCCTGAACTCGTTTAGCTAATTGTGCAGTCTGTTGTCAATAAAACACAATTTGCAGATCTCACTTACACTTTTCAGCGAAACTCTAAACACATTCTCATTCTCAAAACACATTCTGCGCTCTAATGCACGTCATCCAAATTTGTAAATACAAACAGAGCAGACATGTCATTGATTAAACACAACCACTCAAGATTGATTTCACTTGTTTCAAATGATGTGACACAACCAATATAAGCCAGATCAGAGAGCAAACAGGTTGTTGAAGGTGGGAATGAGAAACTCTGAGAATGGATCTGAGAAAGTTCATCACTGTATGTATTGTACTGCATGAATATTCTTTGTAACTGCACATGTACTTTTTGTAAAAGATTTTGACTGGTTGCAGGTTCATATCAACAGAGAACAAGAATTACAGTATCACAGAGACAAATGACAAGTTTGTGAGATGCAGGGTACAGTACTGTAAAAATACAAGGAGGAGGAAGAACAAAAAAAGAGCAAATAATGAATTGCAAGTAATTTCTGATCAGTTTTGAGCTACTATGATAGAACATGTTTTCGTTTATCAAAGAGAAGGTATACATACTTTCCACCCCAGAAGATTTTGGTGGTGATGACTAAACTGGAGCGCCTGCATGGGAGAAGATAATAACAATACATTTCAGTGATAAAAATATTGTGATATATTGATGTAAAAGTATTTAGTATCATCAAGTATCTTAAGTTTGATCATTCATTCAACTTTCCTGTTTTATTTTGTCCTTTCTGACAACTTCACTTCCCGCCTGTGTGTGTGTTTCCTTCCACTTTGCTTATTAGCCTGAGCCTCGTTAGTTCCCCTTCACTAGTTCATGTGTGTCTTTATCTTTATATGTCTGCCATTTCAGCCTTTTGACTAGTTTCTTCCTGTTTTTTAGATTTCCTGCTGTTATGGAATTTTCTATCCTTAGGTTACACGAGGTCACGTGTGGGCCTTGAGGTCCTCTGCAGTATTAGTTGTTTGGCTTTGGTTGAGAACAGTAGGTGCCAGTCTATCTCAACACTGTGGTGGCCAGGGTCGAAGAGACCTATTGCTGTCTTCCTAGACATAATAGATAGCTTGCCATTGACGTTCCAATCTGTGTAAATAGACGTCTGTGTCTCCAGACTAGAATATGCTGACAATAATTTCACATGGTCAACACTTTTAAGAGTAGACTTAAGACTTTACTTTTTGATAAAGCTTATAGTTAGGGCTGGCTCAGGTCATCCCTTAGTTATGCTGCCATAGGACTAGACTGTCGAGGGACTCCCCCTCCCTCCCCTCTCTCTCTCTCTCTCTCTCTCTCTCTCTGTCTCTTTCAGGGTTATGCCTAGTCAGGCAAGGTACTGGTTGAAGATGCAGTCACATCTCCCTTTACTGAAAACTCGCTCTCTCTCTCTCCCTCTCTTTTTCCCTGTTAAAAGGGTTTTTGTGGGCAAGTCGAGTTTTTCCTCACTCCCGAACGGGGTCTAAGGACAGAGGGTGTCACTCCCTGTACAGATTGTAAAGCCCTCAGAGGCAAATGTACTTTGTGACTTTGGGCTGTACAAATAAATTTTGATTTGATTTGATTTGTAACACCTCCAAGGGTGAAAACATTCTCTTTGACTAATTCTGGGCGTATAGTATTTGTGGTGTTATCTTGGGGTTTAAAGTCTATCCACCAGCATGAGTTGGGAAGAATGTGAGACCGACTCAGGCACTTCTGATGTACTTTGAGAGTGTCTCTAATTCTCCTTGTCGACACATCAATAAATATTACAGCATAAGACATCAGAGGCTCCTGAACACTTTCTTCCCTCCTGACCTCACCATTGACCATTGATTTCAGCAATTTCTCCATAACACCTGCCTGTTTCCTGATTCTGCATTTTGTCTCACCCATTGGATCCATCCATCCATCCATTATCTGTAACCTCTTATTCTCATCAGGGTCACGGTGGGGCTGGAGCTTATCCCAGCTGGCTTTGTGCGAGAGGCGAAGTACACACTGGACAAGTGGTCAGTTCATCACAGGACACATAGAGACAAACAACCATTCACACTCACATTCACACCTACGGACAATTTAAAGTCACCAATTAACCCGTTAAGGTTAATCTATCTATCTATTAAACTGGTCCCATAGTCATTATTTCACTCATTCAAGTAATTTGACTAACGTCATGAATATAGTTATAGTTTGTCATTTTTGACTGTGGCGTTCACAGTCTGTGTGACACTATATTACCCATACTCCACCACACCACATTGTGAATATTAATAATGTCTTTTTATGTTGAATCCATGTTTTTAAATAAATGTGGAAATTAGTTGTCATGACTGATGTTATGATGATGTTCAGAAACATGAACGGACACAACAGGAGGGTTTTAAATAAACCTTCTCATATGATACTAGAAAGTGTGCACTAAAGACAATCTGTACCTCCATCCTTTCTTCTTTATGATACTTCCCAACACAACTTCAGCCCTGGGGTGGGAGGGGGCGGTGTGGGGGTTGATAGAGAGAGACAATATTGTTAAAGAGTACTACCATTATTACCAGTTAAATATCCCATTCATGTCACCATTTAGTCTAAAAGCTGAATGCTGACACAGCAGTCCAACCTGCAGACACTCCCTTTGACCAAATAAAGGATGTATTTCATTTATCTTTCTCCATGTGAGGGAAAATATTGTTTTTGTGTTTGTTGACATGTTTTCTGGGTGGACTGAAGTTTTCAGAACATCTAAAAACTGATGCTGCAGAAGTGCTGCTGAGAGATTTAAAAAAATAATAATTGACAAATGACAAATGATCACATTAACTTGGGATAGATTATCTCTCCTCTTAACAACAGCCTTTGCTTTGCAATGTTGGGTGCGCTTACAATAATAATATGAGCGGATCAGTAGCAAAAAAAAAGCACTCATAATAGTTATATTAAGTCTTTAGAGTCTCCCTCATATCACCTGTTCTGACCCTGTGGCCTGGTTGTACAGTTTGTTTAACAGCTTCAGGTGCACTGCCACCATCCTCTGGACTGGAGTGGTGTTTATGTTGATTTACATGTAGCTTTGGAAAGTCAAGACAGATGCAACCAGATTTGTAATTTGGTCAACAGAGATACATTCATGTGTAAACAGAAGTGTATTGAGTCACATCTTGATTTGATCCAGATATGAGACACTTTGAATTACAAGTTTAAAGGTGGAAATACTTACTTCCCAGCATTATACACTTCTGCTGTGTCGAACAGGTTGATTCCATTGTCATATGCCAAAGTCATCAGCTCCTCTGCTACCTTCAACAGCAAAATATAAGATGATAAGTATGAACAAAGATTGTACTTTCTATACTTTGTCTCACTCAGACCACCAAGGCGTCCTTTTGCTGACAGGTTCTTCACAAGGCAATCAATATATATATATCAGTATGTTACGTCACTATAAAACCTCTTAGGAGGGGCTTCTGAGCCACTGTGGCGATGTGCCAGTAGGAATGGCAGTGTCAGAGTAGATTGGTAGATGCACCACTTCAGATCTTACCATCTATTTGATGGATTTCCATATCTGTACCATTTGGTAAAGATGTTAAAGGTCATTAGGATGAATCCTAATGACTTTGGTTAGCCTAGAGTTTTCCTCAGAGGACCATGAAATTAAGATGCAGTGGCATTTGTTACAGGTATTCAAGGTCTTTAGACATCTTCCAGATCTCTGATTTGCTTCCCAAATCACTGATTTGTTCAACAATCACTCTGCTAATTGATAGTGATAGGAACACATCAATTACAGACATGAATTAAATTTATTTGAACTGAGGCTGCTGCACCTGTTGCATCATTCACAAAAATTCATAATATTTTTTCATTGTGATTTTCTTGCTGAGCTAATGTATGCATGCAGGGCATTGCACTTTCAGCCAATTAAACTATAGCATCACAATGACAGTTACATTGTTGAAAGACTTATAGAGACTATAGAAGACTTAAAAACTCATAATGACCTTGATAGATTGTAAACCACAGCTTGACAGCACAATATGACATTATGTCATAGAAACACTATGACAGTATAAAATTGCAAAGTTACAACAATGACAGCAAAAATTTCTCATTGTTAAACTGGAGTCTGCATTACATGAGACTGTTGAGGTGTTCTTGCTTACCTCATCCGTTATCTGGCCTCCAAAGGTAACCCATGTGCCTGCACAAACATAAAATGATTACACTATGTGGATGTGTGTGTGTGTTGCAGCAGATATCTGATCCTTTTGGTTTACTTTGATCATAGGAAATAATTATAATATTTCAAAAAATAAATAAATTACAAGAACAACAAATTGCATTGCAACAAACTTGCATATTGTTCTGTTTGCTAGCCAATATTTGAGTGTGCCAGTACAGATTTGTTCGAGCAGAATTTGAGTATATGACTGAAGACAGAATTGTTACTTGAGCATGCAAAACTATATTTGAGTGAGTAACTGCTGTCCCACCCTCTTTAACCATTTACTAGCAGAAATGAGAAAAGTGTGTTTTAGAATGTACTGCTTGGCGAACCTGCCTAGAAACTGTATCCTCATATTATTTTCCAGCATGCCTGGATATGCTTCTCTGGCGTCATGTTTAGCTATAACATACATATGAGACTATAACATCATCTGATCTAATATATAGAGAGTCAACGAAAACTATAAATACACACACATTCCAACTCTGCTGTTCTGCTAGAATACAAAAATGCAAATTATGAGCCCTCATTTATCCAGCAGGAAAAAAATCCTTCAAAAGTCTTTAACATAAAGGACATACAAGTTCAATGTCTGCTAAAAGATTAAAATGATGGTGACCATGCAGACGGCTGAGTCCAAGGTCTGTGATCATCTGCTAACAAGATGGTCTGAGCAGGAGGAAAGACAGCTGAACATGACCCTGCACACACTGAGGTTCCACATCACACAATTCAATTTCATTGATATATTTTGTTTTGAGGCGGCAAGGTGCTGCAGTGATTAGCACTGTCGCCTTTCATCAAGAAGGTTGCTGGTTTGAACCTTGGCTGGGCCTTTCTGTGTGGAGTTTGCATGTTCTCTCCATGTCTGTGTGAGTTCTCTCCGGGTACTCTGGCTTCCTCCCACATGACTGTAACAGGTTAACTGGTGACTCTAAATTGCCCGTAGATGTGAATGTGAGTGTGAATAGTTTGTTTCTATGAGCCCTGTGATGAACTGGCATGGAATTAATAAACAGCTGAAGAAATAGAGAAAGATGAAAGATGAAAACGAATGCATGCATGATAACTCAACTCAAAATGTTGACCAGCAGCCTGAAGAGCACTTCAGTTTGTTTGGTGCTTGCTCAGTTAATGTATCTAATACTTCTGTAGATTAACATGGCCTTACTGTCATTATAGATGGGCTTGCATGTGTATGCCACACTCACCTAATCCAAGACAGGAAACCCTTAACCCAGATTTTCCCAGATTTCTGTTGAAAAAAAAAACACTGCATTGAGAACAGCACATAATAAACTGTATATCATATAATCAGTATATTCTATTTTGTATATCAATGATGTGCAGACAGCGGGCTGTACAGCCTGTATCACTGTGTCAGGATGAACTAAATATATTTGTCCACACTGTGTACAACAGGCCCTTTTCACAGCAGACATTTAGATTTTTGTGTTACTAACATCAGCACTGCTCCATTCATTCACTCATTCACTCTTCAGTCAGAAGACAGCCCACAGCTACAACACAATGCAGGGGGCTGCGTCTTGTTTAAAGCACCAGTCAGACAATAAAATTTTATCCAAGAAGTCCTTTTGGACTATTGGGTCTAAAGGTCTGATCAGACTCAAAAACACTAGACACACTAGAGTTTACAATACATGATATGGTAGAAATGGAACATTAATATCTTCATAAATAGCATTTTTATTGCATGCCGGGTGTCCCCCTAACTCCCTAGAGGGTCCTTGCTTTGTAAAGTGGCATGCTTGAGCAAATTGAGGCAATTGGACTTTTTGTATTGAAAGTGCATTATTTTATTGTTCTTCATATATTTGATTGAAAAACTGCATGTGTATGTCAGGCAAAGGGTTTGGAAAATATTATTTTTATTCAAAAACTCTTTTGAGTAAAAAAAAGTTTTTGTTTTTGAAATTCTTTAGTGTATTGTAAATTTTTCACTCATACTTCCTTTATATGCACATTACATCCATGGCTCTGATAGCCTAGGGTCTTCTGTACCTATAGATACAGCTGCCCATAGATTAGGGGCGGCTGTGGCTTGGAGGAGAGAACCGCCAAGAGCCACAGCCGCCAATATTGGCGGTTCGATCCCCGGCTCCTCCAGTCTGCATGTCAAAGTGTCCTTGGGCAAGATACTGAAAACTGAAAAATGGCTTAGTCACTAGTAATAATAATAATAGTAATATTAGTGTATAAAATAAGAATCATTATGATTTGTTAACTTACAATGAGCCTCTACAGACCTGCTCTTCTATGGAGTCCGCCATGTTGACCGCCATATAGCCCAGAGTGGACAATCTAAACACTGGCTCTAGATGGGGCCTTTTGCGTTTAACAACCTCTGTAGTTTAGATACACGTTTTTACACACTGGTCCTTTATGATTAGGCTCTACTATTCTGCTTGCTTGTCAGCATTTAATCAAAATTGTCTATCACCACCAAAAGTGTAATTAATATCATTTGATGTTGAATGTTGCCTTCATCTGCTTTTGGGTTTCACTGGCAAAAAATGCACTGCACGGTTGTTATGTCTTTTTTGTTTGTTTAACTTTGCTGTTTGTGAGTTAAACAATGATTATTTTTCTCTATAAGAGAGCATAATTTTAATTACTTAGAATTCATTGATTGGTTGTAGATTTATATTAGCCACTTTCACATCTTAGCTCAGCTTAGCTATATGGTCACATCTTACCTGTAAATCATGCCAGTGGAATAAGACATTGTGTCCCTGAGTGAAACATGGTTCATCCTAAGGAAATCCTCCAGGTTTTTGAGCTGAGCAGCTGCACGAACCTCTCTCAGGCGCTGGAACTCTGCTAACTGCCTGCTGCGCTGCTGCCTTTCCTCCTGCTCCAGTGCTTGCTCTGACAAGAAACAGCTCAGGCCACTGTGCACACTCTCACTCATGGATGACAGGGACATTATCTTGCCTCCAGACCAGCCGTTTCCACTGCTGATGCTACTGCTTCGACATATCCCACTGCCATCTCGACTCCCAGGTGGCACCCCTCCACTGCCCCCAGGCCTGGGCATCTGGAAGTTGATGAGAAAACAAAATCTGGTGTCAAAATCACACAGAAGTGTGATTGAAGCCATGATTTATAAATGCCACCTCAGCTGATGGGTGGGTTGTTAATCATCGGGACAATCCTGTTCCAATCCATGTGCATCATGGCTTGTAACATAATCACAGCTGTATTTCATGGTCCCTGCTCTGTACTTCAATAATGCAGGCAACAGAAACAAACACTGAATCATTTATGGCTGAGTGAAGTATGTGAAGGAATGATGTTGCTGTTTGGCTTTGTGGATGAAAGGATGAACATGCACACATGCACAACAATGCTGTTTTAAAGAGTGCAAGGTCTATACTCACATACTAGGTGCCTGGGTAGACATCTGTGGAATTGTGGCATGCATGAAGATATTTCACTATGTGGAGACACAGCACTGTTGGCTGAAGGAAAAATTAAAAGACAAAATGATCTTTTGAACATTGATGGTGTTAGATTGGAAACACAACGGACAAGCGCTTGACAAACACACAAATTGTCTCTAAAGAACCAGTTGAAAAATATAAAAGTTTAGTCCTCAAACATGAAAAACATACTATAGTTGACTTTCTATAAATGCTTCTTATTGTAAATGATGCATGAATGCTTCTTAGGTACTTCTGCCTTGGGAAATTTTATGGTTCAGGACCTGTACCAGTATTATTACTGTAAGCCTTTTTATTCACCCGTGAGTTTGCTTCATTCATTCTGGTCGGTGTTTACATCCCGCCTCAGGCCAACGTGCAGGACGCACAGCGCATGCTCGCCAACCAGATTCTGTGCGTGGAGCAGACCAACCTGGACTCTTTAGTTATTAGCAACAACACAGAGAGCAAGCGCCGGCCTCGATAAAGCTGTTAATCAGAGAAATAAAAGGTTATTTCCTGATTGTTTCACAGCGGTTACATTCAGCGGGTATAGACACGCCCACAGCAACCCACCTCAGCTCCCCCCACCACCCGCACTAAAGCCCCCAGGGTGTGGTTATGGAATCCTTTGAGCACCTTGTGCTTTCACACCTGAAAGACATCACTGACCCCCTCCTGGACCCCCTGCAGTTTGCCTACAGAGCCAGCAGGTGGATCACTGACTTCCTGTCTGACAGGAAGCAGTGCGTGAAGCTGGGGAAGCATGTCTCCGACTCCCAGACCATCAGCACCAGATCTCCCCAGGGCTGCGTTCTTTCTCCACTGCTCTTCTCCCTGTACGCGAACAGCTGCACCTCCAGTCACCAGTCTGTCAAGCTTCTGAATTTTGCGGACGACACCACTCTCATCGGACTCATCTCTGATGGTGACGAGTCCGCCTACAGGTGGAAGGTTGACCATCTGGTGACCGCTCTAAAGACATTGGAGATGGCTGTGGACTTCAGGAAGAACTCACCTATCCCCATCACCCTCTGTGACTCCACAATTGACACTGTGGAGTCTTTCCGCTTCCTGGGAACTATCATCTCCCAGGACCTCAAGTGGGAGCTGAACATCAGCTCCCTGATCAAGAAAGCTCAGCAGAGGATGTACTTCCTGCTGCAACTGAAGAAATTCAACCTGCCAAAGACAATGATGGTGCACTTCTACAGGTGCACTTCTACACAGCCATCATTGAGTCCATCCTCACCTCCTCCATCACCATCTGGTACGCTGCTGCCACCGCCAAGGACAAAGGCAGACTGCAGCGTGTCATTCAGTCTGCAGAGAAGATGATTGGCTGCAATCTACCGTCGCTCCAGGACCTGTACGCCTCCAGGACTCTGAGGCGTCACCCAGACACAAACTCTTTGAGACACTCCCCTCTGGCAGGAGGCTGCAGTCCATCAGGACCAAAACCTCACGCCACAAGAACAGTTTCTTTCCATCCGCTACTAGCCTTATCAACAAGGCCCTGACACTCTTTCACTCTTCACACTCTACATGCCTCTACATGTCACATTGACACTGCACTCACAACTCTATGCGTTACATTAACGCTCAGTTAATTACGTGCCCATAACGTTCGCGAAAAGTCACAGATTTTTGCGGTTAATTACGCGCCATTTCCACACCTCGCATATGATCAAACTCGTCCTACAGATTGAATGCTAACGCCTTCAAACTTGCACAGGTTACTCTTCAGCCATGGGGGATTAAAAGTTATCGAAAACTTTTCCTGTAGTCTGAATGGCGTGGCCGTGGTGATGCCTCAAACTCCGACGACTCTCCACTGCTCGCCATAAAACACAAAGTCGCTTATAACTTGTGCATACATCGTCCGATTCTGACCAAACGTCATAGGGTGGACGCTGGCCTCGGCCTGAATGCGTACATATGCCCATAATGACACTCACCTATAGCGCCACCTGCTGGTGGTTGGAAATGTAACGCTTCACATGTCAAGGTGTCACGCCTATCTGGATTGCTGCAGTGTCATCAAATTGGCTCATGTAGGGCTTCAGGACTTGGTGATGCTTCCTGGTGAAAACAATGACGCCACCTCATACGGTGTGGGCGTGGCCAGGTGGCGAAAGTCGTGTGATGGCGTTTGCGGTTTGAACACCTTTTCATCATCACACGGTCATGAAACTTGGCACACACGTCCACCCTGACGACCTTGTACATATGTGAAGGGTATCATGTGTGGGTGGAGCTAAATGGCTCTATAGCGCCCCCTACAAATTTTCAAAACCACCCTGCCATTGGGGATACTTGCGGCCTGCTCTACACTTGACGGACGGGTGTGCAATGCGCATGGGACGGCGTCCAGCGCCTATCCCAAACTTGCTGTATCAGAATGCAGATCAGTGCCTGTTGAGGGCAAGAGGTGATGAATTTTGTCTCTAATAGTTATAATTTTATCATTAAAGAAGCTCATGAAGTCATTACTAGTTAGACCTAAAGGAATAGGTGGCTCAATAAAGCTGTGGTTCTCTGTTAGCCTGGCTACAGTGCTGAAGAGAAACCTGGGGTTGTTCTTATTCTCCTCTATTAATGAAGAGTAATAGGCTGCTCTGGCATTACAGAGAGCCTTTCCATATGTTTTAAGATTATCTTGCCAGACTAAGTGAAATTCTTCCAGTTTAGTGGCATGCCATTTGCGTTCAGATTTACGTGCCTCTTGCTAGTTACGAGTCTGCTGGCTATACCATGGTGCTAACCTCCTTTGTTTAATTATCTTCTTTTTCAGAAGTGCAATAGAGTCTAGAGTTGTTCGTAATGAGCCTGTAGTACTATCAACAAGATGATCTATTTGTGAGGGGCTAAAGGAAGCAGACAAGTCCTCTGCTGCATTGAGACATGGCATTGAATTCAATACTGAAGGAATCACTTCCTTAACTTTGGTTACAGCACTTTCAGATAAACATCTGCTGTAGGAGTTTGTGCCAAAAGGCTTATAGTCCAGTAAAATGAACTCAAAGGTTATTAAAAAAATGGTCAGACAGAAGAGGATTCTGTGGAAAGACTATTAAATGATCAATTTCAATGCCAAATGAGGGAACAAGAGCAAGAGTGTAGTTGAGACAATGAGTCAGTTTATTTACACTCTGACAGAAGCCGATTGAATCTAATAAAGAGATAAACGCAGTACTAAGACTATCATTGTGGTTGTCCACATGAATATTCATGAAAATCACCTACAATAATTACTTTATCTGTTTTAAGGATCAAGCCTGATGCAAATTCAGATAAAAATTCAGAGTAAGGACCAGGAGCTCGATATACTGTAACAAACAGAGTTGGCTGTAATGCTTTCCGGGTTGGGTGAGTAAGGCTAAGAACAAGACTTTCAAATGAATTATAATTTAGTTTAGGTTCAGGATTTATTAATAGACTTGAGTCAAATATGGCTCCAACTCCACCACCTCGACCGGTACTTCGAGTATTACAATGACTGGGAGGAGTAGATTCATTTAAGCTAACGTATTCATCCTCCTGCAGCCAGGTTTCAGTAAGACAAAACAAATCAATATCATAATCAGATATTAATTCATTGACTAAAACAGCTTTAGAGGACAAGGACCTGATATTCAGGAGTCCACATTTAATTCTCTTATTTTGGACTGTTGGAGGTGTTGATTTAATTTTTATGAAGGTTTTATGGTGAACTCTTCTGTTTGTTTTATCTTTAAATGATGTAGGTGGACGGGGGACAGATACAGTCTCTATACTAAAGGACTGGGTGGGCAGCTGCTCTAATGGAGGCGCAGATAAGCGTCTACAGCAGACTATAGCTCTGCTTCCTGGTCTCAACTCTGGGTTGTCACGGTTTTGGTCGACTAATAAACTTGGCCATGTTTCGAGATATGAGAGCTGCTCCATCCAAAGTGGATGCCGTCTCTCCTAATCAGACCAGGTTTTCCCCAGAAAGGTGTCCAATTGTCTATTAAGCCCACATCGTTTGCTGGACACCACCTCGACAGCCAGCGGTGAAATGACGACATCCAGCTATACATGTCATCAGTGGGCACATTAGGCAGGGGTCCAGAGAAAACTACGGAGTCTGACATCATTTTGTCGTATGCACACCGATGAAACATTAATTTTAGAGACCTAAAATTACCCCGATTGGGGTAACCGGGTGTCATTACATGAATAACTGTATCTACGTTTATCTTTAGCCAGCAGTTTTAAATTAGACTCGATGTTGCCCGCTCTGGCCCCCGGGATGCATTTAACTATGGCCCCCGGTGTCGCTAACTTCACGTTTCATAAAATGGAGCTGCCAATGACCAGAGTTGGCCTCTCAGTGGGTGTGTCGCTGAGTGGGGAATATCTGTTAGAAACGTGAAGCGGTTGGTGGTGTACAGTGGGCTTTATTTTGGGGCTATGCCTCTTTTGGACAGTCATCCAGCCTCCCAGCTGCTTCGGAACTGCTGGGGGACGGCTAGCTGAAGCTACCTTCGGTGGTACCGCACCGGCTACAGGGGACTTGCTAACTATAGCAGCTACTGACTGTTCGGTGGTGCGGTACCGTGCCTCTAAATCACTGAGCCTCGCCTCCAAAACTACAAATAAACTACATTTATTACAAGTACCGTTATTGCTAAAGGAGGACGAGGAGTAGCTAAACATGTGGCACACCGGGCAGGAGAGAGCAGGAGAGGAGAGAGGAGAAGAGGAGAGAGAAACCATTGCTATAGCTAGGCTAGTTAGTGTGACTAACAGAAACTGGTAAAACTATCGAATTGTGGTTACTAAAGTTAAGAGACCTGTTCATGCACAAACAGAAGTCTAAGGATAGTGTAGAGATATGTAGATAATTGCTGATGTGAAAAATATACGAAAATCTGTTGAGGTGAGTAGAGCAGAGAGCACCATGGCAGTAACACTGATAACTGGAAGTGACAGAATATGCTTACCGTAAAGTCGTATTTCTTAGGTCGATCTTAGTTTGTTTACGTAATGATGAATCCTCCCAACATACCAAAGTTTGTTACAGAGTTCCACAGTACTGTTCTGTTGTTCAGTTCTGTACTAGGACCACTTCTATTCAGTTTATATACGCTTCCTTTAGGGAACATTATTAGGAATTACCCCATTAATTTTCATTGTTATGCCGATGACACCCAATTATATTTATCGATCAAACCTGATGAAACCAATCAGTTAACTAAAATCCAAGCATGTCTTAAGGATATAAAAAGTTGGATGACCTACAATTCTCTGATGTTAAATTCTGCAACACACTCTTCTACTTACGTAACATCACCAAAATCAGACGCAACGTGTCTCAAGCGGATGCAGAAAAACTAGTCCACGCATTTGTTACTTCTAGGCTGGACTATTGTAACTCATTGTTATCAGGCTGCTCCAATAAGTCTCTTAGGTCATTGTAATTGTACAATATGTCTCTGTTGATTTGTTCTGTACACGTGACATGTATTGCACGTCTGTCCATCCTGGGAGAGGGATCCCTCCTCTGTGGCTCTTCCTGAGCTTTCTTCCACCTTTTTTCCCTGTTCCCTGATTTGATTTGATAAATTTATTTTTTGAGTAATTTTTTTTTTTTTTTTTTTGAGGAGGATAATGGAAACATAAGACTGTGATCGTACATTAATATAGAGGTTGGTTCATTGTATTTTTATTAATTTAACTAAGTTAAGTTATTTATTTTTTACTGTTTTGGATTGGTGGGGAGAGTTTTTTTTATGCTATGTCACCTTGTTTTCAAAGTTTACATTAAACATTTTCAGTTTACATGCTGTATCTGTTATTAATGTACTCTACTTGTTTTCCTGTATGTAATGTAACAGACTGTTGCATCGTCACAGATCATCTGAAAAGGTCAGGAATATCGCCCTCAGAGTTTAACTAAATAGGGGCCCCCAGATAGCATCTTGCATAGGGCCCCCAAACAGCTAGAAACGGCCCTGGATAGTGAAAACACTCAATTTTAGCTGCCACCTGCTGCTGGATGAGGAAAAAACACCCTGCACTCCACCATGTCACTGAATCATGGAGTGATGTATTATTACCAATATTAGCTAAGTGTTCTTTTCCACAATAATCATCAAAAATTATCAACAGTGTTTAATTGTCATTCATGTATATTTTACATTATTAAAACAGTCGTATACATTTAAATTTACATGACATCCAACCTGTCTTAACACATGCAAATAAATCAAGACAAACTACACTTTCCACTGCTAAGCTGATAGAGCGCATAAACCAGAAAATCCCTAACCACTCAATAATTTAAGACCCTCTTTCCACATCCTGATGACGAAGATGGAACATGTAGGTGCTTTCACTGAGACTGAACAAGAACAACTGTGTCTCAAAAAGTAGCAGAACAAAAGAAAAACACTTAGAGAACCACGTGTCAAACTATCATGGGCCACCACCATCTTCCTCTTTCCAACAGAGCCATAGTGCTCCAGACATGGGCAGCATATCAATGCAGCATCAATTCTTTCATCTCAAGTCAATCTTAAACATGATTAGCTACTCACCCGAGTGGTTGGCGTCCGGCCAATGTATGGGTTCTGGACTACACTGCTCATGATAGAGCTTGGTAATGGCTGTATAATGAAGTATGTGTTTTAATAAGCTCAGTGCCAAGCAGAGCGGCTGCTGGATTGCTATAAAAGTAGTTGGTGGAGGACTTAATATGGCTTTCCACTCCCTCCTACTTGGTCACACGGCACACAAAGAGCCCTATCAGCAGCACTGTCTGTACTGCAGAGCCAGAAAATAATCTCACAAGTAAATTATTGATGTTGGCACTAAAACTAGCATCTGCACTAAAAGCTTGTGATTGTAAGAGCAGAAAGGAAGCTAAAAGCCTGTGTTTTCTCTTGTTCCAACAGTGATGTATCTCTTTTCTGACAAGTGTTTTTTTAAAATGATGACCACAACTGGGGTAGGGTTCCATAGGTGTAGATTTGGTTGTGCATCCTTACCAGTGTCAAGGTGTGACTGATTTGTCCCAGTCAATATTTGTAACCATCTTGACTTTTTCTCTCTTCGTAGAGTTAACTGGTGAGGTCTATGCAGATGACAGTTTTGCCTGGTAGTATTTTTGAAATGATTAATCAGACGTTCTTTATTTTTCCTTTTCAGACTTGAATGTTCTCTCTGGCTCTGGTCTCCTCTCTCTCTCTAAAACCTTTTACTCCATCTTTGCGGGTTCCCGCTCAAACCCTTTTCCTCCTTTTTCTTGCAGATCCTTTAAAACCTTCACAACATCCAGATGTTGGCTGTGTCCTGTTCTGGTGTCACCACAGAGAGTGGTTCGACCACCACCACATCCTGGGATGTCTAATACCGTGGTGTTAACTGTAATCTACCTTTTGTTTTTACTTAGAGTTTTACAGATGATAGATGATGCTCTGATTATTTAAAGGAAGAGAGGAGACAGGTAAAAAAGAGGCTGAGAAGGAGTAAAAGAAGAAAAAAAATCACTACTGTCAGTGGAGTACAAGGTGTTTTTGTTTAATGTCTCAATCAAGTCATGTTAAAATATAATAGACCGGCATAGAACAGTGAAATTGTACTTTCACAGTATTCTGTCTGTTTGTTTCATCTTTGTATTAAATTGAAAATGCTGAATATGGTAAATGGTAAATAGACTGTATATACTTATACAGTATAGCGCCTTTGGAGTTGTACAGCACATATCTCATTCACCCATTCATGCACATGATATAATATGATTATTATGCAAGCTACAGACTTGCCTGTGTGTTGTCTATTTGCAGGTGTTTTTTAAAATTTTTTTCTGAATCTGCAGTGTGTTGAGTTCTCAGGCCACAAATGTCACATTCAGTAGTGATTTGGCGCCACCTAAAGTATGCGTGTTGACAGTGAGAGAGAGAGAGAAGAATATCTACAAAACAACACATGGACCTGTACTGAGCTCTTCTGAAATCTGTGATCATGAGACTAACACATTGTGTAAAACATTAATGTACAACTGCGTATGAGCCTTTTTATTGTTCCTCTGTCATTTCATCTGTTCGAGGCAAATATTGACTTTGTACGTCATTTTCTGGTGAGCTGCAGTACCAGTGTGCGTGGATTAATGGTGCCTGTGTGTGTGTCACGGGGAGGCTTATAAAACAACAACGAGGCATCCAGGGAGTGATGGTTGAACGAGGAGTGATTCAACAGTAGTCATGGAAATTGCATCCAATCTTCCTTTCAGTGTTTCAGTTAGTTCTAGCTTCAGTTTAGTGTGGATTGAGGCAACAAGGCAATATAATGGACAATTTAGATGGACAATGATCCGGGGAGCAGATTTGCAACAATAAAATGATTCTTGATTTAATTTTCTTGTGCTGCCCCAGCTGCATTCTGGGTATTAGGATTGAGAGATGCTGACTTTTGAAGCAATAGTGCTAAAACATGTCGTTTAGAGCACTTCAGCTTACAATGATCAAAGTTATGATGCAGTAACAGCATGAACATTCGTCACAGTGGTTTATGTTCATATCTTAATGAGGACAACAAAATGTAAATAATGACTAACTAGAAATTCAAATATACTACATGAGAGTAGCAGACATATGTTGCATTGCTAACTTACTAACTGCATGCTAACCTTTGCTAAGCTGTAGACTGAGCTGAAGACAGATGATTTGTTATATTTTTATGTCGTTGAGGAGGAGATTGTAACATTTCATGCAGTTTCAACAGACTTTGTAAAAAATGTAGCTTTTTGAACCCTGATTTTCTCTTTCAATTCTCATTAAACGTCAGATACGAAAATACTTTTTTCAATATTGGTTGTTTATTGTGTATGTCTGTCTTGAGGAAGAAAAGAACCAGAACACTGTGAATACATTTCGTGGTCTTGAAACAATGCTCGACCTGAGTTTGTTTTCTTTTGTCTTTGGTTTGTTGTTTTTCCTCCATCATGTTGTGTCATGTGTTATTTGTCCCTTTCTGTTCTCAGGAAGATCACACGCACACACACACACACACACACACCATGATGATTAAAATGAATCAAGACACACAAAGGATCTGCCGTAATTTTTGTAATTAGAAAACAGTTGACATCTTTGAATCATTTCATAAAAAGATCATTGATTTCACGTCCACTGCTTCCTTTGAAACAAACAAACAAGCAAAAAAAAACATAGAGTACCAAAACCAAAATAAAAAAGAATAAAAATCAGTTCACAGAGTGCTCTGTCAAAGCTCGGGGACTGATTGAAAAGCACAACTAACAGGGCTGCATTTAAACATTCACATGGAGATAACACCGTTCACCATGAGCTGAGAGCACAACAACACAGGCAACATACAGTCAGCTGTTAACTCGTGTTTCACAGAAAACACACAGACTAGAGAAGACGACCCATGGCAGCATTCCTTTTATCTTCACACAGTGAATGCAAAACAAAATAAACAAATATAGGTGCTGAAATATTAGAAATAAATTATTTGCATAACTAAGGTCAGTGATACATAAAATACAAGAGTTGTTAGGCAAAGCTGCTTTGGCACATTTGTGGACTTACAGTACTGTGATAATTAGGTCCAAATAACAGTGCTGATTTATAATACCGCATGTTAGGCCAATTGTGCACCGCCCTTGGCAGCTTCAACTTACAAGTTACTTCTTATAATATCTATCCTGAAGGCACTGTGACAGCAGCATTTTAAAAACAGACACATCATGTGGAACCACAGCTGTGTTCAGCTTTAACCAAAAGTTTGCCTCTAAACAATGCTGATGGAGAGTGCAGAGTCCAATATGCACCATCCACGCAATTTGTCTCAGTATAAACTGTTCCAAAACAGAAATATTTATGAATATATGTATGTATGAATGTATTGTTCTGTTAGTGACCAAGCTAACATACATGCCAAATAATGCAAGCTCACTTCTAAAAAGGCATTTTTCAATTTTTGATTGATCCAATCTGTCCTGATTTTATTAGACAGGCCTGAATGACACGCTGCTCCTCCACTCACCCACAAAATCATCTTTTTTTTTGTCAAGCCCTGATGTTCATCAAACGCAGCCAAAAACAGAACTAGTCAAAAGCTGATGGTGGAACACAGCTGACGAGCTACAATGACTTCCTCCAGTTTGGACTTCCTTTGTTGCTGAACCTGACTCAAAGAATTGATTTTTTGTTGCACGATTGTTCAGTTTTAAATGCTGCTGTACGGAGGCCTTTATTGTGTCAACATACTTTCTAAACCTTTCAGTGTTTCTTTGCTTTAAAGTGCAGCTATGCAGTTTCTATGGAATGAGGCATCAAAGCTCTTTCGTCTAAACACTTGGCAGCAAAATCTACAGATGCATCCATTTCATGTGGCTCACAAACCCTTTGTGGTTTTCTTCTTCTCTGTATTACTACTTTTAAATACAAGTCAATGAGTGTCATAAATCTCCTGTACATGTGTCTGAGTAGCTATCAAAAATACACATGTGCTTTATAATTGAAAATATATTTGTGCTGCTGTAGAGTGTGACCAATAATCTATATTAACATGATGTTAATATAAGTGCCTTTAGATACTCTTGGCTTAAAATATGACGCATGATATGAAAGTGAGTTGGCTTCTTTACTACTGGCCTGAAGATCTTGTACAGCATACAGCAGCGTAACAGTAACAACAGTGACCAGCTTCCTGTAACAACACAGAACAGAAGAGGATGGACAGAAATGCCTGTTTTCCACATCAGAAATGCTTCATTCACATGGTATATCATACACACCACACAGGTCTCAGCTCTTTCGTTGTCTTTTGAAAGAAAATGGCATAACATATGAAGCAGAAATGTCATCAGACGTTCATTCGAAAAAATCATTTGAACTGATTTTAATATTCAGATATCTGTAAAAATGCTTCTCAGTACATAAAAAGTTGTGTGGCACTCTGATACACACACATGCAGTCACAGCAGGATTATCTCCCAAGAGAGCAGCATGTCAGAAGTCATCATGTACTACAGTAAGGTGTGTGTGTGTGTGTGTGTGTGTGTTTGGACATGTGCATGAAGGCATCTTGGGGCTGTTTGAGTTTGCTGTTTGTGTGTCTGCATTAATTTTGTCCGTTTGTGTGTTTGCATGCACGCATGTGTATGTTGGTGGGTGGTGTCATTATGGCTGAGAGAAGGCTGTTGGTAAAGAGAGGCACCCATCCCATCACCACCCAAACACACATTCACACACTCAGCATTAAGCAGCACCTACACATACATACACACAGTCAGGGACTCAGCAAATGGTGGTGGGGAGGTCTCTCACATCATAACCTGGCGTGCAGGTTGACAATGACCCCATCTTCAGGCAGGTCTTTAACAGGCAGGTCACTCATGTCTCCTACACCGTGGTCGGTGCTCTCACAGCTGCTTTGAGGTGACTCAGGAGGAGGCTGGTACAGGATGCTCGCTAGCAGGAAAAAGATTGTTCCCAAAACCTGAAATAGAGGAGGACACATGATGGCAGTGAGGAGGGAAAGCTGAAAAAACAGATAAAGGGTGGACGGAATAATTCACAAAACAAGCCCACAGCAGCAATCTATCATGTGAAAGGACGAGATTTTAGAAAATGCTGATTTGCTTCCTTTAGATTAGAAGATTGATATCACTCTCATGTTTTTGTTCTGAGTATGAAGCTAGCCATTTAGCAATTAGCTTAGCATAACTTAAAGAAACTGCCTCTCTCTTCAAGGTTAAAAAATATATCCAACACCCTCAGTGCAGTTAAAGTTAACACGTTCACGAGACAGTTAAAATGGACCCGGTGTGGGGTCAACATGGCACTGACACATTAAACTTGTCCTACATTCCTACATTTCTCTAAGTCAAGGGGTTTTCTTAGTTATTTCACCTCACAGGCAGTATTTATCAAAAACAACAACTTAGATGTAAATAGCATGTTACTATGTATAAGCATTACCTTATAGATGATGCCAGCTATGAGTGTGTACTGGCTCATGGCTGAGTTCTGGTAGAGGTAGCAGGAGCCCTGCTCACCACACTGATCCTGCCACAGTAAGCAGGAGATGTCAATCACGGAACCAAATGCTATGGGTCCTGGAATACCACCTGTGGGCAAACAGCAACACGAATTGGAAAAGATCATGACGTGTGTATGGAGAAAATGACTGTTGGTAGTGATTTAGAGCTTCAAACTAAAACGTCAGCTTACTTTCAGAATACAATGGACCTACCAAATGTGCGCACAACAATCCACTGGATGCCGAGCCCAAAGGATCTCTGGCTGTCTGGCACACACCTACACAGCACAGAGTTGGTCAGACATGCAGGTATACTGGATCTCAAACTTCATTATGATGTAACCTGACACTTTCTTCAGCTCCTCTTGCAGTGCTGGTGTTGTCTGTTTGTTGACAGTGCTATGATAAGACTACCTGCTTCTCGCTGTCACATCCCTTCTTTTGGGATCATTACTGAGCTGTTCGTACAACGGCGGCAACAACCTCACAGCAGATGTGGATCCCTTTTATTGCGTGCAATGTCGTTTTCATTCACTCGTGGCTCCAGTGAGAGGATTCAAGATTTTAGTGCCACTTACCGTTTCTTCTTCAGAGAAAAAGAAAACATAGAAAATGATTAAAGATGATAAATTCCTATGTGGCCAGCAGAGTGGATTACTCTGCAAGTCTTCACTCCTACTAAGAATATTAAACCTGCAATCATTCATTTTCTGGCCACTTGGGGGAGAAGTGTTTATGTGGAGTCTCTTTTTAGCATTGTGTGGTCTTGTTACGGCCGCCGCCGTCTCGCCCCCGGTTCAAATTTGTGTGTAGTGTCCCACTATGAAAATACAGGTGTGCGGTTGCCGGTTCCCGGTTGGCCCCAACTGAAGGAGGCGGGGTCACCATCGGCACACATCCTTGAGTTGTGCAGGATTGGCGCGGCATCACGGGCATTTAAATCGCAGCCGCCAGAGAATCCATGCGGCTTGTTTTGTATGTTGTGTTGTTGAGCTCGCCAATTGTGATTGTAAACTCGTTCGATGACTGTGGAGGTCTGCTTTGTTTGCTTCCGGGACTGGGCCAGGTTTAGTTTAGTTTAGTTTAGCACTGATTACATTGAGGATATTTTTGTTAGATCCACTAGTTCAGGGGTGCTGTTTATTGATGTGGTTTTTTTTTTGTTATCGATAGGTTAGATAGTGAGGTTTTTGTTTCTCGTTTTGGTTTTCAACTTAGATGATATAGGCTCTGTTTAGAGTTCTCTTTTTGTTATTAGGGCCCGAGCACCGACAGCGGTGCGAGGACCTATTGGAACTGAAGGAATTTTTCCGCGTTATTATTTTACTTCTTCTCCGTCTTCTGGGACGAATTACGTGCCCGTAACATTTGCGAAAAGTCACGTCAAGTCATTTTTGCCGGCGCGTCATGACTCTATAGCGCCCCCTACAAATTTTCAAAACCACCCTGCCATTGGGGATACTTGCGGCCTGCTCTACACTTGACGGACGGGTGTGCGCTGCGTGTGGGACGGCGTCCAGCGCCACCCGCGTCCACGTGCCCGTACATCGCTGCTTGCAGCTTTAATATTTGTTTGTTCTTTTAAACAGCACTCGCTCGCCCTTTGTTCCCCTTTTGCCTCACCTCCTTTTGTTAAGAACAATTTGAACTTTCGTTTAATAAATACCTTTGTTTATTAACCACAACACCTTGGTTTTATGTTACTTCCTCATACCCCTATATCTGGTCGTAACAGGTCTCTACCAACTCCTGAGGGAAATATCTGACTGTTTAGCAGATAAACACTCCATTATGTCCGTTAGCTTGTTGCTAACTGTGTTTGTGTGCTGTCTGTCTGTTGATAACAGCTGCCTGCTGTGGCTAGAAACTAGAGAGTCAGAACAGTGAAGCTGCAGACAGGTGTTGATTGGAACCGCAGTCTGTGAGCGACCCCTCTCACACACAGTTAGTGATGTGATCTGTTATTAATATAAAAATCTTGATCATAGCATCGAGTGAACGAGTATGTAGTCAAATATGTCATTAATTAGGGGGTTAAATTAATTAATTAATTGGGTTAAATTATTCATAAAATGATCATTCAAATGTCACATGACAGTCAAGATATCCAAGCTGTGAGAATGTTTCCTTTAGAAAGGTGTCACTGCTCAGCAGCAAAAAGCCACCAAGTATGAAGAAATAGGAAATATCTATGATGTACACTGGACAGCCCATCCCAGAATTAAATTACACACACACTGATTGAGCAAGACTGCGCACACACACAGCTGAAGCTGAGCTTTGTGAGATGGGCACATGTAGGAGATAATGAGGTTAATACCTCATTATTATTTGTCAAACAGTGTCCTCGTTTAGCAACACAAACGCTTCATCATCATCATAGTGTGTGCAGCAAGACAGAAATGCACCACTGCCTCCAGACATGTTTTGAGACATAAAAATACTATGTAATAAATAATCATGTGTCTCTGATGTAATTTTTCCAATTAAAGTCCAGCTTCTCTAATTAGAAATTCTTTCCAGTCTCCACATTACACAATGGTTGGAACACGATGATGAACACAATCATGCTCAATACATATTTTAAATCCAACTCTGTGCAGTCAAAATTGATGTTTACATCCACCAGAATACAAGGTTTTCTCACCTGAGTGTAGCGGTGAGTGCAGGGATGCTACAGAGGAAGGTGAAGGAGATGAGGATGAAGAGGAAGGAGAGGAAGGCTGGCATGTGGTGGCAGGAGCTGCCACACTTCCCTGCCAGAGCGAAGCCCTCCTCGCCCCAGGACACATTACCCACCACACAGCTACATCCAGAGTACACCTAAAAATATGCAGACACACACTGAAAAAAATCACATGCTGAAAATATTAACCTCATTTCAACATCAAGTTTAACTACTTTACACATTTTCCTTATAAATGTAAATATTGTCACTATCAGTGTTCTACACATGCTAAAGAAAATAAATTCATTCCTTCATTAGAGTGCACCTTGATTCAGCACAGTTTTTCTGAATCTCATCTGAATTTGCTTTGCTAAAAATCTGCAGGTTTCATCATGTGCAGTCGACCATCCTCTCTTCCTCAATTCTTTGCCACATACACACAAATCTAAACAACTTGTTTGGAGCTGTGTTTGGATCAACGGATCCAACTGAGAAATCAACTGTTGTTTCTGAGCTAGACCAAAGATCAGCAGTAGGGTTAGAAAGAAACACTGTGAAGCTTCGGACTACTCTCTGCTCTTTTACTTTTCTACAAGTCAGTTACACTGTTAGTTTAACCAGAGCAGAGCAGGGCATAGGAGAGACAGGTGACGTAAAGATAATGTTACTTGAAATGATAACAGCTTACTGTAAGTGTATTAATATATAATATAGTGAGTATATGGATGATTAACAGCTTCAGTCACGTAGCTGCTGAAATGTCAACTGCTGTGTTCATCTATCAGTGTTTTCAGTTATGTAGCCACACAATCTGATGAAATATGAAGAAGAAAATGAGAAATGTTGTGATGTACTTAACTAACATTATTCACATTATAAATGAATTGATGAATTATTCAGTTATATTGTTGACTCATTTGACTCTGATGACCTTTTTCTTGATACAGTGTCAGTTTCTCTACAGGCATCTTCAGATTACTTGTTGTCTGACCAACAGTGTAACACACCAAAAACATTTGAGATATAAAATAGATAAAAGTAGCAAATTGTCACATTCTGTGAAATAAGAAACTGTTTGCCCTCCCAGCATGCCTCACAGCTATAGACACAGGGGTTCTTGTGTATATTTATCATGTGGGAGGAACAGTTACTTTTTATTTTGCATTGAAATACCTCAGGGTTGGCACTGCAAATGAAATGTATAATTTTCATCGGACTCATAACATCAGTGGCTATAACTGCACTGAGTTCATTTCATTGTTCATTAATACATCATCCAACTTGTACAAAAAAATGCAAGTTGTAGTTTTTATGTACTTTTATGCTACTCACAATAGAAATGTAACGTGCATGCACAGTCCTCTGAAGCTCACTGAACACAGATACAGGTCCACAGGTGCAGCCGGCTCCAAAAGTCACGTGATACTTTTGTCTTTTGGTATTTTGGCTTTCATTACAAATAATAATATCAGCTTAAACATTTGAGTGAAAAGTTGAATCTTTGAAAAATGTACACGAATTTCAGAATATTTGATATCTTTGCTTCAATGGCAGCATGCACTCGAGCTTATTCATGTGTGTCTGGAATCATCAAAACACCACCAGACTTGAATGTGTGTATGTATGACAGCTGCTTCATCTGTCCACACTTTCATTTTAAATATACTTCAGCTTGTTGAGAAGTTTATGAAGGAAAAACAATGTATGTTTTTTTGCTACAGATGTTCAAATAATGATTAAAGAACAACCAACACACCCTTTGCTTGCAAGAGTGAAACTTTCAGCATATGGGAAATATTAGGAAATATTAGGAGGAAAAGCTTTCGCCTGTATTTATTTACAACCTTCTGATTTGTTTCTTCAGTGCTTGAATTACTTGTAAGCACCTAAACTGCCTCAGTAGGTCAAGTCTAACACGGCTCTGGTCAGAGTAAAATGACACATCATGTGTGTACTGCACCTGTCTGCCTGTGGAGCGTTCTGTGTAGTTGATGGAGCTGCAGCCAGCATGGCAGGGGGAGTAATACATCACACCATCTGCTCCACACACAGGGTTATACAGCTCTCTGACACAACTACAGCCTGCATTACACTCCACTGTCAGGTTCTCCTCCAAATAGGAGCTGCAGACATGAGGGGAAGGAAGAGAGGGAGGGAGAAACAGAAGGAGACACAAATGGACAAATGACTGTAAATTAGAATGAATGCAGGATTATCTGAATCTTTGCGCAGATGTCAGCTAAAGGAACAATACTGGATTCATCTTTTCCAATGTTTAAGCTCCTTCTCTGAAACTATGGCCTTTAAAAGCTTCTAAAACTGTGATGGGGTGTTGTTTGGCTCTGTTGGTGGAGCGGCCGCCCCATGTGCAGGGGCGCGGTCCTTTCCGTGGCAGCCCAGGGTTCAAATCCGACCTGTGGCTCTTTCCCCATTCCCCATCTCTCTCGCTTCCTGTCACTCTTCAGCTGTCAAAAATAAAGCTTGAAAAGGCCAAACTAAATAAAAAGTAGCAACAAATGATGGAATATGGAAAAATAAATTAAATGAATTATTTAATTGCTGTAATTAATGTAAAAGTTTTGTCTACTGTCTAAAGTCTTGTTTAATGATCTGGATGCTTCTGCAGAATCACACTGTCTGCCCCTAATTAGTCAAATGAATCCTCCTCAGCAACCCTTGCTAATTATGTTCTTGCAAAGAAAAAATAAAAGCTTTATGTGCTAAACTCGTCTACAATCCCACTGAGCTGGGACAAACCACTGAAACAACAGGCCAGCACACTGACTGTTATAAAGGGCTGCAGGTGTAACATTAATGCTCCTGTCATCTGGAATGTCCTGAAGATATTAGCTAACTACAGAGCACGCTGACATAGCACTGTGTGACATTATAAAGTCTAGTATTAACACATAAATCATGCAGTTTCTCATTAATTGATTAATGAGAATATCAGTAAGCTTTTATGTCTTATAAGCTAAATTAGGGGAGCAGAAAATGAGACTTTTATTGGATTTCACTGATAGAATAAAATGACTAAAACTAGATTTAAACTAAACAGTCAAATGAATAACATGAAATTAAAAACTAAAATCACCATCACACTCTGGCATAAACACTGCCCACCTGTTTCTAGGCGCAGCTTTCTGGGCGTGCCATACAGGTGTTTGTATTGGTCCAGTTGATGTTGCTCCATCAGACCAGACTGGTACGGTGCTGTGACACCAGCCATGGGCACATTGGGGCAGTGAATGAGAAAGATGAAGATAGCGAGCAGACTGATCAGTGCACACATCATGCAGAAACGGATGATTCCTCGACAGCGCAGGTTCAATCTTTTCACGATGTAGCCGCCAGGAAGGTGCCACCACCTCCTGCTGGGACCACCATGTATCCTGGGAGGGGGAGAAAAATAGCATAACACACGTGCACTTCCACTGCGAGGCACTAAAAGCAACACTGTGTAACTTTTGAAGTGAATTTTAGTGAATTTCTCAGTTGTGGTAAGTATAATCTTATCTAATCTCATAAAATAACAGATTTTAAATCATGCTGATGCTACACTGACTTGTAATCAGGTGAATGGTGTCTCTGTCATCTGTTCTCACACTATGTGAGGTCAGGAGAAGTGTGTAATAGTAATTTTGGTGAAACTAAATTGTCTTATGGAGAAAATGGTTTTCCCAGAGTACCCGGAGAGTCATGTTCAGAGTCAAAAAGAAGAAGCATTGATAAAAAGGTTAACAAGCTGAGATGGTAATTTTACCTCATTATTAGTCACTCACCAAACCATGTGGCAGCCTCCGATGCACTGAGACTGAACTGTGACTCCAGGAACTTTGGACCGAAGGTAGACATGCCGCGATGAGGGTGGCCTCAGTAGCTCCAGCCAAGCACAGGAACAGGAAGGTGGGATTAAGGAGGAGCAGCACAGATCTGGAGAAAGAAAGAGAACAGACAGTAAGGCGGCGGTGGGGCTTACAAAGCTTTTTAATTAATCTGGCCACTCTAATCTCAACTGCCGGAGGAAGCTAATACAGATAAACTATATGAGGTCCAAAGATATATCACCATGTTACATAATACACCGTGATTATCACCTCACTTGGTTTCTTTAATGCCCAGTGCTACAGCAATGGTGTCACACTGTGGATGCTGAGCTCATAGTAAACAGGGCTGTTACACACAGTCATAACATGCCTGTCTCAATAAAGCTTGTCTATGAATGTGAGTCGGTTTGTTGCTAGCAAGTTATCAGAAAAGAACAACTGTTGCCTGCTTGCATTATTCGTTAATAATAGACTAGTCTCTTTCCAGCATGTGCACAGCAGGCGTTTAGAAAACACACCACCACAATGTCATCATAGATTCTACATGGACAGTTTAACAGTTTGGAAACTGAAGAACTTACTAGAGAACCTGGTTACTACTAAAGGGTTACTCACCGCTGATTATTTAGTGAATTTGTATTCTGCATTCCAGCAATAATAACGTGGGACACTTCACATAATTAGAGAAATTAACTGTTACACGTCACAACAGTAACATTAGTTGATGTGCTGCTATTGATTAACTGGACATACTAGGAAATATAGATGTACATCTCTCAGATGATAACCATCAAGTATCGAGCTGGTATTAAGTTTGAATGGGTCTATAATTTACAGAGTTAAGAGTTCCTATTATAAATATTGCTTGTTTAAACCTCATTCTGTGATATATAGGTCTATTCTTAGGCTGACAGATGGAGTAAATTCATTTGAAGGAGGAGGGTTGTGTAGTGGTAGTGCCAGCTGTGACTGCGTGGCAATGGCAAATTGTTAACATGGCTCAAAGAATAGGTATGAAGAACTCTTAGCAAAATTTGGGTCCCAGGGAGATCAGGACTGGCTCTGCTACCTCGGCATGTCTTTGACTGATTTGCCAAACTGAGGGTCTGAGGCTGTCGTGTGGCTTCCGTCCTTCAGCTGGTGAGCCTCAGACACCCGCATGGCCACATACTCCTGAGAGCCTGCAGACAGAGGCAGAGGAAGAGCAAATGAGTGAGTCTACATCAGTTACAAATAAAAAGGATATGTTATTGCTCTCCACTGTCTTCCTGTTGTAAGAGCGAGTGTGTGTATGTGCACAGTGGACAGGAGAGGTACCTGGGAGCTGTTGTGGATAACCTAGGATGGGGAATGCTATCAGTAGAGCTGCTGCTCCTCCTGCAAGGAAGCCGATCCACCAAGCCCCGACCCACAGAGGGTTCTCTGGAGTCAGCTCTGTCCTGTGGCACACACACACACACACACACACACACATCATCCATTATGCCATAGTCTGTCATGTTTATTCTATTATACTCTATTATACTTCTATTCTGGTTCACGCTGCCATCGAAGCAGCAGACTCACATCAGGTGGATTTCAGTGTAAATGTTGAGGAAGTATCCTCCCAGCAGGTAGCCTGCTGCTGGTCCCACAATGGCTGCAGTGTAGAAGACCCCTGCGGAGAGATAGAGAGAGATCAGAGACACAGAGCCACGGCACGGGTGTGTCAGAACAGTAACCGTCTACTTCCTGTTTCCTACTTACCTTTTCCTGTCCTACAGGTTTAAACTACCCCATTGTTCCGTTACTGTGCTCTGTGTTCACAAATGTGATGTCTAATTATTAAAAGGAGATGAAGTGAGACAGTGCATACGAGTTTGGCTGAAAGCGTCAAGTGCATTACACAGTGCTCCTTGTCAGGTGACAAGGCACAGTTTTTCCACTATTAATGATCAGAGTGTCTGCTGAATGCTGAAGCTGGGTGGTGATATGAGTCTGAGACCGCTGGCACTTGATCTCTGTAAATGGCAAAGCATGAGTAGTTGGACGTGACAGTTAAAGAGAGATCCAGCAGCTTTGCTGACTATATGCATGTGTGCGTGTGTTTGTGTGTGTGTGTGATCCACCTGTGTGTGCTAATTACATTGCTCATTACAGAGACACATAATGCAGGTTCTTTATTTGATTCTAGAGGGAAAGTGTCACAGCACTTACAACAGTAACTAATCCATTACATAAAACACTTTGATGAAACAATAAAAACAACAGGAAAGAGGGAAATAGTGTGATGCAACCAGTATCGTAACTTCAGCACATTTTAACGTTAGCATTAGCTTCACACACTCTATCCGAGGTGATGAAAATGTAGACACTATGTGTCTCCTGCTCCTCACAGCCTGACACGAGGTAATGACTAAGATCATCTATCTGTAGCAAGACCGACCACTGGTGTTTTTCTATGTTTATGTGTCAGCTTCTCTTGTCTTGGCTGACTGAATATATATTGTGTTGTCAAAACTCAGAAACTAAAACAATTATATTTACATATCACATGAATGAAGTCGTAATATTATGATAAAAAAAAAAAAAATGAATACATTGATCATGAGTGATATTGACACTGGCACTACCTATGCAGCAGCATTGGGTATTTTATTATACCTCCCCAATCCTGATGTAAAGTAAAAATCTAAATTATAACTAAAATCTTGTAAAATTATCATAACCTAATTAGCTCCATTGGCTCTGGTTTCTTTTCCTTGAACAGCTACATACTCCACTACTGATGTGTCGGTCAGGGAGTGGTCAGAGCTCTAATTCAGTCAAACCACAACTTGTGTCTACATTTGCGAAGGAGTGAGTGGAGTGAATAATGTCTCTCACGACATAACATCATACATTTCCCACATTTCTTGGATACGGATAACCTGCAGAGAAAGGTTTCACCAATAGGCACCTCATTATCAGAGGAAATGAAAGCAGTTAGATGATGAAGAGTCAATAAAAAGATGAGTTCCAAAGCAGGAGCTGGAATACAGTGGGCACAATGTTAAGTTCACCACCTCCAATAAACTGCAGCTCACAGACACATTAAGCTTTTCACTAAGAAACATCCTGGAGTAGAGAGACTGTGGGACAGAAGCGAGGGGGGGGTGAGGACTGTTGATAACGATGCACATGTAATGTTATTT
The DNA here is from genome assembly GCA_036365135.1 of Miichthys miiuy. Lineage (NCBI taxonomy): Eukaryota > Metazoa > Chordata > Actinopteri > Sciaenidae > Miichthys > Miichthys miiuy. The sequence goes on along the minus strand of CM071606.1, from coordinate 28,823,570 downwards.
CTCTGATCTAACAGCTTTCTCAGCAACGCAGGTTTTGTTGTGGTTTTTCTCAGCCCACACCACACTGTGTTTTTGCCTCAAAAGCAGATTTGGTGTGAATCTGGCCTAACAGAATGTTAGATTGATAAGGCCTACATGTCCAGCCCTGCCAGCACTACCTGCTAATCTGCATCACACTTTGTGACAGAAAGACATACACAGCACAGCATACACTCATATAGTCATACAACAGCAACATACTTTACGAATGAATTGGTGATATGACTCACCAATATAAACAGGTGCATAATTGGACTTCACGTTCTCATCCAGGTATGTGACCCCTAAAGTGTAGAGAGGCGTAGCACCCACACCATGTAGAAACTGTCCCAGCATGAAGACGAAACGATAGCTGGACAATCCTCCGCCCTCCTTGTCCCGGCACGGACTGGTACGGTTGGCAGAGCACATTCCTGTTTGTTCAGGAAGACTGACCTGGTAGGGGGGTGTGGTGAAGTGAGGCAAGGCAAACACTAAAGAACCAAATGCCATGATCAGTACTCCCCATCCCAGCCAGCGAGGCTTGTGTCCTGTCCCCCCGAAGTAGCTGACGAAGGCCAGGCAGACGCAGGCGGCGATGTCATAGGAGCTGGCGATCAGGCCGGCCTGGTAGCTGCGTAGGTCAAAACGCCTCTCGATGGAGGTGACCACTGTGTTAATGAAGCCATTGATTATCATCCCCTGGAAGAAAGAGGCCATGCAAAGGAAGAAGAGCACCCAATGAGGGGTGTTGAAAACTTGGATAGCTTTGGGCGTCAGAGCCCCCCAGCCACATAGTTGATCTGAGTCAGTGGAGATCAGCTTTAGCCCCACGGGAGCCTCTGCATGGGGTTTTGGTTGCACCCCATGAAGCTGCCCTGGGAGTGTGGAAGCTCCAGTGAAAATGCATGGCCGCATGGGGCCATCAATTCCAGGGCTGCCAGGGCTTCTGGGGCCTGAGCCTACTGGACTACCTATCTGGGACTCAGGTGGACTGGGTGTGTCCAGAGAGGGACCTCCACTGAGAGGGCAATCCTGCAGGTCCAAGAGCTCCTGCTTGGAGCTGAAGGAGGCGTCGGCATTAAGCAAGACTGGCATCTCCCCTCTGAGGGGCACTGTGAGGGTGCTGTGTAGACACAGTGATTACAGTGTTTATAGCTCAAGGTGAATTCGTTGTGGTCAGCGCTCTCTCAGACTTGTCTCTGAAATGATTTATGCCTGGCTTGTGGACTCCATGTGTCCACAATGTTGAGTATTTGTTAAGGCTCTTCATAAGACTGCTTCATACTGACGCTGAATAATTGCATCCTATGGAGGGCAAAGAGAGAGAGAATACATGAATCAGTACATACTAATCACTTCTAAAAAGGTAGCTTTCAATAGTTGCATGATGCATAAACATCTTAATAAATGACCAGATACAATGATGTTCAATGATGTTCAATTGGCTGCTGCCTGATACAATGTATGAACACACACATACACTGACATTAGTGTTAAATCAGACCACAGTGAACGAGAGAACGGACTGAACTTAAGTTCAGCAAGCTTCTAAAGCTTAACATACAACAAACGTGAAAAAAACAAAACAAAAAACCATTGTGCAGATCTAGCTGTTGTATGACAAAATTTCACTTGACTAATTAGTTCAGCTGGAGACCACTTTTTATCCACATTTCTATTGCAAAACACACTCATATAATAAACACATTAGGACCACTTTATGCATGCTTATTTGACTCATTGTTGCAGGTTAAAGCATGAACACCCAAGTCCAAGTAAAGTTTATTTATATATCACCCAGAGTCTGAACTGATGAGGCTTAAATGCTGCCTCTCATCTGCACTGTCTGCCTTCAAACTTTGGTTCATTATTCTGCTGCTAACAGAAGTTGGTTAATTTATCTACACTGACCTTAACAGACACCAGTATGTGAGAGGGGAACAGCGTGGTAACACCTTCTTCTCTGAGGCTGTTATACTTCAATAGCAATCATGTTTGTCTATGCAAATGTGTTCCTCACACAACGTTACATTAACATTCCTACTGTGTCTAAAGGTGACAGAAGTAGAAAAAGAAAAAAAACTTGAAATGATTTACATGTTAGCTGATAAATAAAGCGCAGGAGCTCAACATGTCATGTGACTGGTTACTGTTGAAAGAAACATTTCAATTTCAAACAGAATAAAATACATTTCAAATCTATTATGACACACAGAAACACTTTAAATGAACATTGTAACCCACATGATATTATGACCCAACTTACACCCTAACCAAATTCTATTTTATGGACATTCATCATTGTTTAAAGTGTGTTACTGTACTTACAACAAGAGGAAACACATTAACAGCATCATTCAGGTTTTGGAAATAAAATAATCCATAACAATCACAAAGCTCAAAATATATACAAATAAATCAAATTACAAGTTACTCTGTTTAGTCTCCTACCTTCATTCCTGCTAATGACCAACAGGTTTTGTGGCATTAAAGAGTGTGGATGAATGAAAAACTTAGACTAGAACTAAAATAAAGACAGAGTATCAGAGAGAGGTATCCATGCAAGATCCTAAAACTGTCTCTCAAAGCCTCTTATAGTCCAGCGCTGAAGCAGCACATCAGCACATTCACACACCCCTTCTGACTGTAGGCAGTCCAAATAATCCACCTGAGAGAGAAGTGATCACTGGGAGTGCACTGAGGCTTTGCTGCCTCCTACTGCAGGTGAACTGTATTGTTTAATTGGGCCTCTGTCTTTTCACACTTAACACTGCAAAGTTAGAAAAAAAAGAAACTAGATAAGACTAGTGAGCCAGGCTGGGCAGATAAAAATGCCGCCAAACCTTCTAGCAGGTAACGTGTGGAAGCATTTTGGATTCTGCATCAAAGATGGAAAATCATAGAAAAAAGGGAAGACAACAGCCTGCTGACTTTATAAAATGTGTAACATTAGCTTATAATACTGAGATGCCACAAATGAGTACATATATTAAAATGCATTTTAGGATAGGCATGCCAACAGATATGTTACACGCTTGTTTGCACTCAAACTTCTTCTTGGAAGTTTTAATTAGTTTAGTTTAGTTTAGTTACATTACTCATTACATTCTGTTACTCAGCACAGTTCTGTCAAAGCTTCCTTTAAACAACTCAAAAGCCTCCACATCCACACGCTGTTCATATTTAACACACATGGAAAGAGGACAATTAATCACAGGTGAAGAAGTCAGCTAGAATTTCAATTCTCCTGAAAACAAGAGTTTTGTTTGATGCTGGTGTTATATGATGTGGTCGACAAAATTTTATCCTTTACACTACTAAACTTTTAAGTCACTGTCATGAAGTGACTGCAGTTAACTTATTTTGCAGCTGTGTTATTTTATTGTATGTTATTTTAATTTTTTTTTTGAAAAGGTTTCTCTATCTCTAAGGGTCAGATTCCTCATTATGGGAAGACTTTAGAGCGATAACTCAACTTCAAAGTTGGAGACTACCACCACCAGGTGCCAAACCTGCGGTTCCACAAACGGTCACTTGAAGCTGGCTGCAGGATGAATCAGTCTCCATAAGCCCCAATATTAAATTGTCCAACTTCACAGCAGAAATAAACAGAAATAATTTCCCCATTTATGACAACTACTAAGTCTGAATTTTTATAGAACTCGCCTCTTCAAATTATATTAAGGCTTAAAGTTAGGCCTTGATTGACAGGTAGGTGACATCACAGCTTCATTCAGCCCTCCTCAGCTCCACCAAACTCCACCTCTTTGCCCATTTTTGAATTAGTGGGTAGCCAGCAGAGGCAGAACAGCCAAGATGGCAGAGACCAGAGCCACCACACTGAGCTTCACAACGGCTCTTCTGCAATCTGTGGGTGACATCATGGAGACTATGTCCATGTTTTATACAGTCTCTGCTACTAACATGTTTTGTGCAAGGCCCAGAACAGCATTGGTAACACCTGCCAAACAATGATATTGGTGCCAGAGCCCAAAGGATAGTAAAAGACAACACCCTGTTCACCTGCTCACCCTGCTGCCATCTGACAAGATGTACAGAAGTATCCATATTTATTCATTAAGACCTATGTTCATGCGCACCCAATGCAATGCTCTCACTGCTCCTCCTTTTCATTCAACTAATAATTAGCACTGGTGGTTGGTGGCACGTTACCCCATCTTATTATTCTGCATGAACATCACTGAGTACTGAATACGAGGAGGTTCTGACAAGCAAACAGAAAGTAGGACTATCCTGCCATGCTGTTGTCTTTTCAGCCGATCACTCAAGAAGCCAGAGCTAAATATTCAGTCCAAATCTTATAATGTTTAACTGAAAGTCGATGGATGATCAAATGAAGTTCTTTCACATCCTCTGTGGTCTGATGTGAATTCGTATCAAGTACAAAGCTACACACGATGAGAGGCAGGGTGAGGAGGAGTCATGGATCATTATCAGGTGATGATGAGATGACCAGAGGTGGGAGTGTCTTGGAAGTTGAACCAGGGCACTGTTAACAATGAGGTGAGCTGAGGTAAATCCCTTCTGTCCCACTGTTTGTTTTTCTATCCCTGAATCAAACAAAGCCAGAAATGGAAAGTTCTCACGGGTTATTTTTTTCTTATTTCATTCCTATCTAATTCTCTATCTTGCCTTTTCATTTCTATTTTCAAAGTGAGATCAGAGCAATGAGTTGTAATATTAATAAGCAATGGGCTCTGCCTAGCTACTGGTTCCTTCATCTTCACAGCAGAAACTTATTTGCTTTGGACTGGAGATTGTCTTCCTCTGTGGTAAACAAAGGCTTTTGAAGTATCAAGAGGAAGCCTCCCATGTGGTTATTACACATCTAAGAAGCAACAGACTTAAATGAAGTCTCAAACTGTCATTCTCGCTCAAAAACACTGATGTTCACACACGCTGCTATGTCACTACAATCAAGTCACTGGAAAGAAAACAATATCTACTGTGGCAGAATATTGTTGTGTTGAAACTGTATTGAGCATTATGTGAGAGTGGGGCTGTGGTTCAATGAGTCGACTATGACAGCAGACAACCTTGTTTGAACTGAGCACTAGTCTAATTCCAGGAACTCTTTGAACCTTGCAGTAGAAAAGTGAACATCCCTGAAATGAAACTTCAGCAGCTTTGTGCATTTGGCCTCATTGACCTTGCACGTTATGAGGCTAATGTAACATACTATTTGATCATTGTTTGTAGGAGAGAAGATAATTACAGCCGTGATAGCAGCCTGAAAGCTCTGCAGGAATATATGGTCAGCTTCATTCATTTCAGTGTGGGCTTGTGATGTTGGATTTCTGACTAATTTTCTACCATTTTATTCATTCATTAATCTGGAGACTGCAGAGAAGCTGGAATTCCAGAACAGTGGTTCCCATCTTGTGAGTCATGACCCCATGTGGGTTGCCAAATCTACAATAGTGGGATAAGAAAACTTTTTTAAAAAGAACATTGACCTATAACTCAGCTTTGACTCTCTGCTAAACAGCCAAGTCTTGCCTATTAGAAAAATAGAAGTGTAATTTAATGCAGTTAAAGAAACCAACCCTCTCTGATGAAATATTCAGAGAAAATAATTTGCTCAATTTATCCTTGAATTACACAAACTTTCTGCAGTTATTTGGGTTAATTGCACAGTTGAACAGTTGTTCCACACTGTCATTGTTGCACATTGAATATAGTAGACAGGGGTTGTCAGTTTACTGAATGTTAGAAAACCGCTGTTCTATAAGACACAGGTTTGATGTTAGTTATCAGGTCTGTGGGGCCATCAGGATGCCCTTTAGAAGAATGGTAATATGCCAACTTTCCAACTACATGACATCATGATATTGCATTTGAACAAAGTTGAAGCCCAAATCAGGCTCTGTGGTGAATTGACAATCCATTCTTTTTGCTAATTATGGCAATGCCTGATTTGTTCTGATTACAGCCTCAGGAGTTGAGAGCATTAAGATGCATTAAGGTGGCGCTAATTCTCAAGAATACTCAGCAAGAGCACTGGTTAAATCTCAAAATGTGTGAAAAAACATGATGGAAATACAGCATGCTGTTTTTATTTGTTGTATTCATTTTTGTATTTAAGTATTAGTTTGAGGAATGATTGTAATGTTTTCATCTGCTGCTGTGTTTTGTCTCTCTAGTAGAGAGGAAGCTTGAGTGACATTTAAATTATGCAAATTGAAAATGTGCATTTAAACAGGGTGACACCTTTTATATTTACTTGTTTTGTGAGGACAATGATAAAATGTTAAATATGAAAAGTATACAGAAACACGTGGCTGATTTGTTTCTGATTAATGTAAGTTAAGAGACAGCAGGAGAGGCAGGTAGTGCCAGAAGATGTCAGGTGAGATCTCACAGTGGCTGAATGATTACAGCCAACAGTCTGCACCCACTGTTGATAGGAGCTTACTGTGTCTCCACTATGTATCGCTTTATTAGCTGCAGGAAACAGCTCCACACATCTTTAGCTTGTATAATAAATGTGTGTGTGTGTATATATATATATATATATATACACATATATATATCTCACAGTGACCCCAGACAAGGAGTGAGGCAGGTAGGCAAAAATAGTTTCAGAAGAGAAATCAACCAGTCAACCAGACAGACAGACAGCTCCTCAGTAGGTGGGTGTCAGACTGTTACTAGATGCAGCTCGTCACTGAAGCACTTGACCTCACTCAAACTAGAGGCTAGGTTTGTTTGCATTTACTGTAATTAAGGGGAAGTGTTGAGGAATTGTTCTTCTGACTGATGACATATGTATTTTGAATATAACATGAATCAGTGCCACAAATCACAGCATCTAGAGCCTGAACTAGTCTGTAATAACTGTTTCTGGATGGGCATGTGCGCTGGACTGCCTCACTTCACACAACGGACCCACAAACTTTACATCATCCCCATCTGCTGTATATATGAACATTGTAGTATTGTAGTTTTTCATACTACCTGTTTCCATGACTACTGGTGTCTCTGGTTTAGCCAGTACTGTCACACTGCTGCATAACTTCCTCCCATTGCAATACACAGTGCATCTGCTGTAGTTATTCCCTATAGATCCTTTATTTCCCCAGGTCTTACAGACCAAACTTAACATGCTGCTCATGTGTTTGGTTCATCCGCCCTTTCCTTCCTTGAAGTCACAGTGATTCGTGGCTGGAATATATGAAATGAAGTTGACAACAAAATGACACATGTAATTTTATAAGAAGCAGTTCATGAGATAACGGTAGAGGAGGGAAGACTTGCTGTGTTGTGTCTGTCAGCCTCATGGTGGCACTAAAGGGACAATCCGACACCAGTGTCAGTACCATGACATGAACTTGTGCACTTGGGCTCCCATGATATCTGCACAAACCTTTGTGACAATCCATCCAAGAGTTACATGATATATATATATACTCATACAAGTTTATGATATTCCAGTCTCAACTCAAACGGTGGATTGGCTATCAGACCAACCTGTGCATACAGGACAATTAAGAACCAATATGTTTGTTACATGTATGTTATTTTCCCTGCATTCTGTCCAGATGTAAACACAGCTCTTTGATACATGAATACATGGCCGGTATACTCCAGGTGATCTCCTATCTGTTGCTGTTCTATCCAGCTCCAGTCCTCGCAGTACAATTGTCGCCCATCTTCTAGTAGTCAGGGTAATACAACCCTCCAGGGCCCCAGTGTTACTGTGGGGAACTAATGGGATGGGACAAAGTAGGCACTGACCCAATAATGGTCTTCTGCTTGGCTGCAGTTTAGAGAGCAAACATCAACTAGTCCCACAGGCAACAGACAGCACTGCTATTTTACCCCTCACCTCTATGGCAATGAAGTATCTCTATCATCTTCTCTGCATGTGAACACCAGGAAGATAGCAGGACCAGATGTGGGCAGTGGGCCTGAGACCTCAAACTTTGATTGACAACTAGTAGCAGTGTTCATAATAATAATCAAACTGTCTCTATAGTGATAAGGTGGCTTGATCGACTGGTCAAGGATTACATCTGTTCCTCACTACCCAGCACACTGAACCCACTACAGTTTGCTTTCTGTCCCAACTGATCAACAGAAGACATCAAAGCACACATCCTCCACACCACCCTATCCCACTTGGACAAGAAAAGGAGCTATGTGTAGTCAATGTGTTCATTGACTACAGTTCAACATTTAACACTATAGTTCCCTCAAAGCTGGTCACAAAGCTCAAGGATCTGGGATGAAACACCTCACTGTGCATGGGGATCCTTGACTTCCTCATGAACAGACCCAAGGTGGCGAGGGTGGGCGGACACACAATTGTGAAGCCATTTTTGACTCCAAGATCATTGTCAAGTCTGTCAGTGGGCCTGTTCACTCACAACAATAAAAAAAAAGTCCTGTCTCTATTATGTGGCGATGCTGCTTTGGTACGTTCTCCATGTGATGGCCAGACTTTTCATTAACTTCCTTGTTTTATGTGCTTCTACCGTGAGTAAATATGCTATGTAGTTAATTTGTTTCCATTTTGTCTGTTGCTATGATTGGAAGTTTGCACACAGTGTTTTATTTTGAAAATCTCAATGCTGTGTGTGTGTAACTTCCAGTCAGCTTGATCTGCTTTGTGCTTATTTACACGGCTGCTCACAGCACCCATCAAAAATATATCAACTGTGTCCACGGAGCAAAGTGGAGCGCTGCTTCTGGGACGTTTCTGGCGGGGTTACAAACATTGACTAGAAACACTGACTAGAAAATATTGACGCTGCAGGGCATATGGAACACTCTGCATCCATGCCTGGTGGAATTTAGCTGTAAGGGGATGATAGTGGTCTTTGGGAAGAAGCAGAGGAGGAACTATGACCCTTAATTTCAACGGTACTTGAGAGAGTGGAAAGCTTCAAGTACCTTTGTACCTTGATGTCCACATCACTGAAGGCCTGACTCTGTTTACTTACTAATAAGTTTTTGTCTCTCAGTTTATGCCTCACCACATCAGATTGTTTGGTTCAGTAGTCCTCTGAAGCTGGTAGCTTTCTATGTCCTCATGTTCCAAACTCTTAGAGCAAACCGATTCACTATCATCTCAGGTCGGCTTCTTACCTGTTGTGATCTACCTCCACCACTCCTCTGTTCCAAGGCCCCCAGGATTCAGTGCTTGGTCCTCTGTCTTCATCCACTACATGCTTTCATTGGCAACATCATTTGACGTCCAGCTCTACATCTCCACCAAATCGATCACTGTGCATGCCAACTTCCTCAAACTCAACTGTGACAAATTAGACGTTATTATCATCTGCCCCAAATCCCTCACCAAAACCACTCACAGTTTCTGCCTCACCACTGACACCTCCACTATGTCTCTATCCAGTCTCAACCTCTGAGTCATCTTTGACAATAACATCTTAGTAACACTAACTAGCCTAGCTGTAGCAATGACTTCCCTCTCCTCTCCTGCTCTCTCTTCTCCTGCTCTCTCCTGCCCGGTGCCACATGTTTAACTACTCCTCGTCCTCCTTTAGCAATAATGGTACTTAATGTAGTAAATGTAATAATAGTAATAAATGTAGTTTATTTGTAGCTTTGGAGGCGAGGCTCAGTGATTTAGAGGCATGGTACCGCACCACCGAACAGTCAGTAGCTGCTATAGTTAGCAAGTCCCCTGTGCGGTACCACCAAGGTAGCTTCAGCTAGCCATTCCCCGGCAGTTCCCAAGCAGCCAGGAGGCTGGGTGACTGCCCGAAAGAGGCATAGCCCCAAACTGAAGCCCACGGTACACCACCAACTGCTCCACGTTTCAAACAGATATTCCCCACTCAGTGACACACCTGCTGAGGCCAACTCTGGTCATTGGCAGCTCCATTTACGAAACGTGAAGTTAGCGACACCAGGGCCATAGTTAAATGCATCCCGGGGCAGAGTGGACGACATCGAGTCTAATTTAAAACTGCTGGCTAAAGATAAACGTAAATACAGTAAGATTGTTATTCACGTTGGCGGTAATGACACCCGGTTACGCCAATCGGAGGTCACTAAAATTAATATTTCATTGGTGTGTGCATACGCCAAAACGATGTCGGACTCCGAGTTTTCTGGACCCTGCCTAATGTGACCACTGTTGACATGTATAGCTGCATGTCATCATTTCACCCTGGCTGTGGAGGTGGTGTCCAGCAAATAATGGGCTTCATAGATAATTGGACACCTTTCTGGGGAAAACCTGGTCTGATTAGGAGAGACGGCATCCATCCCACTTTGGGTGGAGCAGCTCTCATATCTATGGCCAAGTTTATTAGTCGACCAAAACTGTGACAACCCAAAGTTGAGACCAGTAAGCAGAGCTGCAGTCTTACACGCTTCTCTGCGCCTCCATTAGAGCAGCTGCCCACCCAGTCCTTTAGTATAGAGACTGTCTGTCCCCCGTCCACCTACATCATTTAAAGATAAAACAAACAGAAGAGGAGTTCATCCTAAAAACTTAATAAAAATTAAATCAACACCTCCAACAGTCCAAAATAAGATAATTAAATGTGGACTCCTGAATATCAGGTCCTTGTCCTCTAAAACTGTTTAGTCAATGAGTTAATATCTGATTATGATATTGATTTATTTTGTCTCACTGAAACCTGGCTGCAGCAGGATAAATATGTTAGCTTAAATGAATCCACTCCTCCCAGTCATTGTAATACTCATATTCCTCGGTACGGTCGAGGTGGTGGAGTTGGAGCCATATTTGACTCAAGTCTATTAATAAATCCTAAACCTAAACTAAATTATAATTCATTTGAAAGTCTTGTTCTTAGCCTCACTCACCCAACCTGGAAAACATCACAGCCAATTTTATTTGTTAGAGTATATCCAGAGTGTAAATAAACCGACTCATTGTCTGAACCACACTCTTGATCTTGTTCTCTCATATGGCATTGAAATTGATCATCTAATAGTCTTTCCAAGAATCCTCTTCTATCTGACCATTTTTAATAACCTTTGAGTTCATATTACTTGACTATAAGCCTTTAGGCACAAACTCCTACAGCAGATGTTTATCTGAACATGCTGCTAACCAAATTTAAGGAAGTGATTCCTTCAGTATTGAATTCAATGCCATGTCTCAATGCAGCAGAGGACTTGTCTGCTTCCTTTAGCCCCTCACAAATAGATCATCTTGTTGATAGTACTACAGGCTCATTACGGACAACTCTAGACTCTATTGCACCTCTGAAAAGAAGATAATTAAACATAGGAGGTTAGCACCATGGTATAGCCAGCAGACTCAGAACTTAAAGGAAGAGGCACGTAAATCTGAACGCAAATGGCGTGCCACTAAACTGGAAGAATCTCATTTAGTCTGTCTGGCAAGATAAACTTAAAACATACAGGAAAGCTCTCCGTAATGCCAGAACAGTCTATTACTCTTCATTAATAGAGGAAAATAAGAACAATCCCAGGTTTCTCTTCAGCACTGTAGCCAGGCTAACAGAGAATCACAGCTCTATTGAGCCATCTATTCCTTTAGGTCTAAGTAGTAATGACTTTGAGCTTCTTTAATGATAAAATTATAACTATTAGAGACAACATCATGGATCATCAAGAGGATCATCACCTCTTGCCCTCAACAGGCACTGATCTGCATTCTGATACAGCAGGTTTGGAAACAGCTGTAAAACCTGATATATATTTAGACTGCTTTTCTCCCATCAACCTTCATCAAATAACTTTAATAATTTCTTCATCTAAGCCATCAACCTGTCTCTTAGACCCCATCCCAACCACACTGCTCAAGGATGTTTTACCTCTAATTAGCCCTTCTTTATTGGATATGATTAATCTGTCTTTATTATTGGGATATGTACCACAGTCCTTTAAAGTAGCTGTAATTAAACCTCTTCTAAAAAGCCCACTCTAGATCCAGAGGTTTCAGCCAATTACAGACCGATATCAAACCTTCCCTTTCTCTCTAAGATACTTGAGAAAGCTGTAGCCAATCAGCTGTGTGACTTTCTCCATAAGAACAGTTTATTTGAGGATTTTCAGTCAGGATTTAGAGTGCATCATAGCACAGAGACCGCACTAGTCAAAGTTACAAATGACCTCCTAATGGCATCAGACAAAGGACTCATCTCTGTACTTGTCCTGTTAGATCTTAGTGCCGCATTTGACACCATTGACCATCAAATTCTTTTACAGAGACTGGAACATCAAATTGGCATCAAAGGAACCGCCCTAAGCTGGTTTAAGTCGTATTTCTTAGATCGATCTCAGTTTGTTTACGTCAATGATGAATCCTCCATGCATACCAAAGTTTGTCATGGAGTCCCACAAGGTTCTGTACTAGGGCCACTTCTATTCAGTTGATATATGCTTCCTCTAGGTAACATTATTAGGAATCACTCCATTAATTTTCATTGTTATGCTGACGACACCCAATTATATTTATCGATCAAGCCTGATGAAACCAATCAGTTAACTAAACTCCAAGCATGCCTTAAGGATATAAAAAGTTGGATGACCTACAATTTTCTGATGTTAAATTCAGACAAAACTGAAGTTCTTGTTATTTGACCCAAACACCTCAGAAACTCTCTTTCTAGAGACTTAGCTACTTTAGACAGGATCACCCTGGTCTCCAGCTCCACTGTAAAGAATCTTGGAGTTGTTTTTGACCAGGATTTGTCCTTTAACATCCATATAAATCAAATTTCGAGGACTGCATTATTCCACTTATGTAACATCGCCAAAATCAGACGCATGTGACTGCATCTTCGACATAAACCAGCTTAGGGCGGTTCACTCTCCTTCTCTGCTGCTGAAACCCTCATTTACGCTTTCATCACCTCCAGAATCAACTACTGCAAAAGCATCTGCTACGGCACACCATTCAATACTTTAAGTAAACTCCAGTACATCCAAAACTCTGCTGCTCGTCTGCACACCCATACCCGCAATCATGACCACATTATCTGTCATCCAGAACCTCCACTGGCTCCCAGTCCCACAGCACCTCCACTTCAAAATCCTCCTCCTCACACACAAAGCCCTCCATAACCAGGCCCTACCTCACTCACTTGCTCCATCGCCACAATCCATTCCGCAGCCTCCGCTCCTGTGATGCTAACCTGACTCCACCACCCAGGACCAAGCACCGAACCTGGGGCCTTGACAGAGGCTTTTGTAGCTGCCCTCTCCTCTGGAACTCTCTCCCAAACACATCCGTGACTGTACTGACTAGGATGCACCGAGGCATCGGCTGAACATCGGTATCGGCCGATATTCACCTTAACTGCCATCGCCATCGGCAAATAAAGATGACCTTCACCGATGGCAGTGGCCGATGATTATATGGCGGGTTTTTGTAGCCAAAACACTGGCACTTAAGATCCTTCTTCCTGCGACCCTCTGTTCAGCAGGCAGCAGTCTCACTCATTCACTCTCACACCCACTACAGCTATGGCTAACGTGCCAACAGACACTCCCACTACCTTCAGCTCACTTCACGCACGCCCCGCGCCGCCTTAGCCTATAAAATAAAGTCTGAGAAATGTCTGCATGGAGCACAGCTGCTTACAGGTGTGCAGCTGACAGATGTGCAGCTTACAGTGACAGTTTCCTCATCGCTACCTGAACCACCATCCGATCCTCCTCACTCACGTCCTGAGTGTCCTGGACATATCCTGTATTCTGTGATTTTCCTTTTCATTTCTAACCAGCCCGTTTCAGTTTATGCCCGTACACGCCCGGTGTCTCCTCTCTCTCGCCGCTCCCAATTCACATATACCGCTAAAAATAAATGTGATAGTATGAAAACATTACAAGTGAGAAAATGAAATGAAACATTGTAATAATTGCTGTGACCACAGCTGGACACGTGGTCCAAAACTGTCGTTTATATGCAGATTGGCATCCGAGGTATAAATGCTCAGAAATCAAGTTTGTTTCATTTAATACGTTGTAAGCTTTAGAAGCCATCAAACACATATATTTAGAAAAAGTCACTCAGTCAGGACTGAGAGACATGTAGTTTTAATGTAAACCTTCTCATTGAGTAAGCTTTTGTTTATCAGGCTAAAACCACTCAAATCATTTTGTTGGGCAATGTAAGTACTGAAAAATCTTTTCATTGATTAGTTAGCTATACACCAATCTAGAGGGGTTTTGAAAGTTATTTTTCAGAAAAGAACTTGTCATGTGAATTAAGGTTATATTAAATGTAAAAAAATACAAAAAAACAAAACAAAAAACATTAAAGGTTGTTTTTGTTTCATACATTTGTCTGATTGAATTTGTGCATATTCAAGGATAGTATGATGAAGAGCTAAAAGACTTTTCAGACAGTTCAGTAATGTTTCCGTGGCACAAAGGGAATAAATAACAAAAGAAAAACATCGGCATCGCCAAGTTGTTATTTTAAACATCGTATCGTATCGGTGCATCCCTAGTACTGACCTTCCAACACTTCCAACATTCAAATCTCTAAAAAATTATTTAATGTTTAGCTTAGTCTAATTGTGTTTTAAGTACTGTTGGATGTTTTATGTTTTGCTGCTTTGATGTTTTTGATGTAAAATGTCTTTGAGTATCCAGAAAAAAAACGTATAGATAACATTTATTATTATTATTATTATACTCTATAATTATATTTTATAAATTATAATATAATTTTAAAAAATATATAATAATAAATTGTGTTGTAGAAACACATTTCTCTCTAATTTGAAGGGAGGATGTGGGGGAGTCAGTAAATAAAACATTTTCCAGGAATTTTAAAAAATATACTTACTTACTGTTACTGTTTGTCATTACGAAACTGAAGTTTCTATATCTGTTCAGTGAGTCACAAGTGGTGTGCAGGGTGACACTGAAACCAACCTCAAGTAAGCGGGAATAAGGAACTGTGCTCATATTATTATCATAGTAGATGTAGGAAAGTCAGGCATTATTCAGTAACGGAAAGTCAGAGATTTCTTCACGACCAGAACTTCCGAATTCTGTTCCAGAAATAAAACAACTTCTGTGGTGTTGATTAGCTCAGTTGATAGAGCATCTGCCCCATGTACAAAGGCTCAGTCCTTGCCGCAGTGGCCCAGGAATGAATCCGCCTGTCCTTTGCTGCATGTCATTCCCCATCTCTCTCCCCACATTCCTATCACTCTTCAGCTGTCTCTATCAAATAAAAGTTTGAAAAAGGCCAAAATATATATATATATCTAAAAAAAAAAACTTCATTTAAAATCCCATTGATAGTTTCAATTTAGCAATAACTACAAATTCAGCTGGAACAGGGCCAGTATGCCATATATTTGATCGTAAATGTATAATATTGTTTATTTAATGTCTCTTTTAAGTGGCCTTTAGTGAAGACCACGTCTCATTAACTCTAGACATTCACAGGTTCAAACTGACCAACTCAACAAAACAGGTGATTCTATGGGCAAGTAGTGGGGTTGTGGTTGAGTCATGTCTCTAAAAAGGACAGGACAGAGAAGAAGGTGTAGAAGTTTTGGGTGTATGATTTTGTGCCAGAGGGTTTTGAATTTTTCATACAGTCCCTGATTAGTTTGTCAGAAGAAGAAAAAACTGTTGCCTATCCTAGACAGCCATGAGTAGCTGACAGCAGAAAAAACACAATGCAGATAAAGACTAATGCTGTTAATATATTATAGGTGCCATTGAGATTTTATGGCTTAAAGGTTATAACTCAGCTGCCACTTTAGTGCACAACACTGAGTCCGTTATCCTTCTCTGGCCCCATCTGCTTCTGTGAACTGGGTCAGACAATCTCTTCAAATTAAACTGGATTAGTTCTGCATAATGCTTATCACCACGGTGACAGAACTGTGCTGTCATTAAAAAAAATCTGATGTTCCACATTAGATACACACTGTGATTTTTAGATTGTGCAATACTCTGATTCAAATCAGTGCAGTAAAACACCTTTGTTGACAGATGAAACACTGCCACACGCATCAGTCAGCATCAGTTAACAGTTTGTTGCAGCTATGTTAAGATGTAAGAAACAGAGGTGAAGACGAGGCCTTTGATGAGATGACTGATCTGTCTCTAATGGGAAATGCTGAGTCACTGTTCTGACAGCCCTCACACAGACACAGACTTTATAGTGCAGTGTACAGATGCAGACAATAACTGTGGTACAAACCTCAACACAGTGTATGATGTGCTAACCTTAAAGCAGCTGTGGCTTGATCCCCTCCAGTCTGCATGTCGAAGTGTCCTTTTGGCAAGATACTGAACCCCAAATTGCTCCCGAAGGCTGTGCTATTGGTGTATGAATGTGTATGAATGGTTAGCTCCTCAAACTGATGAGCAGTTGGCACCTTGCATGGCAGCTAATGCCATCAGTGTATGAATGGGTAAAAGCGCTACAGTTGGTCATACACACACACCCATTCTTATAAATCCTTCACAATTACACACAACAGTCACATGATGAGCACCGATGACTTGCCTTTGTCACCACTCCTCTCTGGCAGCAGCCTCTGTGCCCCACCCCAAACATATGTTGACAAAGAATGCTGCAGCATTTAGATACTTAAGAGAAATTGTTTGATATTTCAGGAAAAGATGAGAGGATTGATTGATTGATACCACTCATATTGTCCATTAAATGTGAAAATGCATGAGACAGTTAGCTTAGTTTGCCATCTGTCCAGAAGTAACAAACCATCAACACCTCTAAAGCCATCTAACTAACACGTTACATCTCTTAGTATCCCTCCAATTTTCTTCAATTGTAGGTACATATGTAACTTATTTTTCAGCCAACATGGAAGTGACGTCTAGCCAGTAGTTCAGAGCCATTTGAACATAGCTTAGCTCAGTTTAGCAAGGTTTCAGCTAAGCAGCAACCTCTGTTGCTGGGAAATGAAGCCTATGCAGAAGTACTAAAACTGTAACTCCTCAAGCAATCTCCATAAGTCCCCATGTTACAATGTCCAACTTCACAGCAGAAATGTTTATATGTTTACAAGAAAACAGTTTTGGTCTCTATAGCTAATTTCCATGTTCAGGACAACTGTACTGAGGGTGATTTTTATTGAACTCACCTGTTCAGTAGATAATAAGGCATCAAGTTGCATAATTAAGAGCGTGATCGCTTTGATTGACAGGTAAGTACCGCTACAGATGGCTTATTTGAGCACAGGCGTCATTCAGGTCGCCTCAGGTCTACCAATGATCCATGTCTTGGCTGATATTTAGATTTACAGGGAGGCGGCCAGCGCACTTTGGAAACCCATGGGTGACGTCACTCATGCTCTGTCCATTCTTTATACTGTCACTGGTTTCAGCAGATGCAGCAGAGACATCAGAAAGTGATGGACAAAGAATATGAATGAGTGGTAGGGTGTACATTTGCTTCCTGTAACATTAATCAGCACTGTGAACTACAAGCTCTAGCACTATTAGTAGACAGGGACAGAAGTAACAATGTCTTTTTTTTTTTTTTTTTACACTAGTAACCTTGTGACACTGTAACAACTGTCACTAAGTATCCTGGGGCCTTGTGGTTAATGGTTGCTGGGCGGTGATGCTGTCACACTATCTGTATGTGTGCTACATAATGGTAATAAATCAATGGCTAACAAATAATGTGTAAAGCTCAGAGAACATTATGTACTGAATGTCTCAAGGAAACAAACAGGCAAATGCAATATAGACTGTGACACCACGTGTATATGGTAACAGATTGATATAAACTATGAAGGAGGTCAAAAACAAACAGAATATTTTCAATCATAGTTTTTGGTCATGTCATAGCTGAATGTGTCGAATGTGAAGCAGAAGTGAAAGTTCTGTTTGTATTAGCAGTAACCTCAGAGAGATCTTGTGCATCAGAACAAACAGTAAACAGTGAGGCTGATATCACTGAGATAAAACAGTAAAGCACTCTTGTGTGTAGGTGGGTAATTTGATTCTAGCACTGGAATGACAGATAAGATTAAATGACTGTTAGTGAAAACAGGCTGACCGTAGATAAGACAACCAACAGGTTTATTCTAAATGAAAATCTTAAATCTCCTGTCAAAATGTATTTTCCTTTCTGTTTTTACATTTGTTCTGATTACATCACTTATGATCCAAAACTAGCGAGTCGACAACTTTGCTAACAGCCAAACATCAACAAGGTCACCAACAGCAGACGTAGCAGCAGCTAATATTACTGACTAGTCCAACAGCAGTCAGCCCAGCTCGGCGTCTGTCTTTCAGCCTTTTATTTCACCAAGCTCTCACCAACCACTGAAAGTCAGTCCCACATTTACTCTTGTCTCTTGACTCACTCTCTCCTTTTTCTTCTTAACTTCCTTAATCAACGTCCTCTTCTGGGTGAGAAACAGTCATTTAAATATTGGGTAGTATTATTATTCATATCATTATTATTATTTTAACAAACATATCACATCAAAATCATTCTTTCTTCACTGTACTAATGTTCTTCTATATTAATAACAGTTATCATATTTAATACTTATTAATAGGATTCAAATATTAATAAATCTAACAAATATATCTACCTATTCTGAATATAAATCTTTAGGGTTATTATGATTGTTCCTCATTTCTCAGTTTGGGAATCCCCAATCCCGCTCTGGGATCACACCGCCCATAACGCATGCTCAGTGTCCCCAGAGCACAGGTGAGTGTGTGACTGTAGCAGCAGTAAGACTGTCTGACAGGAAACAAAGCAACGTGGCAGGCGACACGTAAGAAACCACAAATGTCGCGTCCTGTCAGAGGTTCACACATGATCTCAGAAAGATGATGCAACACAGAGAGACTAATGCAAGATCAATGCTGCTGCTGAGGACAAAGATATTCAGAGTGTCTGCTGATGATGGAGGGAAAACATGATCACATAATTAGGATTCGTTTCCAGAGTATCCCCACCCATGGAAACCACGTCCTCTGAGGTTCTTCTCTGCCCCCCCACCCCTGACACACAGGGAGGGATGCTGTATATCTGACGAGCAAACAAATCAAAGGCACGTGGCAGACACAATGATACCAAATGATACCTTTGATTTCCGCCCATTATTGTCCATTCATGTATTTCATAGAGGTGAAGGCTTTGACTGCACTGAACGATGGACCCATTATCCACAATAATCGTGACACAGGTCTGCTGTAGCTTTGTTTTGAATTGGATGATACTGCGGACTCTCCATCAGTTGCAGTCCACAGCGCAGTGTACATGACAGAACGTGGATTAGAGAGAGCACCGTGTGAAGGATTACTGCAACCAGATGCTGCCGATGATGAACAGACCTTTTGTTTATTAGAGCCCATCAAGTGTCCTGAAGCCGTGTGCACATGATGAAGAGTAGCAGCGTCTCTGTGAGCAAATATTCGCCCCTGATCCGTAAACATGCTACACTGTAAATATATTTCAGACAACCATAACAGCTTTGGACAAGTGGGTACGGACATCCACGCTGCTGATGCTGAGCAGCATCCGTGGCCATGAACACCAGAGTTACACGTGAAGGAAACAGGCTTACCTTCAAAAACACGTTTATTAGTCCGCTTCTTCTCTCATCGTGTTCCATCATCCGTGCTGTGTGCTGCGGAAAATATGCACGTGTGTTAGAAATAATTATACCGCTCCTGGTTAGCGCCCTTCTTTTATGGCGCGAGCGGGTTGGAACGGCTGTATGCGCGCTTCGGTATGGAGGGTGAATAGTGCCACCACAGACAGGGAGGCGCACAATACATTAACTAAGAAAGAAAACAAGAAAGCAAGCAAGAAAGAAAGAAAGAAAGAATGAAGGGAAGCAAGGATGAGTAATAAAACAATCAAATCAATAAGAATTTTAATAACAATTTTTATAGAATTGATTTTGTATGTCTCTGATGGTTTCACATCTCTTCCGCTATACTCTCATATTCTCTTCACAGCTTCAAGTGGTAGCAGCATGAGCTGCAGCAGTTTTTTTTACCCAGCTATCTTGACTGTCTTCATCCATTGTCGATCTACTTTTCAAATAATGGCAATCCATTATTTGAAAAGATTTAAAGAATAATGCTGACCTCAGTGTTCTGGAGCAAGCTCAAACAGCCGTTTCCTGGCTGGACTTTTATTTCAATGACTGTGAGGACATCTTCAGCATGTATACCAGATAAAGCTGCTTTTAGTGTTAATCAGGCCACTAACGAAGCTTTAAATGTACACTGAACACTGACGTGCAATATGTGCAATATAAAACATGGTAATAAAGTTTGCATTTATCACAGAAACTTGAAAAAACAAAAAATATGTACAAAACCAAAAGTAATAACTAAACTGTTAACTAGGTTGAAACTCCTTATAATAACGCAAATTACATCAACCAACTATCACGTGAACATAGCTACACCTCAAACACTTACCTGTTTTATTACAACCTGCATTGCAACCATACATAGATCAGATCACAAATAAACCTAAATAAACTAACTTCTCTTTACCCCCAAACACTTGGACTAATCCAGTGACATCACTTATTATGTCAGCCAGGGTATTAGTGGTTGGGGCACATGCTCCTCTTGTCCCTAGACCACATGGTGGGTATCGTAAGTGACAAAAAAAAAAATGCTCATTTCATTTTTTTAAAACCAGAAGTAAACCAATAAATTTTAACTAAATGTGACAATACTTGTATTAGCAATCTGATACCTGAAAATGATAAGGAAGACGCATACCCTTTGTAGTTTTGAGTGAAATGTCTAATTATGGTATTACTAAGTACTATCATACTACTGTAAAGTATTGTGTACACACCACCATGAAGTTCAGATTTAACTTTACCCTAGTTTGAGTACCAGCAAAAGTAAAGACATTTGTGTTAATTTATTAGCAAATGATGGTAAGCTAACAAACTGAATATTGGGCCATGCAAGGAGAGAGGATATTGTCAATATGTGATTGTTAGCATGCTGGCATTCACATTTAGCTCCAAGCACAGTCGTGCTTTAGTTTTCACATTCTTAGTTGCAATAATAAAGTGAAAAATGTACTATGACAAGTTAAAATCCTGCATTTAAAGCCAGCTTGGGTAAAAGCACACAAGTATTCTAACAAAGCTACATTTGTTTACTTTGTAGATTTTAGTTTTATGCACAAAACATGCATTAACAAATAATATGTAGATTAAACTGTCCATATATGAAGTCTGTAAATGAGCTCCATCTTGAACAGATTTCAATTGAATGTTAGATAAAACTTTAATTAGTGTAACTTTACTTAAGCTAAATTCAGTATTTTATATAGATGCACTAAAAAGATTCAGGTCAAAAATCAGTCTCCCACCATTTACAACGTTCCCAACTGTTGGTTAAAATAAAGTCCAATGAGGTTTGGCTGAAGGCCCAAATCACAAAATCTAATAGTATTGTCTACCTCAGTCTCCTTATGTTTCGTGAATGTGGCATTAATCATCCCCATACATCACAGAATTCAGAGGCGATTCTCTTGTCCAATGATGTTCAGCTCCTGTGGTGCTATCAGCTCTGAACCAATCCTGAGCTGATGAGTACAGCTGAAACAGCAGCCCACAGAAAAGTTGCCACTATGACTGATGTGTAGCTTTGTGGCTTGGCCATGACCTTAACAGTTCAAAATAAATGATTCAAATGTCTGTCTTCAACCATGCAGCCTGTAATATTTTCTGTATTTACTCCAATTATAGGGGAAATTTCTCTGTGAAATATGAAATAGTCTACAGTAAAGATGGCATACAGTGTCAGTATTGTGTAGGCCTTTATATTCTTTTTATATGCTTCCCTGAAACAATGCTTCCTATCCAATCTCATGAGCATAAAACATCCTTTATTTTTGTATGTGGTTATGTGTGGACCCAGCAGACCGGCAGTGCCTGTGACTTGCAGAGTTTAGTGAACTGAGCATTTCAAACGTATGGGAATAATCCTAATCAAACATAAGTAATGCGAAATAAGTCATCTCAGCAACACAGAACATACAAGTAAGTAAAAAAATGATTTGCTCAGAACTAGATTAATGTACATCAAAACTGAATTAGATAGATGACACAGCCACAACGCAGCCTTTGTCAGAAGCATCTCAAAACTGGATCAGCATTAACTGTAGTCAGTTTATTACTCTTTAGTCTTTGTCTAATTTATACTACAGTACTACAATACATGTACAGCTTTAATCTGCTCTGTCAAAATAGGACATAGGACAATAACATTTTTTAATTGTTACAGTCTTATCCAGTTAAACCCACAACAATGTCATTTAGCTATATAAATCAGGTACCAGAAAACATGTTGTGCTTCCTAAATGTAGGTACAGTCGAAGAAACGACACTCTGGAGAAAAGGGTGACAGACGGGCATTTTGGAATGGGAGGCAAATGAGATTTTTGGGGGAAAATGGTAAGAACACTGATTTTGTTGAACCTGTGTTTCACAGTTCACATGATGTGTAGGGGTACATTAAGGTCATGAAAGGGGGCTCTGAGAAAATCTAAAAAACTTGTTAGATTAAGTAAGATGTAAGTTCTCACACAGAAGATTCGACCTGTTCTATTTGTCTGACTATCTTCACTGCAGAAAGAGTGACTACAGAGAATGAATTGAGAGCCAGAGCTTTCAGCTATCAGGCTCTTCTTCTGTGGAACAAACTAACATTTTGGGTTTGGGAGGCAGACACGGTCAACACTTTTAGAGTAGACTTAAGACTTTCCTTTTCGATAGAGCTTATAGTTAGGGCTGGCTCAGGTCATCCCTTTGTTATGTGACATCGTGACATCATGACAACGTGACATCTATTGACGTCTGTCCGTCCTGGGAGAGGATCCTCCTCTGTGGCTCTTCCTGAGGTTTCTTCCACCTTTTTCCCTGTTAAAAGGGTTTTTGTGGGCAACTTTTTCCTCACTCAACCGAGGGTCTAAGAACAGAGGGTGTCACTCCCTGTACAGATTGTAAAGCCCTCAGAGGTAAAATGTGTTTTGTGAATTTGGGCTATACAAATAAAATTTGATTTGATTTGATTTGATTTGATTCAGAGAATGAGAATTTGAACAACTGTTAAAACAGGAGGGAGATATTTTTATACAAACATTTTAAAAGCTTTGCTGGAAAATCAAAAAGCTGAGAAGCTAAAGGAAAAATATGGAAATTACAAAGAGGTCATGGTATTTTGTTTGTCTGTGCTAATGTCACTGGTATTACAATATAACTCTAAGTCTCTGTAATGTCTTAACTTACAGTGCTGTTCATTCTGCCCTCTTTCTATTGTAACTGTAATTGCTAAAGATGTCAAACTCGGATCCTTTTATAGACTCAAGTCTTTCTGAGTCACTCACTGAACAGATCCGGATCTTACAAGTCCTTTGAGTAACTTGAGTCAGTATGTCCATAAGCATATACATTCTACCAGTGAAAAACAAGCCCCACTGTCTTGGACTACAAATAAGCTAAATAAATTCAAATTTGAAAGCTGTTCTACGAAGAGGGTAGTCTATTGTTTGTGCATTTTAAATTTTGATGCAGGAAATAAAACTTTGCATTTTCATCTTATTCAAAAAATCTCTAACATTAAGTATGAGGCTGTAAGTAGTTCACAGTGTTTTTATTTAGCTGACATTATATTCAACTCACACAAATACTCACAGCCAGCATCACTCCTTCAACTGTACAGTAAATGCCACATCATAGAAATATGGGGAATATATATGCCCATACTAATTATTGATGATAGATTATGCCAACGCATAATGTTGCACTCCTCACATTGTTTAGGCTATATTAGCCTAGATTTAAAGTGTATTAACACGTCATTGTGTTAAATAAAGTGCGCTAAAAGACCATTATTAACGACATATAATGCTGCAGTTAAAATTACGTTAATTACGTTACACTGCTCTTACGTTGTTTTTAGCCTTTGAACTATATTAGCTTCAGCTACACAAAAACAAGTGTTTGTGTTTTAAATAAAGTTTCTATCATCTTGGTTGTTGCTGTATTTGGTTTCTGACATCTGACCTTGATTTGTGCTATGTGGAGGAAAAGATCCACTGGACTTAGTTGAATCAGTGAATCTGGGTCACCTGGGTCTACTGGATCAGTGAGCGATCCACGGTCTGCCGGTGTTTCCGGCTCTGTAAAGATTTACTTGTGCAGGATGGATCTGTGGATCTGAATCCGGATCTGTGGTTCTGATTCTGAGTCTACAGGAAGTTACGCTGATCCACTGTGTCAGCTCATCTGACTCCCAGACTCTGACTCATCAGACTCCCAAAGCTATTTAGTAGTGGAAACCACTGCTTATTGTTCACAATAATAGCGGGATTTCTGGCAGCGTCTTAGGTGGATGGACTGCAATATGTTGTAATGAGATTGTACAGGTTAAAAGGAGAGCAGTGATTGACACAATTTATCGCTTTAATTTGTTTGTGTGGCCTGGTGTTAGGCAGGTGTAGGACAGTAATGATCCGGGTTGATGGAGACTACAGACTCGTTAATCCCAGGTCAGTAAGAGGATCCAGGTGAATGATCCAGATGAATCGCGATTCATTCACCACTAGTAATTGCACATTTCAATGCCGCCATGGGTTCCCAGCACAGACACAGACATGACAGTCCAATCTGCTGATGATTACACTTCTTATACACACAATTTAATACAGATCCTCCTGGCTGACCTGCCTTTTCTGTGCATCCACTTGGCATCTGTATTTTTCTTTTCCTCAGACCCAGCACATTACTGTGTTAAAAAGGAAAGAGTGATTGTCACACCGCGGTGAAGTCAAGCTGGGTTTTTGTTCTGTCTCGTCATTTCCTGTTTTATTTTGAAATTTACCTGCCCTCTCGTTTCAGGTCACTTGCCCTTCCCTTGTGTGTCACCTGTTGCCGTGATTCCTGATTGTCTCCACCTGTTCCCCATTACCCATCTGTGTGTCTATATAGGTTCTGTGTCTCCCTCTGTCCTGTGCCAAAGTGTTTCGTCTTATGTTCGTTCACCCAAGCCAGCTCCAAGTCTTGATCACAGTCACAGTGTGTATGTTTGTGAGTTTTTTGCCTCGAAAGAGTGATTTTGTGTTGTAACTTTCTTAGTCTTGCTTTTGGTTCCTAGTGCTTAGTTTAGTCGTTTTTCAGCCTCCCTTGGAGAGATTTTCAGTTCCTTGTTTTTGTGTATAGTATTGTCTAGCCTCCACTTTTCAGGAGAGTTTTTGTTTCTTCCCCGGTTTTTCTAGTAGAGGTTTAAGTTAATGTTTTGCAGCCTTTTGATTTCCTCCTTGAGAGTGATTTTGATTTTGATAATTTTTCATAACCGGTATAGTGTTTTTCCTCCTTAGGAGTGTTTTTTTGTTTTCTTTAGTATAGTTTAGTTCTCCCATCTGGGAGACTCTAGGTTAGTTTTTCATAGCCTTTGTGTTATCACTCTGTCGAGAGGTTTTTTGTCTCCAAATAAATGTGCTCACTGACACCTCTGCTTCTGAGTCCTGTTTGAGTTCGGCCTGACAGTGATTAGACAGCCATATCCAACTGTGTCTCCTGGCACTCTCCCGAGCAGTCCCACACCTCTCTCCCTTGCATGGCCCATCCAGGCCCTGTCTACCTTAGGCCGGAGACACTTTATCTCCTTGTGAAAGTTGTCCCAACTTGAATCCTTTATTTTACATGCACAGCTGACATTCCTGGGCCTGGAGTAAATTCTCCTGTGATAACTACTTCCAGTTTTCTTTACCTATCCAAATTGTAGCCATCATTGTGCATGAACTTATGGATCATGGACTTCAAGGTTTTGTTCAGACCCGACAAGGCCATCAATCTGAGGTGGTACATGCTACTTCAAACTAATGGTGTAAGAATCGTGATTCATCCGGATCATTAACACGGATCCTCTAACTGACTAGGGATTCACGAGTCATAGTCTCCATTAACCCGATCTTTACCGTCCTACATCCGCCTAATGGGCGGGCTACATGTGCAAATTGAAATGATAAAATGCACCATTCCTCTCCTTTTAACCTTAACAATCTCATTACAACATGCCCCAGTCCATCCGCATAAAAGGCTGCCAGAAATTCTGCTAATATTTTGGACAATAAGCTCATTTCCATCGCTAGAATAGTTTCGGGAGTCGGGACTCAGATGAGCTGACTGCGGTCAGCGTAACTTCCTGCAGAGCAGACTCAGAGTCAGTAGCACAGACCGGATTCAGATGCATCCCACAGTAAATCCGCACAGAGCCGAAACACCGGAGAATCAAAAGACTCGAGAGACTCAGGAGACCCATGATCACCACGATCCGGCAGGCCCAGATGATTCATTGATTCATCCAGTCGACTGGATCTTTTCCTCCCATTGCGTGAAACGAGGCAGATTCAGAGTCGGGTGGACTTCACAGAGTTGTCGTCAAAAATACTTCCCCCCAGTAAGAAGATAAATACAGCAATAAACAAGATGATAGAAACTTTATTTAAAACACAGTCATTTTATGTAGCTGAGGCTAATATAGCTCATAGGCTAAAAACAATTTAACGAAATTAACGTCATTTCAACTGCAGCATTATATATCGTTAATAATAATGCTCTTATTAGTTGCACTTTATTTAACACAATTAAGTGTTAATAAACTTTAGAGGCTAGGCTAATATAGCCTAAACAATGTGAGAGGAGCATTTGAATTGCAGCATTATGTGTTAGCATAATCTGTCAATAATTATGGAGTTATATTCTCACATCTATTATGTCATTTACTGTATTTACAGTTGAAGGAGTGATGCTGTGAGTTGTGAGAATATAATACTGTTGTATTTGTGTCAGCTGAATATAATGCAGCTAAATATAAACATTTGGAGCTACTTACAGCCTCATAATTAATGTTAGAGAATTTTTAATATGATAAAAATGCAAAGTTTTATTTCCTGCATCAAAATGTCAAATGCACAAACAGTAGCCTGCCCTCCTTGTAGAATAGCTCTCAAATTTAAATTTATTTAGCCTGTTTGGCGTCTAAGACAGGCAGGCTTGTGTTTGGTAGAATGTATATGCTTATGGACATACTGACTCAAGTGACTCAAATGACTTGCAAGATCGTATCTGTTTAGTGAGTGACTCAGAAAGATTTGAATTCATAAAAGGATCCAAGTTTGACATCTCTACATCAATTGCCCAACAATCCATACAGTTCCATTAGTGAAAGTGAATGAATGAGGTTTCTTGGTCAGTTAGGATCTCTTTTGGGATCCCAACTCGTGAGATGACCTGAAGCAGTGCCTGCGGAACACTCTTTGCAGAGAGTACGCAGGGACATTGCCTATGGATATCAGTCCAAAAGAACTAACACAAAGGGATATCCACGTCCATTCCAGTGAAATAACCCAATGAGATCCATACCAATTTGTTCAAACGGAACATCAATGAGTGGTAATGGGCGCAAAGGCACTCACGGGATTACCAACTGACATTTATGGCATGGCGCACACCAGAGGCACACATCTCAGTGAATGTGTGACCAATAGAATTGTACCATTATGCTGTATAGTGTTATGTCATATCCCATGTGGCCTGCCACATGTTTTAGTGAGCTGCCTATAAACCATTTCCCAGCAGCATTTGGGCACCAACAGCAGGGTAATTTCCTCACTTGTTTGAGTGTCACACTTCACTCTGTATAGCCTGTTCCTAAGAAATTAAAAATTTTGATATGTCACTGCGTCATGGC
This sequence comes from Miichthys miiuy, assembly GCA_036365135.1. Lineage (NCBI taxonomy): Eukaryota > Metazoa > Chordata > Actinopteri > Sciaenidae > Miichthys > Miichthys miiuy. The sequence continues at coordinate 28,795,856 of CM071606.1, read as the reverse complement.
ACACCAATTGAGTATCTTCGTGAGTCTGGGGTGGACAGAAAGCAGAGAGAGGATTAGAGCCAGGAGGAGGAAGGGCCAAGTGAGTGCACGGCCAAAGGTCCAGGCCAGGTGATCTCTCCAGGATGATGGTAGCCGGGAGGTCTGTGGGCGATGATCCTCTCCAGCATCTGTCCCTTGCCCGCGGACAACTGCAACCATTAGATTGTTGTGACCTTCAGCTGCTGGGTATAGACGAAAGGATGGACAGCAGGTCCAGCCAGTTGAGGACAGCCCTCTTGAACCTTCCCGAGAGCGAGCAGGCAGGTTGAATGCTGCACTTTGATCTTACCCAACATTAGTGCCAGGAATGTCTTGGGGTCGTCGACACTGGAGAGCATGGGAAGTGGTGGCACTGCTTCCGACCGGGATAGCATCACCTCCAACAGCTAGGCCATCACCACTTGGTTGTGGTGCATCACCGAGATCTCCACCAGCATTTGAGTCAGTCACTCTGGGGTGTCAGTGAAAAACAGCTCTGGCTTGCAGTGACCCAGATCCAACTTTTGGAAAATGGAGCCCGAGGTCACACCCGGTCACCAATCAAGCACTTGGATCAGTCAAACCTCCACAGATAGCCTGAAATGTCTCTGACACAGACTTGTTCTGTAGCCAGCCTCCAGTAGTCGTTGGAGGAGATGCTTCAGTTGATCCAGCTCCAAGTTGAGCTGCTGTGACTCAAAAACAGCAAATACTGCATGTGCGTCTGATTGTAATGACAGACTTGCTGTTACCCCCATATACAGTCACGGATTGAAATAAGCACGCATATTATAGGCAAAAAATACATTTATTGACTGATTGCATGAAAGATTCAGGTGTGTATTTCCAGTGAGAGACACACAGGGGACACGGCCAGTCCTCGTAGTCCACTCATTATCCGCTTGCACACACAAACACACAGACACACGGACTAAAGCCTTATTCACACCGGGGACGTAAGCACTGCGGAACGGCTGTGCCGTGGTCACCGGAGCTGATCGCTGCCACTCAATGAAACCATTCCCACCAGGCGCGCCATGTAGCCTATCACAACTTCACATCAACGTTACGTCATGACAGGTGGCACCAGGTCAGCAGTCAATCGATCAAAGGGTCTCAACATGAACGACGAGACTAATTGTTGAAGTGGAACAACACACAATAATTTATCACACAGATCCTTTTATAATCTCTTCCACGCCGAAGCAAAGTAAGCTGTTTGTTGTTGTTGTTTCCTTTATACAGAGTTTATCGCAGGGTCTCACGCTCAGGATTCTCGTGATCTTGCGTGAATATGGCTGGCTCGCCACGCTGCCATCACGCCCAGGATTGACGCCGGGCAGAGGACAGAGGTAAAACCGCTCCGCGGCGCTTACGTCCCCGGTGTGAATCCCCAGTAAGTACACCGAGGGTGACAAATGGTAAAACAGTTATGCTAATTGAGCAACACTATGATGCAAACTTACCACAACCTGCTGCTCTGTCCGGGACATGACACCTTAGTTCTGCGAGGACAGCAGTAAGCAGGAAGTGGTAGGAGGGAGTTTACATAATTATGTAACTATGTTTATTTTTGTATATTTATTTTGGGTGTTTACTAATGGCATATGGGTTTGTATATATATATATATATATATATATATATATATATATATATATATATATATATATATATATATTGTATATATTGTATTTGTGGATTTATGTAAATATTTATGGTTTATTATTATTTATGTAAATATGCAAAACACCTATTAATGGTTTGACCCAATTAATCATGTGACTAGGGAAGGATGTATAAAAGGGAGTCGACAAATTGTTTGTTGGTTGTTGAGAGTTGTGGAATATTGGTAAGAGATTGGAGAGTATTGGATATTGGAAATCCAATTGCTATTATTGTTAAAAAGTGTTTGGATTTGTGTACATGTTTTAATAAACACACGGTTCATCGCCACCTGAAGAGTCATTTTCTTGTCAATTTGCCTCCGGACCGCTCGGGCACTCTGATACTGATGATGGCGATGATGTACTCTGCAAAGTAACCAAGTCAAATCAAATCAAATCAGATTTTATTTGCATAGCCCAAAGTCACAAAGTACATTTGCCTCTGAGGGCTTTACAATCTGTACAGGGAGTGACACCTCTGTCCTTAGACCCTGTCCTTTAACCAAGTTAAATCTTTCTAGGCCATTCCAGAGGATCTGGTCAAACAAACAATGCAAAATAATGATTTGGTAAAAACATCCTGAGCAATGTATAGACAATTCTTTTTATCTTCCTCCTGCACAAACCAAACCTTTATTTAAAAAATCTACTTGGACCTATTGAATCAGAGGAACTAATCTCAGGAACTAGAAACCAAAAGTCCCAGAAAAAAGTGAACATCAAAAAACAACAAAGGTTGTTTTGTAATGTGACACAGTGATCCTCTTTGTATGGACGAAACACAGCTCGTTCCCATTCTAACAGAAGATAACAGGCAACATGTGTTTGTGTGTGTATCAATGTGTATTGAGTTTCCTAAGTGCTCCATGACTACACCACTGTAAAAAGACATGAAATAAAACTTAACATTGTATCCAGTCCAGTCCAGAACTCAACACTGGTGACTTTGAGGTTACATAACACTGGAGATAAATCTGTGACTCTGTTGTACTGCAGTAGTATTGTGTGCTGTCTACATGAGATGTTCCATGCCTCTCTGTCACCACTGGAGGGTGGTGTTATCTAGAGTTTATCATGTGTCACCACACCTGCGCTCAATGAGGGTGGTGTACTTTTTCATGTTTTACATAATTTGGCTGCCACAATATCAACATGTTTCTGTTGCTACATTTGTTTGCTGTATAAAGGTTTTTCAATGTAGCTTTTTGACACCTTTATTTCAATATTTCTGAGTTTATGTTTATTATTTTGGACAAAGGGGTTCATAGAATTTTCGTGGCTGATTTAGAAAACACACACAGTTCTACACTACTACATCAAAATGATTTGATGGCATAAATGCATTAAATTCCATATATAAATAATATAGACATACCTATATATAAACTAGTGCCAAACATGATGAATGATATTTGATATAAATTCAATTCATGACTCCAAATTTAGTGCGGCACTTCACCTGTTAGTTGTCTTACACTGCCCTTCAAAGGTGCAACAGTGCAAGTGTTACTGTTAATCTGTTCATATCTGTTAATATCTGTGATGAGACACCTGAAACGTATATTGACATTCATTCATTTCGCTTATGGCAATGCTGACATTCCTGTTCCTGTTCACTGATGTTTTGAATGTGTTTTTAAAAATAATTGTGGCAATGCTAGAAATATAAAATATCACAAGAAACACTGTTGAGGTGAAAAAGTCTGATGTTTGATAAAATCAAAATGTAACAATGGGAGCTGATTTCTTTCTTTGGGATGTATTTGACATACATGAAACATGTGACTCACTCAAGCTGGTGAAAATATCTGTGTGGAGCACACACATCAATACAGAACAGAAATCTCATATTTCAATTGCTTTTGTTTCACGTGACAGCATCTGGCTGACTGACTTTTTAGCCTTATACTTCCCTCTCACTATTTGTTGTCCTGACTTTCTTATTGGTTCCTCATCGCTTTGTGTCCTCAAGGTGTCTCCTCCATCCTTGTCTAAGGATGGTCATCTCCCTTTTTGTGCCAGACCTGATCCTAGAAGGCTGTATTGCTCTGATTGTTGCAGAATCCAGCACTTTTTCTTCCATTCCACAAACTGCTTTTAGTCACAAAGTTTCTGGAGTGCCAAGAGCAGCAGTGATCGCCCTCTCTAGTTCTGAGGCAAACTCCTCTTTAGACTTGTTGGCAGGAGTGATGTCTCCCACTGTGGGCGACACGGGCCAGGAAAAGTGCACTAGTAAGCAGCCAGGGGGCAGCAGGTCTCACTGTCTGCCTTCCTGCCAGCCAGAGCGCGACCAGAGAAGTCCATCACTGCTGTGCACCCACTGAGCCGCTCACAGTGAGAGCACATCCACACACAGTGAGTAAGTGTTTCCTGTTTGACATTGAAAACTCACACTTCTCAAAGGTGATAATTAGCTGTTTTTCCATTGATGGAATATTTTGGGTTTAGATTGCTGGACAAAAAAAAGAAAATTTTTTACTATTTTCTGACAATGAATTGATAAAATAATCACTAGTTGCAGCTCTAATCTAGTGTATCATTAAATATAATACATTATTTGATTATCATTACTGATTCATCAACATGTAATCAGCATTTTAATGATAAATCTCATAAAGAATGAGCTCATGTGAACTCATTTCTATTGTGCATTAGTTGAAACTATAACAAATCATATTTCATAAACTGGTCAGGGCGTTTGTATCAGAAAACTAACAAGTAATTGAAACTGTCTTCTTCTCAACTTCTTCTGGACTGTAGTGGAGTAGTATGAAGTAGTATAAAACCAAAATAAGTACAAATACCCCCAAATGACACTTAAATACTTAGTACATAGTAAATACATACGTATGAATTCTGGTCTTATGTATATGGTGGTATGTGATGTGTGTGTCAGGTACCTGATTTATGTGTAAATGTGTAAAGGTATGAGGGGAAAAAATCGATTTGAAGCGAATAACTAAAGATGGAATGAAAGAGGAAAATAAATAATCGTAGTAATAATGGAAGTTGAAGGCAACTTGTGTTCTGTGGAATTGCAAAGCAGAGCCCTGGCCAGCAGCCCCAGCCCGAACATTTGCATCATAATCTTAAAGTCCAAGTATATAAGAAGCATTAGATAGATTAGATTAGAGCTTGACTAAACATTTTTAAAACCAGGTGTTTTTTTCTGTTTTGAAATACACAGTACGTCAGCATAAAACACAGTCAAGATCAAATGAAATGAAATGAATAAAACAAGGTGTGTGGTGGCCTGTGATGTGTGTTACATGTCAAACTTTAGACAGAGGAAAAGAAAATAAGAACAATACACACGGCGAGCAAATTCCAAGCAAATGACACGGTGCATAGGCTGTCTGTACAGTACCAGCCATTTCTGTATAGTTTCATGCAGCTACGTACATACCCGCAGCTCCACGGACGCCACGTTAATTTTTAGGGTTACCACCAATGAATATCATCTCAAAGTCTCTGAGTTTTTCCTTTACTGCAAATGGAAATATCACTTAATGGTCCTTTTGCACTGGCAGAGAATCCGATCATGTGGATTTGTCCAGAACGCATGGAGAAAACAAGAATACACCCTTTTTCTCACTCCATAAGTTACAAGCTGTAGTGATAAACATACCCAGAAAGGGTAACACAGTTTTCCTGTCTCTGAGCGTGTGTGTGTGTGTGGCTCCTCTTAATAGAATGCGTGTTATTTTACAGCCACTTACTGATGACAGATTTGTATAAGTCATCAGATTTTTTTTTTTTCTCGAGAAAATAAGAAAAGCCGTGCAGCCATAAAAATACGGAAGCAATAAAGATTGATGATTTATTTTGAATGAAGCTGCAAAGTCAGGAGAAAAACACAACAGAATAAGTGCGTGTCCAACAAGGTGAGGACAGGCTGTGGGCCTTCTGTTTTGTGCAGAGACCCTCAGACCTGCACAGACGCTTAATTGCTGCTTCAAAAGCTCACCTTGTGCATTATGTACTCTCATTGCCTTGTAAATGTATGGGTATACAGTGTGTGTGTGTGTGTGTGTTTGTGTAGGTGGTCTCATTGTACCTTTAAGTCCACAGTAAGCTACTTTATTTGTCATGTAAGAAACTGCTGCCTGGTTAACCATGATTAATACCCACTGAATAGTTATCTGTGGTTTCGGCTGTGAGGCGCCAGGTCTACTGTTGTGAACCAGCACAGTATCTTCATTAATCAAAGCTGGAGCTGCTGTCTAGTTAGCATTCATCATGGGCTATATTATGATATTTAGATGATTCATTGTGAGGAGTGTGTGTGCTGAGCTGGCCTGGACAGAGAGAAGAGAGAGAGAAAGAGAGAGAGAGAAAGAGAGAGAGGAGAGAGGTCGGGCCGGAGAAATCAATGCGTGTGGGGAAAGGCTGTTCTCAGCAGTATGGGCTGTGGAGATCTGTCAACTTCCACCCCAACACTGGCCTAACAACAGAGGAGACGGTGATGTACGGCCAGAGACTTAGAAGGGATGATAAAGGCCAGACAAAGAAGCAGGGGAGCATGCGGCTATGGTCTGCTCATAGACATACACAGCTGAAAAAGACAGAGAGCAAGCAGGAGTCAAACACACCACATCCACAAACAGTGATTAAATGTGCATCAGTACATTTACTCAAATACTCTACTTATGTATGATTCTGAAGTTTTTGTACATTACATGATTATTTCTATTTTATGATATTTTAAAGCAACATTATGTAACTTTTCTACCATCAAATAATAATGAATTTAAAATCCTGTTGATGCTACACTGACCTGTAATCAGGTGAATGGTGTCTGTCATTCGTACGCCTGTTCTCACACTATGTAACTTTGGGCTCCGGGTCGGGAGAAGTACATAAGCACTAAGTCACACACCAACAATTATTTGAGTGATTTTGGTGAAACTGGATCATATTTTATGGAGAAAATGTTTTCTGGTTTTCTCTCTGATGTCCTCCAGCTGCTCCGCCTCAACTCTGTGATTTACAGAGTTTCCTGATGGACAGTGAAGTAAACTGCTGACAACTGTAGCTGCTGTTAGATAATGTTAGCTCAGTTTGTTAGCACAGTGAGCTCAGAGCACTGTGGCAGTGTTAGTGTTTGTACCACAGGTGTTTTGGACCACTGGGAAGAAGAGGTCCTGGGTGAGGTGGGAATGCTGAAAGCCAGCAGCCAGAGAAGAGACTGAAGAGGACATTGATGTAGGAAGCTGAGAAGAGCAAGAAGCCACCAGTCAAGAGTAAATCTGGGACTGACTTTGACGGATGCTGAGCTAGGCTTCTTGCTGTTGGACTAGTAAGTAATATTAGCTGGCTGCTATGTCTTGTGCTGTTACACTTGCTCAATATTTGGCTGTTAGCAAAGTTATGGACCACAAAACTCTGAGACTAAATTACAAAATACCAATTTCCTATGGAATGTTGTTACTTCTACATTTTGAAGGGTAGGCATTAAACATTTTATCTGACTATATTATATCACTGTATAAGACAGCTACTACAATAATTACTTCAGTTTATAAAATATAATGTATTATTTTTTTTTTTACATTATTAGTGACGAGTGCCAACGACAACGTCAACTATTGTTCTTCTGCGTGTTTCATGGCATTATTATTCATCTTCCGCTCTTTTCAACATTAATGCGCCCACAGCAGTGAGAGGACCCCAACAAATTATATATCAAAACGTGCGTTTTCATCCCGAATCCCGTGCTACTGCTTTTCTAAGAGATTCACGATTCGTTTTTCTCTCCCTCTCTACTGCAAAAACTGCAAAAAATTTCGCATAGGAATGAATGGGAAAGCCCAAAAAAAAAAAAAAATTTCAACAGACATTTTCAATAATGAACTGCTCTGGCATACTTTCACCGAGAGACTTCATTTAAACTTTAAAATGTAGGTACTCTTGCCTTCTCTTCAGTGATTCACTTCACTTATTGACACTTTTACCGTTTTTAAACTATCAAGGCTTAAAGTTGAGCAGGTTTTTACTCAAATTCTGCGGTTATAATGGGTGTGTATGGCGACCGCTAGAGTGAGTGATGTCATCAGTAGAGTGGAGAGGGAGAGAAAAATTCGTCGAAAAATAAATTTGTAAACTGCGATTGTGGCCTCAAATGCCACACTACAGACGTGATTTATACATAAAAACGTAGGAAAATTCGAGGCGGTCACAGTGATAACACTGCTGAAGGTGTCAGCCTTATAGTTTTGGCGTAACACACAAAGATGTGCCAGCAAATTTCTGGAGGAAAGCAGAAGTAACGTTTCTTACGGTTTGGCCAGAAATCCTTCCTGTTCGAGGGATGGTTTCAGCATTTTCTCTCTGTCTCTCTGGGCATTTCCAACTGACATTCTAACAGGTGTAACCATAGACATATATACATAGACGCCTCATTGAGCAGGTTGGTCCGTTGCTGCGTTACGTTAACGCGTCCGCCATATTGGATGTGGCAGGTCTGCCCCGTAAACTAATAAAAGGAAATGGACTGAACTTCATAAAGCGCCTTTCTACAAAGTGCTTCAAGTTAATGCCTCTTATACACCCATTCACACACACACACTGATATATCTGGGAAACAAATAGGCACCAAAAACAACGTATGTAACTTTAAAGTGATGGTTATAAATGTCCTTATGTTTAGGATAGAAGTGTTACGACCCGGCTCGTTTGGGGAGCAGTAACATAAGATAGGGATAAGAAATGAAATGGAAAATGACAACTGATTCAGGTTCGTCAGAAGTTTTAATTTCTCTTAACAAAAGGAGGTGAGGAAAAAGGGGAACAAAGGCGTACGAGTGCTGTTTAAAAGAACAAATAAGTATAACAAAAAGAGAACTCTAAACAGAGCCTATAGTATTCTAGATCAATTTAAACAAACGAGAAACAAAACCTCACTAGCTAAATCTAATATTATTGTTAACAAAAAACATCAGAAACAGCACCCTAACTAATGAATCTAACAAAAAAAAGCTTCTCATATGCAATCAGTGAATCTAACTAAACCTAACCCTGCCCAGTCCCAGAAATGTTTCTCCACCAACCTCCACAATTTTCAAGCACAATTTTTAGGTACCAAATACGAGGCGAGCTTACGGACACATACACAACACAAGCCGCGCGAACTGCAGACACACAGTCTATTTAAACTGAAGCTGGTTGATTGAAGGCTCTGATAGGTCGCACCACAGTCACACCAACACAGCCGACAGGACACAGCATTCAGGAAGGCGGTCTTAGTCTAAAAGGGACCAATCCAAGACAGGGGATCACACAGCTGGTTTTGCCTAGAAAACACAACAAATACTAAACGGCAGCCAGCGGACGTAACACTCCCCTAAATTACAAGCCCTTATGGCTTGGCGTTAAGGTTACATACATAACATCCAGTTACGATCTACAGCCTAGACAAAGCATCAGCTAACACATTTTCAGACCCTTTCTTATGTCGGATGTCAAGGTTGAAGTCTTGTACCAGCAGTGCCCATCGCATGAGTCGCTGGTTGTGGTTAAACATACGGGACAGAAAGACAAGAGGGTTATGATCCGTGAACACTACAACAGGTAGAGAAGTAGACCCAACATAAACCTCAAAGTGCTGTAGTGCTAACAACAGAGCAAGGGTTTCCTTCTCAATGGTGGAATAATTTGCCTGGTGTCGGTTGAACTTGCGGGAAAAGTAAGCAACAGGGTGATCAATACCATCCTTCCTCTCTGCATCAGGACCGCACCAGCGCCCACTGCACTGGCATCTACCTCGAGCTTAAAGGGCGGAAAAGTCAGGAGCTGCGAGTACGGGAGTGTGACTTAACAAACTTTTTACGCTATCGATGCAACTTGGCAGTCGGAAGTCCACACGTAGTCTACCTTAGTGCTGAGGAGGTTCGTTAACGGAGAGACGATGCTGGAAAAATTGCGGCAATAACTCCTGTAGTAGCCAGCCATTCCCAGGAACCGACGGCGCCACGCCGTAGTTGGAATGGGGAAATCTAATGGCAACGATCTTTGCCTCCACGGGCGCACTTGTCCCTGTCCAACCTGCTGGCCGTAAATCACGGTGGCTTTCCCAAATTCGCATTTGGCCAAATTTACAGTCAATGTAGCGGGCCAAACGGTCGAAAACTTGCTCCAGCACATGCATATGATTCTCCCATGTATCTGTGTAAATGACTAAATCGTCGAGGTAGGCGTTGCAATTCGCAATCCAGACAATACGGTGTTGACTAGTCTCTGGAATGTAGCAGGCGCCACATCCCAAAAGCCATCACATTGTACTGGCAAAAATGATCGGGGTGACAAATGCAGAAATCTCTTTGGCCCGGTCTGTTAAAGGTACTTGCCAATAACCTTGAGCAAGTCCAACTTACTAACAAATTTGGCGGTGCCCAGGTTATCAATACAGTCCTCCATGCGAGGGAGAGGGTATGAATCTCTAACAGTAACGGCATTCACCTTGCGAAAATCTGTGATAAACCTGGGGGAGCCATCGGCTTTAGCTTCTAGCAAACATGGTGAACTCCACGGACTGGAACTAGCTGAAGCCAAACCATTTTGCAGGAGATACTCTACCTCCTGTTTCATCAACTGACGTTTATTCTGGTTGGCGCGATAAGCATGTTGTTTTATGGGATGAGCATCTTTTACTTCTATGTCATGTTTCAAAACAGACGTGCGGGTTGGAACATCGCTAAATAAACAATCGTACTGGCCAATCAGCACCTCCAGATCATGTTGTTGTTTAGCGGTTAAATGCTGTAAATAACATGTCAGGTTCGCAAGCATCTCTGAATTTGGGAGGCGAATCAACGGATGTGTATGGACAGGCATCTGTGCATCATCTCCGTGGGAGCGCCCACAGACTCTGTCACAATAATAGCAGCAGCTTTGACACCTGACTCGGGTTCGCTGCTAAGGCGAAGGGACAGCAGCGCAACATTGTTTTCGCAGGTCTGGTAGCGTTTCAACAGATTTATGTGACACACTCTAGTCTTACGCCTTCTGTCTGGAGTACAAAGTACATAATCAGTGTCGCTGAGTCGCTAAGCACCAAACCAACGTATGTATTTTTCTAATGCTGAGTGTTTACAGCTACTAATGTGTGTAACACTGTTACTGTGATAAATATTGAAATATTTATATTTAACATTTAATCTGTGTCTATAATAACCAGATCCTGAAATGTAGATGTGACATGAGGGTTTTCTGAATAAAGAGCACTGACGCTACATTTAACTGATTTTGAGTAATCTTTTGATATATATAAATATATATACACGGAGGGTGCACATTGATGAACATATATACACGGGGGGCATTGATGAACATACATATCTATACAGCTATACAATTGCAGTCTGTGTGTGTGTGTGTTAAAACCTTGGAAAGGTTTAAAAGCACAGCTGTTTCGTGTGTTGCCACTCTGCAACTTAAGGGTGTTCAGTTACTTTGCCACATCCAAAATGGCGGCGGGCGACGCATTATTGAGCGCCAATGCGGTGTCTACGTATATATGTCTATGGGTGTAACTGCTCAGATGATTAGGTCCGCAGGCAGCCGGCGGCGGCCATTGTAGCAGCTATTGTCACTTAATTTGAACTTGTCTGTCTAAAATGACAGAGAGATCATGGTAGTAAAGTCATGCTAATTGCTAACATTAGCAGCCAATGCTAAAATTAGTGGCTAGCACAGCCAACAGACATGTTAATTGCTAACATTAGCGGCTAATGCTAATTGCTAACATTAGCGGCCAGTGCTAAAATTAGTGTCACTAATTTTCAGCCACTTAAAATTAAAGACATGCTAATTGCTAACATTAGCAGCTAATGCTAATTGTTAACTTTAGCGGGAAATGCTAAAATTAGTGTCACTAATTTAAGCAATTAGCATGTATTTAATTCTAAGAATTAAATACATGCTAATTGCTAACATGCTAATGCTAATTGCTAGCGCGTCAGTCACTAATAGAGAGCATGGGCGCACACACCTGTGCCTAATTAATCAGACACTCACACACACACACACACTGACACACAGACATTTTCACTGTCTTTTATATAATCAATGACTATCAAGGCTACATTTTATCCTTCTCTCTGGCAGACACACACACAGACACACACAGACAAGACAAAAGGCTTTCAAAATAAGAGTCCCTTCAAAATAAAAGACTCTCTCCTTGACAGACACAAGCATGCACAGACACACACATAGACAGACAGACAGATGAAGACATGCTAATTGCTAACATTAGCGGCTAATGCTAAAAGTTGAGTGGAGAGGGAGAGAGAAATTCGTCTAGAAATAAATTTGTAAAGTGCGATTGTGGCCTCAAATGTCACACTACAGACGTGATTTATACATAAAATTGTAGGAAATTCGAGGCGGTCGCAGTGATAACACTGCTGAAGCTGTCAGCCTTATAGTTTTGGCCTCAAACACAAAGATTCGCTAGCAACACCCATCCACAGCCCCATAGACTGCCATTTTAATTGGAGAAGAGAAATTTCCAGAAAGAGCAGGGAGCACCTGTGCTTTCTCTAACTCTCCAGGCCAAAGTTTATACAATTTTCGCCTGAAAATGGGCAAGGAAATGGTCCACGAGACGAGGATTGTCACGGTCATTTCGGATTTTGGTTTGCAGCACACCTTATGGCATGTTTGGCCACCTCTTCGAGGGAGTTCATTTGAAGCTTTTCTGTGTCTCTCAGGAGTCAGGAGGGGAGTGAGCACGCCGCACGCACACCTGTGACTAATTACTCAGACACTCACACACACACACTGACACACAGACAGGGAGGAGAGGGGGAGGGGCTATTTTCAAAATAAGAGTCCCTTCAAAATCAAAATAAACATGTTAAAAATTACTATTTGAGGTGTGCTTTTTGAATACACACCCCTGGCAACAGCCCACTCGGCACAAACCATAATTATTTAATTGCAGTATTATTCTCCACAAATGTAATTAATTGTTGAATGTGTTTACTTCAGAACACATTTGCAAAGATGATTTGTATTTTTAACTTTGAAATTGTTAAAATTTCGTTTACCTCATGCCTTCGTTGCTGCTGTACCGATTGCCAATTGAGCATTATTTATGGTCAGAATTTCACAGGGTACCTGTAAGTAATTTATGGTTTGCTGTAATCCTCCTGGGGGGAAAAACCCCACCTTGACTCAACATTAAAACATTTTTTTTTTAGATCAAATCACTATATGTCATGTGGAAGGTGTAGGTCATAGCTTCACAGAGCATTTTAGCATATTTTAGCTCATAGTTTTGGTTTTCCAGCCAGTTTTAGTTGTGTCCCACTACTCATAGTAGTTTTCAGCAGCAGCAGCAGCAGGAAGCTGCTAAGGCAAACACAAAAACAGCATTCAGACAAAGTGAGGGACTGGCTAGTGGAGCATTTAGAAGATTAAGAGCCAGGTATTACCCTCATGACTTGGTGGAGACAAAAAACAGAGCTAAAAAAGAGGATAACTGCTGGACGTGTAAGCAGGTAACTGTTTGTTGTTCCTCTATCAGCCTAAAAGGTGCTTCCAGTATTACAGCTCGTTTCTGCTCCTGCCAAGCAGCCAAAAGATTATTATATTAAGATTATTGATGTTTTAAAATACTGCTTACACATTAAGATAGCAGTAATAATATAACAAATGATGATATAACACTGGCTTTAAGTACATTTCTTTCTGCTAATACTTGTATTGTTGTCCTGAAGAAACATTTTGAATATTTGTAATAATGAATATATATATATATATATAGTAAGGCTCTAAGTACTTCTTACCCTGCAGCAGGCAAACAGGCACATTCACACACTTTGTAGAAATCAGTCATCACAGTCATGGATCAAACACAGCTCTCTTTACTGCTGCAGCTATATTGTAACAGTTGGAAGTCCACTCAGGTTATTGCTCTATCTGTATAAAGAGGAGATGAGGACGCCAGGGAAACTTTACAATATGTTTTTATGAGAAGCAGGCACTCATGTGCATTACATGGTGTGGATAATGTGCTGTGTAAAAGTGACGGATTGCTTACAGTTGAGTGATGTAATGCTCCACAAATAATCCTGTTTAAACCTGATGAATGTCACAATCTGAATCTATCCCGGGCCTCCATCTGCTTTATTGGGCAGTGAGCCTGTGCTGTTGGTACAGTAGAGTGGAGTGATGATATTTACAGTAGGCCTGTTAAAAGTGAGGCACAATATTTTTAGAGGCAAGAAGAAAAAGTCGTGTTTGCAGGATGACTTCTCTTCTGGGTCCTGACTGTGTCTGATGTCTCGGCATCCTTCACTTTGATGTGTGGAGCGGTTGAAGGTAATTTTCCATGTTGGGCACTAGAGGGCCCACTCTGCTCTCTCTACTGTCTTCCCCTCATTCCATCACTCCCAGTATGAGATATTAGTTGCCCCTCTGAAAATTGCTAATGATTTCTCCCTGTTCTTTGTAATTAAAAGACTATTACTCAGAGAAGACAGTGGATGCAGTATGTATTTGTGCAGGATGTTTGTATCACTAATATACACATAACTGTGTGTACAATAAATATTACTTTTAGATTGATCCTGATGACAGATAACAGCTATGCGACAGTAGAATTTTAAATGGAGAGGAGAACTGGAGGCAATTAGATGTGATTCTTGGGGCTTCAGGAAACACAGCTGGAATTACAAATGATGAACAGGCCTTACATCTGACTTTCTACTGTCTGATTCTAATAGATAACAGCCGGACATACATACTGCAAGTGCACAAACAAGAGGCGCATTGCCTGAGGTAGGTTGGTGAGTGCTTCCATTGGTCATGGTATCCACGATGTCAACCAAACAGGTTTCTGAAGAGCCAGTGATCGATCGATCAATCAATCAATCAATCAATCAACCAATCAATCAATCAATCAATCAATCAATCAATCAATCAAAGGGGGCACACTCTTAATTCTGCATAACTTTAAATGTTAATCTAATTTGAAGAGGTGAGTTCGATAAAATTTCACCCAGGCTGTAAACGTGTATTTCTGCTGTAAAGACATTTTAATATGGGGATGTGATGGTGCTCTTTCATTTTAGAACACATTGTATATATATATTAATATTCTCTATATTTTTTAATACTTGTTTTTTTTTAATCCTCCTTATATTTTTACTTAATATTTGTTGTGCACCAATACACCAAGGCAAATTCCTTGTAGGTGAAAACCTCCTTGGCAATAAATCTGATTCTGGTTCTGGTTCTGATTCTGGTTCTGATTCTGATTCTGATTCTGATTCTGATCTGTAGCCAGCTTCAAGTGGACATTTGAGGAACTGCAGTTTTTGGCTTCACTTTTGGGCCATGGAGCCCTCTGACTTGTTTAAAAACCTGTCCACATAGTAAATGAGACTCCATTGTCAAGCTCTTTGGTAATGTTGTACATGTTGAAAATTAAAAGTTTGTTATTGGGTGTAGGCTAGTTTAAGTTAGCTAAGCTATCTGAACATTTTGATACAGTGGTTACCTGGCTCAGCAATAAGTTCACGGCCTCGGGTTGATGACAACGTCACTTTTTTGAGCTATCTGACTATCACTGTCTCCAGCTTGTACCAGCCCTAATGCTACATCCTGTCGGGCTCATGGTACCGTTGAGCCTGACACCACAGTGGATGATGGTGCCTAAACATCTGGATACATTTTGTCCAATGTAAAATGTTTGTGCATGTATTTACACTGAAGGGATTCATCCTTGTGTTTCAGTCAGATTGTGACTGGAACACAAGGCAAGAACACACATTCCACATTCCTACCATCATTAAGACATTGTGTTCTAATTTATCTAATTTCTTCGTCTAATTTTATCCATCTTTGATTAGATATTGGAGATACAGACTGTACCGGGTTTATTAGTTTATTAGTTGACATCATTAGCGACTTCCAAATATGGGAGGAATGTAAATATGTTTACATAAGTTATGTTATATTATGCTGATCTGTGAGCTGATGTGGTAATGAGCAATGTGAAGTGTTTCTTGGAGTTCCAGCAGTAAGAATGAGTAACTGTGTCACTGACCTGTCAGGAGTGGTTTAGAATTTACCTGCATGAATCAGTCCAAATGAACTTTGTGTAGCTTTTTGGCTGAAAGTCATTATGGAGTGCACCTCATGTTAAGTTAATAGATATTGAGAGTTCAGAAGTAGCTTTAAAACATCTTTTACCTGAACAAAGTTTCTAAAGGCTGCTTTCTACTTTAGCCACCATGGCGAAGCTTCCCCACACACAGTATGAGAATGCAATTGCATATTTTTATGATTTTTTCTTTTTTAAATCTTCTTCTGGGGAGTAAATCACCAAATGGTTTCACTGACTTCATTTAGCTCCAACAAAAGTAAGTCAAAATGACCTAAAGTAAGTAGTAAGTAATGTAAGCCTTGTAAAGTAGTGTAAATATTCATACATTAGTATATTAAATAATAAAAAATATATATTATTGTATTTCCTAATTTCTTTTATTCATAACAACATTTAACATTTTATTCAACTTTTTTTTTTTTTTTGATGATCCTCCACCAAATGTTTGAGCTGTCCATTTATAGCACAATTGCACTTTCAACAATCTGCAGATCAGGTTGAGTTAAGTACAGCAAGTTCTTCAACAAAAAATTCCAAAGTGTGCTGTAGCACATGGATGAGAAAACACACAGGTTTGGTGTACACTCACTGCTCCCACAGAGAGGAGAGGTAGAGTGGACTCCTCATCTGACCTTGTCTTCAGCACACCCTGCTTTAAGCACAAATGAAGCTGTGGGTGCAGCTGTGGGTGGTGTGGCGGTGCATTAAGCTGCAGTTTGAAGAGGTATTCCAGCAATTTAGTGTTGAACTTCCATAAAGTTAGGCAAAAAACGGTCAGAACTGAAGATGTAGAGACCAGGATATCCAGACTGTCTGTGATGCTGCTGGATGCAACTTGATAGCATCTTTATAAGAGTTGTTTTTCAAACTTCTGCTACCACTTTGCATTTCAGGCAATTTATAGAAACAAAGAATCACAGAAGACAAACAACAGCCCTCTAAACTTCACTATATTAAACCAACATGTTTCTACAGTAGCCCAGTACGGACAAACTAAACACTGGATTTTTTTTTCTAGCATTTGGTGCCAACAATAGTTTCATTTTGAAGTGAGGAGGGAGAGAGTGAGGTAAGGGAGTTGCAATCAGCACTACACTGCTAGATGCCACTATAAATCCTACACACTGAATCTTTAAGTAGAATGTACACTGCTGCTTTAACATCAAAATAATATTTAAAAAAAATACCAACCAGGTACCGGAGCAGTCGTAACTCATTTTTGCATTTGGATGAAGTATTCAGATCATTTACTGAAGTAAAAGTACTGATACAAAAAGAAGTGTCAAAAGTAAAAGTAGATTGTTAAGGCAGCAGCATTTTACTGTTGTAGCTGCCTAAGGCGGTTCTGACTGCTTTATATACCGATTGGTAATTCAGTCCAGTGGTTCCCAACCTCTGGGTCGGGCCTCCAAAGTGTCACAAGATAAATCTGAAGTGTCATGAGATGATAAATTGTTAGGAAAAAGAAGAAAAGTTCTCATACTGTACATATAGAACATTTTGGACCTAGTCTCTAATCTTTGCTTTTCTTCTGTGCAATAATTTGACCTTGTTGGATATTAAAAAATGAGAAGTTTAGAGGAGAAATGTCTCTTTAGAGCAACTGCTAATAATTTATAGATTGCTCATCTGAAAATTGACAAGAGGCCACAACAGTATGCTTTTCTACACAGGGCTTAGACTCTGAGTCAATCTTGAACAATGCATTATATTTTATAAGGTGATTCTTTTTTTTAATGTAACCTGCAAAGTAACTAGAAAAATAATTATATAGTTACTAGTTATAATTATAAAGTAATTATAACTGTCAAATGTAATATTTCCATACGGATATAAGAGGTAAAAATGACACTTAAAAACAGTGCTTGATTGAACAGTGCTCTATTATTCACACTACCTCGCTCATTATCTTGACTGCTCTCTCCTCTCCTTCATTTCTCCTTCACCTCCCTCTCCTTTCCCCATCTCTGCTTGGTCAAGTATAGAGGAGGGACTCTCCCTGACCTCTCCCAGCCTCGGCAGGTACTCACCACTGGACAGTCGGTCACACAACACATGCTGCACGAGGGTGCAATGCTGCTCATGTTCCAGGTCACCTGGCTCGGCTGCAGCCAGTGACTCTGACAGCGACCGGGAGAAAAGATCACAGGTTTGATCTTCAGACTTGCAAGATATACACATCAGCAAGTCCATCCTAAGCGAGACACTCCTTCCAGACGTGAATGAGAATGTCAGCCACCTTCCTTAAATGTAAAATGTAAGCAGTGTGACAGCCAGGTATCAGACTGATGGATCAGAGGTTTAACAGGCTTTATTGCTGGGGACTATGAGATCTGGTGACAGTCCTAATGAAGACATCCTGGGATGAGTCCACAGAGACAGAGCCTATAGAGAGGACATTGATCAAAGCCACCAGACTGAAGAGACACATTACAGAGACTGGGAAAGGTAAGAGGACAGAATGGAGGGATTCAATCGGTTGATTCAGGCCAATGACTTCATTCAGTTTGTGCGATATCTGTGTGTGTGATCTGTCCCTCCCCTCTCTGTCTGGCTCTCTGTGCGGCAGGAGGGAGGAGGAGGAGGAGGAGGAGGAGGAGGTTATCCTTAAACTTATTAGAGCAGGTGCAGTGCATTGAAAATCCATTCAGTGTTGCTGTCACAGCGATTCTCTTCCATTGAATTAAGAGGGGTCAATCCCACAAATCAAGAGATTACGCTGTGGGGAGATAGAGGACTAACTGCTCAGTGGTGTACATACAACTCTCACACGCACTCACACACACACAAACACAGTATCACAATGTAGGCCTATGCCCATAGTCTTAGAGTACAGAGGCATAAATATATTGCAATTATATTGCAAAAAAACATATAAAAAAATAAAACATAAGAAAGTAGAAAGAAACAGATTGATGCTGGGCTCACATGGTCACTCTCTCAAACACACTCTCATCTCTCTCTCTACACACACACACACACAGTAAAACCCCGTCTTGTGTGACTATGCAGTGGTTTCGCTATAGTCGTGCTGGCAGGAGGAGAGGTGGTTGTGATTGTGCTGAGTGGAACGATCTTGAGTTTGGGGACCTTGGCATTCATCACACACCCACACACACACTGCAGTAGCCCTGCGGCTCAGCCCGCTTTAATTATTACACGGCAAGCTAATCAATAGCAAAGAGGCTAATCCTATTTCATCCCTTCATATTCATTTATTCCTGTGTCAGATTCAAAACTACCTGTGCTATGATTCCAATCATATTGTGTACATATATGTTTGTTTGTGTTTGTGCAATTGCGTGTGTGCAGTTGATTGTACTTAAACCATTTGTGTCGAGTGATTGCCTCAAATGGTTTAAGTTATTGACAGTAGAGAAAATTAATTTGTTTAAGTATAGTCAACTTAAATGTACAATAGTTAGAATTTAACATTTTTAATGCTTTAAGTAATCACAATAGCAAAGTATAATGGGGTCTACTTAAAAATACAATAGTCAAAACTTAATATTATAAGTCAAATACACTTCTAGTTTTATTAAAAATATGAATATATTAAATTTTAAAATATTATATTTGGAATAAGAAAATTCCAATTAAATTATTTTTTTTCAATGACCACACAATGCAGTACATTTTATTTATTTTATTTAGACACACAACAAAGCAACACAAATATGCATTAACAATGATGCTGTGTGAAATACCAGATGCAAATCCAAAATAACAGTAAGACCTTGTTTTCATAAAATTATCAAAATGGGTCTTTGCCAACAATTCCAACAGTATATTCTTACTTTTGCTACAGATATTACCTTACAGTACCTTTCTATGATGCAGCAAACAGAGTGTATTTAATTAGGAAACGATTTCCTTCCAAATACAATCACAGCATAGTTTTTAATTTTTGCTCTGTGAACAACTTTCCAGTATAAAGAAAAAATAACCACACTGACCATGTAGCAGCATATTGCGAGTGCAAAAGGAAAAACTGTATGCCATGTGTGCCACACAACAAAGCAGGCATTAAGAACAACTATGCAGTGAGGACCAGAGTTGTTAAAAACTGCAACTTTCTAACATGTGTCCTCTGTAGAATTATTTCAGTAAAACGAACAACACTAGACACATGCACTACAACAAGTATCACATACAAAATGAGCAACTGCAAGAATATTTGCTCCTTTGAGTGCAACGTATTTGTGCAACATTCCATAAATGTGTTTTAAACTGCAAGTTTGAAAAAACAAACAAACAAACAAACAAACACTTATCATGTAGCAGCAGGTACTACAAGTGCAAAAGGAAAAACTGTATGCTTTGTTTGCCACACAACAAAGCAGGTATTAAGAACATTAGCATTAAGAACAACTATGCAGTGAGGACCAGAGTTGGTTACAAAAAAAAAAATAATAAAAAAACCCTGCAACTTTCTAAAATGTGTCCTCTGTAGAATAATTTCAGTGAAACAAGCAACACTAGACACGTCTAGTACAAGAAGTATCACATACAAAATGAGCAACTGCAAGAATATTTGCTCCTTTGAGTGCAACGTATTTGTGCAACATTCCATAAATGTGTTTTAAACTGCAAGTTTGAAAACAAACAAACAAACAAACAAACACTTATCATGTAGCAGCAGGTACTACAAGTGCAAAAGGAAAACTGTATGCTTTGTTTGCCACACAACAAAGCAGGTATTAAGAACATTAGCATTAAGAACAACTATGCAGTGAGGACCAGAGTTGGTTAAAAAACAAAACAAAAAAAAAACTGCAACTTTCTAAAATGTGTCCTCTGTAGAATAATTTCAGTGAAACAAGCAACACTAGACACGTCTAGTACAAGAAGAATCACATACAAAATGAGCAACTGCAAGAATATTTGCTCCAGTCAGTGCAATGTATTTGTGCAACAATCCAGACACGGACATGAAGGATTGTGTCATGAGCATAAATGTGTCTTACACTGGAAGATCATTCTTCAGCTTTTGAACCTTGGGAGGTAGCTCACTTCGACCCAAATTTAGCATTACCTACTGAATGAAGGCAAATGTGTTTTTTAAGCACTTTGGGTACTGCAGGTGGAGTGCGTAGGTAAAGCCAAACAAGAGGCACATTGCCTGAGGTAGGTTGGTGAGTGCTTCCATTACAAGGCTGCCCTCTAGGATGATCCCCATTCTTGAGGGTTTAGTTGTGTATGTCGCTGGACTTGCAGCGCTGGTGTCCTCATAGCAGAGGATTCCCACGTGAACGTCCACAGAGTCTCCCTCATTAAGATTCTATAGTGCGAGAAACAAGACAAAAGGAGGATATTCAGGTTAACAGCAATTTGTCTACAAACAGCTGTGTGGACTTCATAAATATTATGATTTTCATAATTCACAGTGGTTTTATTTTAGATAATGTTGTGTAAACAAGCTATTAGAGGCATTTTTTGTGTGTTCATGTATAGGTGTCTGTTGTGGTGTAGATCCCATGTTTTGACAGTAGGTGGTGTTTTGGACAATGTGATATGTGATAGAGAAATAGAGAATAGAGAAAGGGTTAATTACTCTTCAGGTGCGCTGCTGACCAGGGAGAAGCACGCAGTTTAAGTGTGTGTAGATCATTAAAGGCAATATTAGAAATACACTGGAGATGTTTGGATTAATTCAGTGGAGCCGCCACAAACTATGCGTCGACTGGAAGTTCCATCAGCAGCCCTTCAGTGGTTTAGGTTTTTTATTTTTGCAGAAACCAAGTCACTATACAATCTCTTTGAATTTTTGCATAATTTATAGTATTAAATGAAGTATTTAATTTCCTCTTGCTAACAGTGAAAGCACATTATCAAGTTAAAAGTTATCATTTGGGCTTTTCTTCTGCATTTCATTGACCATGGCCTCTCGTACAGCTTCAAGCCTAGCAACATCCATTCCCTCTGGAAATTCTGGAAGGTAATTGATCACCCCTTTTCTTGGCTTCTTTATGTTTTTGCGAGAAGGCTCACCATCAGCATTGTTTTTTCCACGTTTACCACCGTTAACTGTTACATCAGGCCGTCATTTTGAATTTAAGACTGTTTATCTATCCCTGACAGCCAGATGATGAGCCTTGTTCTTTAAGGCAGGGTATTCTGCTACCAAGGCTTTTGCGACAACTTCAAACTCCTCTTTCTTGGTAAGCGTTGTAGCCATAGATTGTCTCCCAGCTTCTCAAGAATATCATGCTTCATGTTTTGTCACTTTCAGGTAAGTGCCATCACGAAGATACATTCGATTTTCTTGGCGTAATCTGTATTCCACGTCTACAGGAAACTTTGGAATGTCAAATACCTCAGGCCACTCTTTTCCACCCTCCGGAGAGGTAAACAAGATCTCTGTGTCAGCTCGGCTGCTCACGGTACTGCTTATTTCACTTTGTGACACAGGGATGAGATCAAGGACAGGAATAATTCGGATGGTAAGTTTCTCAGGGAGGTCAGAAATGTCTGTAAGGTTACAGAGTGCATTGTTGAATTCAGGGTCCTCGTACTGTAAAGTGAAGTTGTAATCAGGTTCAACTGATTTCTTGAACCAGTTTATTAAATCATCAACTGTATTTGGACCAGGAGTCATTGTCATTTCTCGTATGTCACCGTCACAAAAATAACTCTCATCGCCAGCTTCTGTTGTGTAACCATCTGAGGAAAAAAAGAAACAGTGACAGTTTTAGCAAATAACAAATCGCTTGAGAGTTACCGTAAGCTTCCTTGTACTTTGTATGCTGACAGTGGAAAGACATCATTTAAATCAGACAGCTTAACCACACATATAGTGTAAGGGCCATCAGTGTGGCATAGCTCGTAGGATTGAAAGCGCTCTTGGTATCATGCTGTCATTTTTTTGCAGACAAACAAAATGTCTGGGTTAGCTGCAACAATCTGTATAATCTGACCAAATTCAGGGAGACCTGAACAGGAACCAATACAGAGCATCATATCTATGTTATACTTGATTCCATCGATGCAGACACATGCAAGAAGCACTGACCCAGTAGTGGTTATGTTTTGAGGCAGTACTCTCTGAACATCACTGGGAAAAGATGTGACCAAGACCATTGCAACCTTTGCCATATCAATTCCTGGCCTGAAAAATGAGCTACAGTCCAAATAGTAGTAGTCCATAGAGTGCTTTCTGGTGTTTAGTAGCAAGAGTCAGGGCCACATTTTTAAAATTCTTGGACTCTCTGACTACTTTTTTGAAGAATTTATGCTTACCCACAAAACGCATAGTCCAAACCTCAGTCAAAGGACCAAATTTCTTTATCAGGTGAGGGTAATGTTCCACATAGTTATGTTTTGGTCACAACCTGAAATTTGGAAAGGTTGACTGTAGCAGCTCTCTGTGCTCTGCCAACTTGCATTCCAGAAAATGCGAGGAGAGTGTCATCAGTATGCTTAGGTGCCACAACAAGCTCCACAATATCTTTGAGGAGCATGAGAATTTCCCAAGAGTTATTTTCCTCAGGGACACAGCCTGATGACGGACCAGTTTTCGTGACCATTTCCACCAATGGTCCCTTTGGTTGAAAATCCTTTGCCAATTGTCTGAGGCTGATCAGTCTTGTCTGTAAACATGTGATTAAAGGATCTGATGGCCTGATTTAGCATATCTAAAGTAAAATACTTCTTGGCAATCAGGTCTGTCAGACACAGAGACACCTCAACAGGGACAATTCCTTCCAAGACATCATGTAAAATGTCCGGAGGGTAACCCATGACCACATGGAAGTGTTTCAGACTTTTAGTGAGAGGACACTGTCCTTTCACCCCATAGTTTTGACTTAAGCTTGAGTCTTTCATCACCTCTTGCACATGCCTGTCATGACAGTCTTTATCTCGGAGATGAAACAAACCAGATCTTACCTCCTGTTGCTGAATGTCAACTCAAGCTTGTTTACTGTGAAGCTCTCATGGAAACCTGCAATTGAATGGGCTGCAAGGTTATCAGCTGCTACAAACAAAACGGTTCCCTTCACACAGTTTTGTGCCTAGCTGCTCTACATAAACACCATGCTGTTCTAATGAGACAAGATCATGGATAAGAGGTTGCAGAACGTTCCCATAACCACACTGTTTGATTGTGGAGGTGTTGCAGAGTAGAGCAAGCTGAATAGAGTTTAGTGTTGATCTGTTGATCTGTATTTGGCAGGTACATTAGCAATAACCCAATACACTGCACACATTTTGTCTTTCAGCTTTGATGTTCCCAAAGGATTGGCTACTTCAAAGTCATCAAGATATAGTATCAGTGCAACTGTGAACTCATCTACTGAAAGAAGGTAATTTTCCTTAAAGTGGTCTCCATCGGCATATGAACGATATTCATGTGGAACATGCACCTTTTCTGACATTGCTTTATCTAAAATGTCAGTTTTGTTTAATTTAGTTTCTGTAGCATGTGTTGTATGGGGACATATACAACTGTTTTTGTGCCTTTTCCAACAACATATTCTATAGGCATCACCAGGGGAAACTTATTCCTCACATAGGCTGCCCTCCTTTTTACAATTCCAAGAGATCCATGTTTGCCACACAATGATGCCATCACAATTTCTTTTACAACTAATTTCTACAGTAATAGTTGTGACAGGTCACGTATTTGGCAAAGGTGTTGTATCACTTCTTGTACAGCACTCTCTGTGATATGAAGAATAGTTTGCATTTTCAATAACAGTGATGCTAGATTATGTTCAAGCTGTTTTCCTAAACCACAAAGATCATCGCAGGCTTCTTCCATGACCTCTAGGTCTTCTGTGTCAGAAGTTGCCAGTTGCTCTAGCTCACCCTGACTTTCATGGGCTGCTTCACAAGTATCATTGGTTATACTGACAATTATTTCAGATTTGAAATTCTTCCAAGTATGCTCTCTATGTGTTTTACTTTTGTGTGCATTGAAAGTGGAGTATACACTGCTCTGAAATTTACGGTCTTTATAAGGACAATCAACTTTGTGATTTACTTTTAAGTGAGTACTCCTCAGATGAGCAAAGTATTCAGTTTCAGTGCAGGGTTCAAGAAATTCACATGACAAACAGCAAAACTTCATTTGAGAGTCTACAGTTTGCAGTTGATCCACACTTCTGGTGTGAAAGCAGGATAAATGGCTATGGAGTGCATTGAGAGACTTGAATGTACACATAACCTCCTGATGCAAGCAAGGAAAGGTCTCAGCTCTTGCATAAGTCCCATGTTTTAGCCTATAATGTTTAAAAAGCTGTGCTCTCTTCTCACAGATGGCAGGGCAGTACTTGCATTTACAAGGCATTTTAATATGGCGTTAAACAAAAATAGTAATTAAGTAAGTAAGCAAATGAGGCTGAAATGTTAAAAGTGGGCATTGAAATCTTTTCAAAACTACATCGAATAATTTGAATTTTTATACTACTGTTGCAAAACTGTATGTAGAAAACACACAAGTAGAGAGAGCTACTCAAAAATCACAATTGTCACAATTGCAATTGTCCAAACACTCAAAATTTACCTAAGTCAACCTCAAATTTACACAGATTCAAATGTACACGTTTCACAAGTTTCTAATACTAGAAACTGCTAGTATAATAGAGAAAACAAGTCACCTCATTTAGGCAGAAATGGTATCCTTCTTATGGCAGGCAAATGTCCTTTAAAAGCGTCCAAACTTGCTAAAAACAGAAAAAACGCAGGCATGTATTGTCCAAGGAGCATGCAAAGTGCAAAGACCTTAAATTGCTCTGTGTAAATTAGAAAATGGCACAACTTTCTCTATAGCCGCCAACGCAGACTGAGTTGAGTTGAGTTTTGAGCCAATCACAACGGAGCAGCACTGTGGCCTGAGGTAAAACTTGACAGTTTAAGTTTGTTAAACTTACAAAAATGAGTACACCCAATGACTGTCTCATACACTCTTCATATACTCTACTATTTAAGTAAGGCAATAAAACTAATCTTTAAAAGTGGTATTTACTAAACTGTTTGCATAGAATGAACTTTCGAGTTAACAGTGTGGTGTGCAGATTAGGAGTCAGTGTGTGCGTAATTTCTAATGCTGTTTGAACTAGATGAAAGGATCTGTAAAAGTTAACTGATGTACAGTATTTGGCAGCAACCATAACTCTGTTATACTGTGAAACATGTATAAAGATAACATAACATAAAATATAAAGACTGATATTATTATGAATTAAGTAAAGATAGAGTCTTCAGCACAAGGCAGCATAAAAGTTAGAACTGGCCACCTCACACTGGTAGAACATTGTTGAAGCCTCTGAGCTTCTGCAGGAAATACAGTCAGCTCTGGCCCTTCTTCTTCCCAGCCCACTTAAACCTGTCATCTAAGTGCACTCAAAGGCCCGACTCAGACGAAATCAGGCATCGCAGCAAATCATGGCAGGGGTGTGGGGTGTGTGCAGGTAGTCCTTAATTCTGCAGAATTCTGCATTCAATTCTGTCGTCTGGCTAATGTTCACACTCTGACATGACACCATCCAGTGATATAGGTCATGAAATGCTACTCCAGGATGCCGTTTCTGCTGCTAAGTGGTCAACAACGACAACAGCAGTTCATTTTAGCTTTCCTGCTAAAGTCTCGTTCTTACCACACACACACGTCTTGTCCTGCAGCTTAGCTTGTTAAATGAGTTCAATGGAAAAGTTTGCTGCTAACGTTTGCAGGCTAGAGAGGCTAGCTAATTGGCTGCTTGCACATTAAACAATGTGTAAATATACAGTCACTTTGCTTAGATAGTCTGGTTCTTACCCTTTAATACCACTTACAACACAGTGTCAGTCAAGGGCATGTGGACACATGGTATTGACTTTATTCTGCACTTCCATCATGATAAGAACTGTCTAATCATGACATGTCTTATCATATCCATTTGGACATTAAACAGACCCAAAACCTGCTGTAAAAGAATAAGACTAATCCCGGACTTGACTGACAAATATGAATTAACTTCACTTCTAAAGCTTACACAAGCTAGTCAACCTTCCTTGCTTTTTCCAACCAGTCTAATTTTTGTCTCTATAAATATGAGGTAGTATCATGAAGCCGAGTGTCCACAGATAGCTACAAGTGGAAGATGACACTCTGTAGCTGCACAGGTTGAGAACCCAGAGTGAAGATAAATCGACATTTTAATCCCCCAAAAGTCTGAGCTCCTCCTGTAGCATCTCTCCTCCAGAGCTCCGCAGCACTCAGCAGATGTCTATGTGTGTCTTCCTCCCACAAAACACGCAAACGCTGTGTGTGATTGGACACAGGTACTCACTGGCAACCTGACAGCAGCTGTCAATCACACAGGACAGGAGCACACCCTTTGACTGAGATGTAAAGGAACATTTAAAAATATATAAATAAATAAACTATTAATAATAGATTTTAGAATAGATGTCTTATGCTATATAGAGTAAGTTGTGTCTCAGCAGTATGCATTTTAAAACATGTTAATTGCCATTATTTTACTCAAACAATCTTAAACTGATGATTCATGGTGCAGGAAAGTGTTTTGCACACACATCACCGAGGTGCAAGGCTATCAGAAGACAGCATCAATGAAAAAAAGGTCAAATCTGCAAACTCATGAGTAAGTGTACAGGCATTACCTTCTTTCATTGATGTATAAATTATGTGGGAAAATAGAAACCCTAATATTGAAATTAATAATTAATAATAGTAATTAAGAATGTAAGACTTCTGTTAACATTATATTCTGATTTAGAATATTTTAAAATGATTCATCTGCATCCTGCAGGACAGATCCATGATGGGGGTGCTTATAGTAGATGACAGTACTTATATCAGCTCATGCACAGTCCTGTAGGCCCAGATGTACTGTACATACTGTATTATATCCCATCTCCCCCTCACACCCCCCTCAGTTCACTATGTAATTGAACTCAATTACAGAATCCAGCAGCTCCTCGAGGCTGCAGCATCTCAAAGGACTTCAAACGTGTCTGCCTCAGCGCTGTGTGCTTCCCAAAATATTCCTACGTCACGTGTGATGCAGCCAAGGTTTCAATTTACTGTACAGGGCTGACCCCTCCATTGCATGTGTAATGATATACAGTGCTCAGCTGTCAACACTGAAATTTTAATCTCCTGTAGTGTTGTTACTGAATTTCTCTGAGGGTTTTGAATATGAAATAGAATTGATGTTGTTACTGTAGGTAGAGCACTAACTACAGAATGAATAATGAATGTGTAAAACTCTCATTCCTCCATCTTCCTTCTGTGTATTTATCCTCTATTGAATGTTATGACGGTGCAGTGAAACCATTCTATTCGATACACACATTCGGAGCTTCTGTGAACAGTGTTAATGTGTTAATCTGTAACTTTGCTTCCCGTCTTTGTGTGGTTTCCCAACAGTTTTGATTGGACACATCCCAAATCTGTTATTTTATATTCCCTACATCTTCACTTGAACCAGAAATCATTCATGATCTTGCAGGCCACCTCAAAACTCTCAAATTTCTGCTCCTACGTACGAGGAGGGATCTCTCAGGGGGCATGAGGGAGGAAACACAAGAGCAGCCTTCACAGGAATCTTTCACCGCCCAACACAGCCCCTTATTGCATATCAGTTACTGATAGTATGCTGCAGCTGATAAGACTGATCTGATACATCACAACATGGTCGCTGTGGCTCATGAGGTTGGGTGGGTCATCAGAAGATCTGTGGTTCTGGGTCCTCCAGTCCGCATGTCCAAGTGTCCTTGGGCAAGATACTGAACCCGGAACTGTTTCCGAAGGCTGCACCATCGCTGTGTGATTGTGATTAGCTTGCTGTTGAGCAGTTGGCACCTTGCGTGGCAGCCAATGCCATCAGTGTATGAATGTGTGAATGTGATTGTGGCAGGACTTTTGCCACTGTGGGTTCCCTCAGTACAAATAACCAGGCAGCCGTTTGCAAATCACTTATTTATTGTTCTGATTTGCAGGACACAATATTTGTGAGCGCTCCCAGGACACAGGCGTGCTGTCGGTCTCTCAAGTGAACTCCACCTGAAAACGTGGGTCTCGGTTCGCTTGCAAGTAGACTCCTGGTATTTCACTTACAGTGGGGAAATGCAAACAGACTCTCCAGCGAACCAAAGAGAGACGTCACAGCAGCATGTATTCTCTCACTGTTGGCCGTCTTTTTCTGTACTGCTGGATTTGTCTCTGTGTACAGAGCAACATTCTGGATAGCTCGCTGCCTCACCTGCTGCTCATACTGGGCAGCTTGTGAAAAACCACGTTTGAACACCAAAGAAACAACAGAAACCCAAGACTGCATACATTTGGTGTTGCTCCATTATTTGGTTTGTTGAGATTGATGAGCTGGGTGTTCTTCTTCCTCATGCTATTTTTCTTCCTCAGTTCAGACAATACCGCCCCCAAACGAGCAGCTGTTGTAACTGCATGACGTTGTCCAGGTGGTTTGGTCCGCTTTCAAAAGTGCAGTGGAAGTGAACCAAACCAAATGAAAGTGTGAAACTTTTCGGATGTAATAAACTCTTTGTGCATATCAAAACTACAAAGTAAAAACTTGTTTCCGTATTGAGTGACAAATATTTTATCCACCTTCTTTACAAATCTGAATGTTTGATGAATGTGTTGTCCCATCCACCAAAATTATAACACAGTATCAACAATTTGAAAAGAGTAGATTATTTTCTTTTGGTGAGAACTTGTTGGGAGGTTGCTTTGAATAATAAACTGATCGACTTATGACACTGCATATGATAAAGACGTTAGTCACAAAGCACTCTTTCACAAATGTACAAATAGAGAGAGGAAGAGACTGACGAGGGAGTGACCTAAACTAAAGCCAAATGGTCCGACTCTTTAAGTGTTTCCAAGATTAGAAAGCAGCTACTCACTTTTTCCCTCAGACTACTCACTCTCTTCTGGTTCATTTTCTGTCATGACACACATGAAAACTCACATGTGTGGGCCCTTCTCTGTCACCTTGTTAGTAATTCACACACAGATTTTACTACACACAGAGATCGAGTCAAGGCAAACAACATACTTCATACATCCCTCAAAGTCACAGATGCTTTTACTGTAACAGCTTCAGGGTGTGATTTGCAAATCAGACTAAACTGGCTGGTTTGCTGTAATCTATAGTACTAAACACAGAGGAACAGTAAAATCGGCTCAGAAAGGCCTTGAAATGACTCACTTTGCCTCACTGTGTGGTTTACAACATTGCTCCATGCCAAAACACATTTGTTAAACACTTTGTTGAAGACAAAGGGACTTATATGTAGATTATGTAGATGTCTCTGTATCTAAAGACAGCAGTTTTTCTCAGCTCAGTGGTTTATAGTGAAGTGGCCACAGAGGTGATAGAGCCAAGGCAGAGAAGACGACCGCAGTCAGAGAAACGCTGAGGAAATTATCTCACATAAACAAACAAACTAATTCACCAATGCCGTGTCTTTGTGTATGTGACCTGCAGTCACCCAGTGGTGTGCAAGATAACAGCATGACTGGTGTCCGAGGAATTAAAGATAGTGTCCGACCCTGAGGGCCTTTAAATAGACCACACTCATCGCTGACCGTATCTCTGCTGGCCCCTTTGCACAGCGTGACCCCCAGTCTGTAAAATTTAACCCCACACCCAGTCCACAAGGTGATAAGTAGAGTCTCTAAGTATACCATTAAATACCATGTACTTTACAGCAGAGGTTATTCAACTTTTCAGCCCATGACCCAAATAAGAAAATTATTGTCTGGCCCCAGGTCTCAGGCTCATTAAAATATATTGGTTTTCCTGACATCGAGGGACCCTCTGCCAGCTATAGGCCTGTGACCTGTTTTGGTTCCCGATGTAAAGTTTTAGAAATTAAGTTTAATGAGATACTTGACCGGCTATTATTACAGTATACAGTGCATCATCATCCTATAAAACTTTATTTTATTGGATCATCCGATCAGATCAGAATGAGAATGGAACAGATTAGTCACTCAGAGCACTGTTTTACAGACAGATGTTACTGGGATGAGGACATAACACAAAGACAAACCACTGTTGGATGGATACAAAATTAGCTTTTGATCTTTAGCAGTCATGTATGCAACGACTAGCCAGAGGGTGGTGTCAGAATAAGGGTCCTTATTAGAAGGGTTTATTATGTTGTGGCACTATGACAGTGTATGTGGTTTAGGGAGAAAGGATTAAACTCACTTTAGTGTTGGCTCAGCAAACATGAAAAAAGTTCTGTCTGTTTTCTTTCTGCTAGTTCAATTTAATTTATAGCACCATATCATAACAAAAATCTTATGACACTCTCCATACAGAGCAGGTCTTGACCGTACTCTTTATAATATTATCTACAGAGACAGAGTTCCACCATGAGCAAGCACTTGGAGATGGTGGAAAAACGTCCTTTTAACAGGCAGAAACCAACAGTTACGTTACAGAGGATGTTTTGTTAATTTTAATGAAAGAGATCTTGTTGAACCTCTTGGAGAGCATTTGGCTGAAAGAGCAGATATTTTATCACACCTGGTCCACAGTGTCATCATTCAGGTTCCTCCAATTCCTGGAGAAAATGTGGCTCCCAGGAAGAAAACCATTATCATCTGTTCTGGGCCTCTGTAATGTTGTAAATGCTTTCTGGTATAAGATCTACACAGAATTAGTGATATTCAATTGGGATGAACTGCTCTTTGGGTTTCTACATTCAACGTCTACAAAACATTAACAAAACACCTGTTTGGTATACTGAGTGCAGCTGCTAGAAAAAAGCAATTACAAAGAAATGGCTTAAGCCAGACAGCCCATCTATGGAGGAATGATATGATATTATTTATGATTTTTGTGTAATGGAAAGAATCACCTTCTCTGTGGGACTACAGAGGGTATACAGAAGGGAGTATATATGAGAGAGAGAGAGAGAGAGAGAGAGAAAGACACAGATATTCAGGAGAAACAAAAATAATGATAATTTTAAGTATACATTTTAATGGATACATGACTAATAGTAGTAACAATGACAACAAAAAATGGTATTTGTTGGGTACAGATGGAGAGGTAAAGAAGAAGAGAACAGCTCAGTGCATCATGGGAAGTCCCCCGGCATTCTAGCCCTATAGATCATAACTAAATAATGGTTCAGGACCTGAGGCAGCTCTATGGGCTGAAATATGTGCCACCAGGAACTGAATTTGAATCACATAATTTGAATTTGTATTGTTCAATTTGAATCATTGCATTGAAAAACTGAATCTGAATTGTAATTTGAAATTGAATTTATTAGTTTGGAACTGAACATTCAGTTCTCACAATTCAATTTCAATTTTCTGTGACAAACATCCGGGTAGTTGAGGCAGAGCAATCAAGCGCAGATACACAGGACGCCTCTTCGGCCAATCAGCACCTACGTGTGTGTGTGTGTGTGTGTGTGTGTGCCACGGCAGTTGCCGGTGTCTGGGGCAGTTACCACTGCCCTGCCACTGTGTTGCGCAGCTGCCACTGACCTGCCGCGGCAACTACTGCTGCTTTGATCATCTGTTTTTATTTTTTATTTTATAAATAATAATTTACTTTTTCCTGTATAGTGTATCATGTTTGCATAATTGAACAACATATTTTCTCAAATATATTCAATGGTAGAAAGCCCTTAGTGCAGGATTTTAAATTAGAATCCTGTGATGCACTGAGAAAAGACTAGCAAACTTTATATACACATTTGGGATTTGGGGTCTATGGGTGTGATTGGCAGTGGCAGCTGCCTCAGACACCGGTAGCAGTTGAGACAGATGATGAGAGATTAATTAAATCAATGCAAACTAATGCAGAAATCACATGATGGAAATGCTACTGCCAGCGAGTCTAATACAACAATGACTGTTGTATAAAATAAAAAATAAAAACAAAGGCCCATAACAGCAGCAGTTGCTGTGGCAGGACAGTGGTAACTTCCCCAGACACCGGCAACTGCCGTGGCACACACACACACACGCACACACACACGTAGTTGCTGATTGGGCGAAGAGGCATCCTGTGTATCTGCGCTTGATTGCTCTGCCTCAACTACCCGGATGTTTGTCACAGAAAATTGAAATTGAATTGTGAGAACTGAATTTGAATTGTGAGAACTGAATGTTCAGTTCCAAACTAATAAATTCAATTTCAAATTACAATTCAGATTCAGTTTTTCAATGCAATGATTCAAATTGAACAATACAAATTCAAATTATGTGATTCAAATTCAGTTTTTTTAATGCAATTATTCAATTTAAGCAATTCAAATTCAAATATAAATGCTCAAGTCTGGTGACAGGGGGTCTGCCTCCAGAACCAGAACTGAAACTTGATAGCTGAAAGCTCTGCCCCCAGCCTACTTTTGAGGAACCACAAGGAACCCAGCATTTTGGGAGCGCAGTGTTCTAGAGGGGTATTAAGGTACTATGAGCTCTTTAAGATATGATGGTGCCTGACCCTGAAGAGCTCTAGGGAAGCAGGATTTTAAATTCTATTCTAGATTTAACAGGTAGCCAGTGCAAAGAAGCCAAAATGGGAGAAATATGATCTCTGATCTTGGTTCCTGTCAGAACACGCAGCAGCAGCTCTGACAGGACATAATTTGATCAAAGACAATGTCAATCATATTGATCATTCATATTTAATCATAGAAAAGTATTGGACAATCAAACATTTGACCTTATGATGGTCCTCATGAAGCTCTCTACTGTGTCAATGACCTGTGTCAAGGACCTCTTTATAAAGGTCTTACTCCAACAACTGCAAAAAGAGTTTGTCTAACCTTTTTCAACTTCTACAGGTTATCAAAAATATTTCTTTCAAACCCACCAACATCATCTGGCATCAAACCTGTTTGGATGCATCCTCAAAGCTGGAATATGCTGCTAGTGACTCTGAAAGGGATCTGGACCAGCTTGGTTTTTTGCTGAAACAATGAGACTCCAAAGGTGTCAAGCAGCACTACAGGTGAATGCCGAGAAAGGCTCAACATTATGCAAATGTTATTTGATGCAATGTGAGTGAAAACCATGCGAGTGCCAATCGTGCTATTTTTTTTTAAACTATTAACTTCCACTAGTGGCTCTTTCAATGAAGAGCACAATGCTACATAATTTTGACCGAGACATGGCTAAACTCCTCCATTCTGAATGACGCCATTACTATGGAGGGGCTAACAACATTCCGGTCGGACAGGAGCTGCACACTCAGTGGTAAAACCCGGGGTGGTGGTGTTTGCATCTACAGTAACAACAGCTGGTGTAATAATGCCAATGTGGTCTCAAGTCATTGCTCTCCGGACATTGAGTTTTTGACCATAAAATGTAGACCCTTCTATCTGTCCAGGGAATTTACCACTATCATCATGACAGCTGTTTACATCCCCCCAGTGCTAACACCAAGGAGGCTTTGTGTGTGCTCTACCGCTCCATCAGTGACTTGCAAACTACACATCCAGAGGGACTTTAATCAGGCCAACATGAAGACAGTTCTCCTCATTTCCATCAGCATGTGGACTTTGCAACCAGAGGCCCAAGCACACTAGACCGAGCCTACACAAACATTAAGGCTGCATTCAAGGCAGCCCCCCGCCCCCTCCTTGGCTCATCAGACCATCTCTCTGTAATCCTAATTCCTGCATACAGGCCCCTGCTCACCAGAGGAAAACCCACTGTGAAGCAGGTGAGGGTCTGGCCTGAGGAATCTGGGTCAGCATTACAGGACTGTTTTGAGTGCACGGACTGGGACATGTTCAAGAAAGCTGCTACTGAGAACCAACACATCAATGTGGAGGAGTATGCTGAATCTGCATACATCCAGAAATGCATGGAGGGTGTCTCTGTTCTGTCACCAAGATTGTCACCACACGGGCAAATCAGAAACCTTGGATGACCAATGAGGTACGTGCAATGCTGAGGGTACAAAATGCAGCGTTCAAAAGTCTTGGGACAGAGGCGCTCAGATCAGCCAGAGCCAACCCGAACTGTGCCATCAGAACAGCAAAGCCACTGAGGACACCGTCTCTCTACACGCCACCTGAGCTTGGAACACCTGGAGAAGAACACCCACGTGCGATTGGATGCTGGGTTTCCTCACAGACAGACCCCAGTCTGTGCGGGTTGGCAGAAACACCTCCAGCGTCATCTCCCTCAGCACCGGCCCCAGGGCTGCATCCAGAGCCCACTGCTCACCCTGATGACCCATAACTGCTGTGCTAGGTTTAGTACGAACCACATCATTAAGTATGACGACACGGCAGTGGTGGGCCTCATCGGGGACAACAACAAACTGGCCTACAGAGAGGAGGTGGAACACCTGGTGGACTGGTGTGACACGAACAATCTAATCCTGAATGTCCACAAAACAAAAGAGATTGTCGTTGACTTCAGGAAAAATCAGCCAAGTCACACCCCCCTCCTCATCAACGACGCCGTAGTGGAGCTGGTCAGCAGCACCAAATTCCTCGGGGTGCAGATCACAGACACTCTGACCTGGTCCCTTCACAACTCTGCTCTCATGAAGAGAGCACAGCAGCGTCTGCACTTTCTGCGTCGGATGAGAAGAGCAAACCTACGC
Source organism: Miichthys miiuy (assembly GCA_036365135.1). Lineage (NCBI taxonomy): Eukaryota > Metazoa > Chordata > Actinopteri > Sciaenidae > Miichthys > Miichthys miiuy. The sequence continues at coordinate 28,760,495 of CM071606.1, read as the reverse complement.
AATCCAATCCTCATCACTTTCTACAGAGGGACAATAGAGAGCATACTGACCAGCTGCATCTCTGTCTGGTTTGGGGCCTGCAACGCCTCAGACTGGAAATGTGTAGAGGGAGTGGTGAGGACAGCGGAGAGAATCATCGGGACTGCACTTCCTTCCATCCATGACACTGCTCGCAGACGCTGCCTGACCAGGGCTCAGTCGATCACCAAAGACCCCACCCCCACCATGGACTGTTCTCCTGCTGCCCTCTGTACGAGGTTCAGCAGCATCAAAAGCAGAACAGCCAGATTCTACAGCAGCTTCATCCCCCACGCCATAAGACTGTTAAAATCCCAGTAACCCCCCACCCATATTACACTAGTCACTTTACATTGTTACTGTGAACTCTATTGCACTAAAAATTCTGTTAACTGTATTTGCACTATTCATATGGTCTATTTATGTCACAATTTTATTCTGTTTCTTTTTATATTTTATTTTATTCTATTTTTTATTTCATATACTTTTATATTTATACTGTTGTTACGTGTCTCTTGTTTTTATTCTTTGAGCCTTTGCAACAAAATTTCACTCAAATGTAATTGGGCCAGCTGTGGCTCAGAGGTAGAGCCAATCAGATGATCGGTGGTTCGATCCCATCCAGTCTGCATGTCGAAGTGTACTTGGGCAAGAGACTGAACCCCAAATTGCTCTCGAAGGCTGTGCCATCAGTGTGTGAATGTGTATGAATGGTTAGCCTCAAACTGATGAGCAGTTGGCACCTTGCATGGCAGCTAATGCCATCAGTGTATGAATGTGTGAATGGGTGAATGAGATACGTAGTGTAAAGCACTTTGAGTGGTTGGAAGACTAGAAAGGCGCTATATAAGTACAGTCCATTTACTATGTGCATTGGAAATGTGCAGTTGGACGACAATAAAGTCTGTCTATGTCTATATAGACTTTTGATCTGATCTGACGAGCAGCAAAATGGCAAGAACTTTATCAGATTAAAATGAAGATGCTGCACTGATCTGGGCTCCGATAGTCAGATGATTTAGTCTTGTACAAGACTGGAGGATGTTTTCATAAGGGTATACTGACCCTTCCAAATGCACGTCATAGTTATTGACTTAAGGGTTTTTAAAATGATCTTTATAAAGATCACCACTAACTACGCTGTAGACGTGACTCAGTCAGTCTTTGACATTGACATTTTCTCGAATTGAAAAAAGACTGCACCATCTCATAACAGTAAGATCTTTATTTTCAGAATTGGACAAATGCACATGAAGATGTACAATTGACATTATCCAATAAATCTTTATGAATAATGAATTTCACTAAATTGCACAGCATTCAAGACATTTCACTCAAAACCACAAGGCACTAGAAGGAAAATCAGGGGACAACCAGTCATTAGGGTCCAAAATGTCATGGCATTCTATTCAATAGAGATATTTCTGTTTGACATCACACACTGCTAGCAAAACGTTTGTCTTTTACCCTTGGTGCTTCCTAAGATCCAGTGAACAGGAAGTGCATTTTCCGCACTAACTTTGAGAATAATGTGCCGGTATCATTAGCTTGGTGCTAATACAGAGGCGGCCTGTGCAGAGCTATTGAGTGCTCCATAATTTATTAGATTTCACAAGGGTGATTATTTCAGATTGGAATAGATGTGATCCTGAATTGTTCTGCTCCATTGCTTGGTGTGAAATGAGTAATGAGCCCGTGGACTGGGGATGGAGCAGGCTGGACAGATAGACCAGAGACATGAAGTCAAGAAGCTAGCACAGGAGATACTGGTGCAGGGAGTATGTGTTTTAATGTGCCATTAAAAGTGATGAAAATTGTGGTATTGTCAAAGTTTGAAATCACAAATCATCTTTTGCATTGGTGATACATGGACATGCCAAATCTATTCCTCTAGAACTGTCACAGTACTTATTGCTGCACTAACATGTCCTAGTCGCACTGTACCTTCATTGTTTTTTAAGTCGCTGGATAAAGCGTCAGCTAAATGACTAAATGTAAATGTAAATGATACCTACCTACACACTCTCTACCCTCAAAAGAATAGGTTAAATTTAGAGGGGCTGTGCTTGTCACTGGGCTGAAACAATGATGCATATTTACATTTAGAAGGCTTATCAGTCAAAGTCATATCAGCCAAAGGCTAGAACTAAATAAGAGAAGTGGACAGGTTTGCCAACCTCAGTTCTTCTCTTTGCCTCCAGGGTGTGCTTGTGTGCTCCATGTGCACTCAGAAGCTCTGTAAATGAGTGGATGTGAATAGGACAGCTGCTGCTGCAGTCTTGTGACAGGCACACAGGGCGAAAGAAGGAAAACAGGGAAAGTAATGGGCCCAGATTCTTCAATTTAATTTCCTATCGATTTCTCTTGTCTGCAGCTCGCTGGTGTCCTGGTCCTCTGCTGCAACAGACCTGACACACAGAGAGGAACTGTGTCTCAGCATCATGAAAAAGGAGTTAGTAAGACACAGGAAGTCTGTGTCAGCGAGTGTTTGCTTTCCACCTCTTTGCAATACTCTAAAAATGCTATAGGCAGATTTAAATTTAATGCCATGTGCCACAAATGTGGAACTTTGTAAATCAACTTCTGATACTTTGCCAAGTAAATATTGAACTTAAAAAAAAAAAAAAAGAATTGCTCCTTCAAGTCATCTCTGAATGCAATCAGGTCCTGTTGCATTAGAAAGTGGCACAGCAAAATATCCTGTCCTAGAAGATTGGTGATGTAGTGACTACTAACTGGGATACTTGGTAAACTATTGTATTTTGTTAGCTAACTGCTAATGTTGACAAAACCCCACTATCAATGGAGAGTAAACATAAAAAAATGAGCTATGGCATCATGGTGTCTCCCACAACCCAGAGCTTGGTCAGGATGGTCACAACATATAGAATACTAGTACAAAAATATAAAAGCAAGCTCAATAAAATTTAAAATGGATCTTCTGACCGCAGTCAGAAGTCAAAGTCAGTTTAGGTAATCGGAACTGCTCAAGGAGCCAACATTTCTGGTCTGCCAAAAATCCATCTGATGGTCTTAGAGCCACATTATTGAGGGTTCAGACAGTTAATCAGGTGACTCTTCAAAAACTAAATGTCAAACAACAATGGATCTGGATAATTTTTGGCCCAATTTGAAAGTTAGTCTGAGGCAACCAAATTCAAGGTAAAAACTGGGCTTAATCCATAGTGTCTGTTTGGCTTTACTTAAAAGATGAAATTAATGTTGCAACCCAGAGACTAAGACTAAGACTGTTAACATTTTATGCTGTTAATCAACAGTGCATTCTCTGGTTCGGGCTTATCTTCATCCATGTGAGTGATACCACTGCGGTCCACTGAGACTGAAATATCTAGAATGAGAAACACAGAGAAGAGCAGAGTTTATTTGTCAGTCCCTGTTCCCCCTCAGATGTGTCGCCAAGTTTGCAGATGGGACCGCTCCCTCTGTGTCTTTGTATCATGATGCCAGGCAGAGTCCTCAAGTGCCACAGTGGGAAGTCTTTGCATTGCCCTATAGACTTGGCATCAGACAGACACTCCTCAGCTGCACACCGAAGCTGTGCCAGCTGTGTAACACTTTATGATCCTTTTTTCTCTTTTTGACTCTTGACTCTGTCTGTGTTACCTCAGGGTTCCTTTCTGTCTTTCTCTTCTGTACCCAGGGATGTACAGTCATAGTAATTAAAGATGGGTAAAGCATGACTTAATAAACAATCATTAATGTAATCAATCTGCACATTAAATTAATATGCTTGTAACCATAGGCACACAATTGGCAGTGGCACAAATACACTCATAATGCCATGAATTTTCATGGGGCACAAGGCCATTTTCTGGCACTTGCACCTATTTGATTGTTTTATGGTTTCAAATAAAACCTCTTGAGCTGCAGTCGGGAGCTCAGCTGAGGTTTTGTTCATGCAGATCAGGTAGTGTAATGCAATTTTGTACGTAGATTGGCTCAAATGAACAAAACACATCACTCCACATCAGTTAAGGAGGAAATAAGGTTTAGGAAATGTTTTGCACTGTTTACCTCAGGGCAAGAGGATCCTGTCTTCACACGAATACAAGTGTTCAACAGTTTAATGCTTTGAGATAGGTATCTTAAGTCCTGGGCAAAATAAAAGAAATCTGGGTCAGTGACAGCAAGCATATTTTTGCTACTTGTGTCCTCAAGGCCATATTATTGCCCCAGAAAATGGTGGGTTGTTCCCTTTAGGTTAGGAGTGACCCACTGCCCCAAGCGATTCAAGTGTCTCGGGGCAAGTGAGGTTAAGATGGAGCACAAGATCGGGAGATGGATTCATACACCATAAGCAGCAGTTCAACAGCGCCAGTCGTAGTCATAATTGGTCATAATATACTTTGTATATGTAACATTTTACTCAGCAAAGCACATTTCTGTTAAGGGTAGTTCCACTGAAAATGAAATGGTCGTCTGGCCTACTACTCTCTCTGTCTCACTAATTCCCCACCAGTCTTGTTGAGGCCTTTCCCACCAATCAGCTCTGTTAACTGCAGTGCAGCAGTTAAGGACCCGGATGGCTCACATTATCTTTATTTACCGCCTAATTGTCACACTGATGGCAGCCTTGAATGGAGCTTTGCCGCACTGAAGACTGATCACTCACTCAACTGAAACACAAGACACCAGGGACACAGTGATGTATAGATGGATACAGAAAGGCAAGAAGGTTATAAAGGAAAGAGATAGAGGGAAGACTAATAACAGAAAGGTTTATGGATTAAAATTAGGACTGTAGGAGGAGAATAAGAAACCAAAGAAGTTGGGGATGACTTTGCTAATGATGCTGTAGAAAAAGAAGATTGTAGCTGCTGAGGCACTGCAGAGCTGGAGTCAGTTAGTGCTCGTGGAGATGAGGAGGGACACAAAAAAAGACAAGAGAAGAAGAACAAGAGAAGAAAAATGGAAGTGGAAGCAGCAGATAGTGAGGAAAAGGCAGCCAGCAGTCACCGCTAAAGGCTAAAATATTAATCTTCCTCAGCAGGAGGAGGTGGCTATGCATATTAGCCCTGTGAACAGCAGCACCATGGGCCTCTATGCCTTTATAGTACACACACACACACACACACACACCAGAGCAAACACTCATACAGTATAAGTACCATTGATTTTAATCCCTCCCACTGCTAATTTCAAAGCACTCTGTCTTCTCATGATTATTTAGATGTGTGTGTGTGTGTGTGTGTGTGTGTGTGTGTGTGTGTGTGTGTGTGTGTGTGTGTGTGTGTGTGTGTGTGTGTGTGTGAGAGAGAGAGAGAGACAGGTTTGGAGCACATTCATCCCCACAGACACACACACTAAAACCTGCAGGTCTTTGTCAGGTTGAACAAAGCTAATCAGCACAAGTTTTATTCTACACCCAACTGAGGGAACAAGGAGAGGGCATGGTGAGTACAGCTGTGGGTCGCAGTTTTACACACCCAGCCAGATAAATCTGAAAAGGCTGCTTTGTGTCAACTTTTTTAGGTCCTTGTAAAGATATCCACAGCATGCTGAAAGGCCGACTGAAGATCAAATCTCTTCTGTTTTCTCACCTTACTTTGTCATACACTTACATCTTTAATAATTACATAGTTATGCCACTTATTCTCTCTCTCTCTCTCCTGCTACCTTCCTTCGTTGTCTCTTCATATCTCTGCGTGTCCTTTAACAAGCTGCGTGAACGACTGAGCGCCCATTACTCTGCTAACTACCTCCTCGAAAGCCCAACACAGCATACCATTCTACCAGCCAGAGGAGGGGTCCGTGTGTCAGAGAGTGTGTGTGTGTGTTATTGCAACCTGACTGAAAGGCTGGTGTGCAGTCGTGACACTGCCAACTCTCCCCTGTGCCCCACTAACGTCCTCTTTACCAGCAGCAGAAAAATCCTCCTTGCACTTTCCTCTCTTTTCCTCTCCTCTCCTCTCCTCTCCTCTCCTCTCCTCCTCTCCTCTCCTCCTCCTCCTCTCCTCTCCTCTCCTCTCCTTCCCCTCTCTGTCCTTGCTAAATGCACCTATGAGCATTACTGTTGTTGTGGTTTTCTTGAACGTGGATGTTTTCCTTTGAGTGTCAGAAACAGTGACAGCCACTCTGGGGTTTTTCACACTTATGAAAAGACACACACACATGCACACTCGTGCACATCAGAGTGTGTGACGGCGCTGTCTGCTCCCTCCTGTCGCCTCATTTGTTTCTGCATCAGGCCGCTCTCGGAGGAGGCCTTACTTCCCCTTGTCAGCAAACATCAGCTCGCTCTTTCTACTCCTCTCACTTTCCTCCTCCGCCTCACCATCTCTTTTTCCTCTCACTTTCACTTTCTTCTCCTCTGCCCCTTTATTTCCCCGCTCTCCATCTTCCCGCACGTCTGTTTATCTCCCCCTGTCTCCCCTCTCATCCCCCTTGATCCCTTCAGTCCATTCCGATATGGTAAATCTCTTCTTTATTAATCCTTTTGCTCTCACCATCTCGCCTTCCTGCTCTTGTCTCTGTGTCTGAGGCCATCAAAGCCGCAGACACAGAGATGATCGTAGATGTTGGTTCTCTCAGTAATTGACAGCAACACGCTGCTAGTGCTGGTTATGTTTCAGTTTAAGGGCTGTGGCGTGTGTTTGTGTATATTTCAATGAGTCCTGTATGTTCTTTCTCCACAGCAGAGCAGTTCAAGTGTGAAGGAGGGTCAAGCCAGAGCAGAGCGGGTAGTAAGGTATGACAACGCGTGTATGTGCGTATATGTGTGTGTGTGTGTGTGTGTGTGTGTGTGTGTGTGTGTGTGTGTGTGTGTGTGTGTGTGTGTGTGTTGAGGACGGGGGGATTGCTGGGGGAAACATACACGCAAGCAGGAGAAGGGAAATTTACCGCTTCATCAAATCGTTCAGTCTACACCGCACATGCAATCACTCTCACACAAACTCACAAACACACACACACACACACACACAGACTCACAGGGCACATACACTACCTGCCCTAACTATCCATCTAAGTACTTTATTTTATAGCTTTTACCAGGAGTACTGCTCCTACATATTTCCAGCCCTCCCCAGTTTCCTGCTCCACCATGCACAAAGTGGTAAGACAGGTCAGCCATATCTCTTTTCCTCAAAGAAGTCATTCGTCATCATTATTATATTTCAAAGTTGATTTATCGTTATACCTCACTTTTTTACCAATTGGTCATCCATACTGAAACAGAGGAGCTGGCATTTACTTCAGAGTCTTTTGGTGATTTCCCTTCTTATTTATGTTTGTTTTGTGTTGTGGTTAAGTTGTGTGATGGTTACCAGAATCTTCTGACTGACTGAGGAATGAGAATAAGAGCCAACCAGGGTGTAGCTTTTATTTTTTTAAATGATGTTTATTGATTTTTGTTTTCCAAATACGTTTAATGCAAATAATATTTTATGTTTTACAGGCAAAAAAAAGAGGGAAAAATAAAAAAAAATATATATATATATATATATATATATATATATATATATATATATATATATATATATATATAAGGTATTTAAGAAATCAATGAAAATGTTTGAACTTATTCTGTATGATGAGGTTTAAAGCTTCAGTAAGGACACCACAACAGAAGCACAAAGTATGAACCTGAGCTTCTGAATGAGATCTCTTAACCACAAAAGATAACTGGGAGGCTGTGGGGTTAAAAGACATCAGTAACACTGTAAAGGATGCAATTCACTTCTTAACTAGACCTGTCTCTGTTTAGAGGATCAAATACCACCTTTCAGATGAAATTGAAATATAAAATATACTGACAGGTGTGACTTTTATTCAGTGTAGATCTTATTCTTCATTCTGTGATGCTCGAATCATTCAAACTTTCATTAGCTGATTTTTGGGCAGGTATATTAGCATTCATCTGGAGTCGTGTTTGTGTCAATCTAATGAATGTTATTATATTTACACTCTGTTTAGGTCTTTCCTGAGTTTAGAACTGTAGAGATGGGTGATAGTTATCGGACCAAAGTGTCTGTGTGTCATGTGATCAGTTTTAATGTTTATAGGCAATTCAGAACATGAATACAAAGAGTCTCAAATTCACTACCTACTTTTATTATTACAGCAAGCATGAAAACACATAGTTGAGGGTTGGCAGATCATCAGGTCAGGAATCCCTCACATCTTACTCACAAACATGTCAGATCCCTGCAGACGCAGTGCTTCACGCTATGTGGACTACAATTCATGAAAATACTGGTATGGAGAATTGTGTCATATAACATTGGTAGGGACATATTGCTGCTTTTCATATACAAATCTATGCAAGCACAGTCTTCCAGCTATTTCTGTGTAGGTTTGTAAAAGAAACTTTAGCTGGATGAAGGTTGTGCACCAGGGCAGAGGAGGCAGAGCTGTGACTTTTTCCCGGAGGTTAGAAACTGGAGCATTGTTCGTCTCAGTCACTGAATTTGTGCAAATTTGACTGTACCTTCTGTGCTCATTAGCAACAAACAATCATTGGAGATTGTTCCATGTGTCCCTTCACATTAATGACTCAGATGTAGGACTGAGCTTTCTCTCTAGCCTCCAGCACAAACACACACAGAGAAACACAGAGTTTAGGACACAGCTAAAGTGATGTAATGCAGGTATAAGGTATACCTAGTTCTAAATCCCCTGATGAGCATCATTCATTCGTGTTCTGTGAGCTGATTTTATTTTATTTTTCCTGAGAAGACCTGACATAGTTGCTCAATTTTAATGAGTGAATGGAGTAAGGAATAAGGAATGCTTCACCCACCAATGCATAATTAAGTATTTGTCTCACCCGTCTGCACCTCTTCTGTGGCTGATGCTCATAATGATACTACTTCTGTACTTTGGGGCGGCAGTAGCTCAGTCTGTAGGATTTGGCTTAGAAATCGGAGGGTGGCCAGACCAAGTCCAGTACGGAAGGTGGACTGGTAGCTGTAGAGGTGCCAGTTCACCTCCTGGGCACTGCTCAGATGCCAGGCTGCTCTGTTTGTGACTGTCCATCACTCCACCATCTCTCTCCACATTTGCATGTCTATGAGCCCTTTGTGTGTGTGTGTGGTTGTATTTTGGGTAAAAAAGGCATGTAAAATAACTTCAAGAAAGTATCTATTCTATTCTTCTACTCCCTGCAGTCAAGAAGTTAAAGGTACGATATGTAAGATTACTGTATTAAATCATAAAATGGATATGCTACATCATCAGTTCTTAAGGAAACATGCTAAATTGAAATACTTGCTTGTTGACAAAAACCTGACAGCCAGAATGTTCTTATTTTCAAATTTAGAGCCCGGCCCGTCTCTCTGTTTAAGTATTGGCCTTTGTTATTCTGCTCACTTCCGTGTTCGACATCCGGGGTTGCCAGGTATGAAACAAATTTACAGCAAACACAGCGCACTACAACGAAGAAACTTAGTGACCTGAAACGTTCAAAAACACAGATAAATATTGGAGATGCATTTGAAAGATGGAGACTGCTTAGGACCCAAAAGGATTTTAAGACTGATGCTGAGTTGGCTAATTTTCTCCTGAACAGGTAAGCATTGAGCTTCGACTAATGATAAATGTATCATGGCTGGACTGGCATTTTTAGTCATTTCCAACTTAGAGTTCTCACATTCAATGATTATACTGTATGGTACTCTCAAAAATAATCTAATGTAAGACGGGGTCCAACGAGGGCAAATGTGCTGTTGTTTAGAGTTATCTGACCTTTACAGGACATACAAACTGGGCCGTATGTTCATTATAACCAGCATAAACGTTTGTCTGTGATCCGAGTGCATCTGCTATCAAGGAAGAAACTTTCTCTCTCGTTACAAACCAAACTAAACTTCTTCATGTCACTATTTTACAACCTAAATTGCGAGTCAGACTCTGATTTAGAAGCTGATTCATGAAATAAACAAAGCCATAACACAACAGGTAGGGTATCAGGGTTTAGGTAGTCTCAGTATATATTTCGCTCGTCCTGCGCTAGTGAAGGTTCAGCGCGCAACCTGGCACCCTGCGTGCGCTGTCTGGGGAGGGGGTCGATTCGCCCGCTGTTTGGAATTCGAGCTGGAATTCAATCTTACATGTTGTACCTTTAAGTGACAAAGTTTTAAGTGTTTAAAGTGAAAATACTAGTGGCCCATTGTAACATGTCATGTTTGACGGGCCACTTTACTACACCACTGGAGGAGACCATCACAAGCTGAAGCAAAGAAGCCCAGCTTAGCATGGCACAGCTAAGGCAGACTGACCTACACCCATGGAAAACGTCTATGTGGTGCAGTGTCTCCTCTCCTATTTGTAGACATACTGATGAGAAGGTGTCAGTATAAATATTTGACATTGTTAAGATGTTAAAACTTATAAAGCTACTTTTCTTTTACAGCAACCAGATAGAGACCCAGCCCTCCAGGGCCTGCAGCACAGGGCCTGAAAAGAGTTGAACTGTATTTATGAATGAAGTCCAGCTGGAGGAAAGACATCAACATTTTTTGAAAAGATGATGTTTGCCTGCAGCGACATGCAGTGGAGCCCTTTGTGTTCGCATATGTGTGTGTGTGTGTGCCTACTATACTGCCAGCTGTCTTGATGTGTGCTTCCAGCATTTTTAGTTAAGTATCAGACTGCACTCCTGACATCATAGAGTAGATCTTGAAGCGATTCTGTAACAGCTTGTGAAACTCTCTCTGTTTGTGTCACTCTGTTTTGTGATGTGAATTTCCACAAGCTCTAAAAAACTCATCTGGCTCAATGTGAAAGGTTTCTGTGTGTTGTCTGACAGATTGTTGATGATGGATGATGGTTTGAAGAAATGTGCATTAATATCACTCCCAAACTTTTTTTTTTTCAACCTGGATCTTATTTTTTATATTTGTGGCCATTCTGACTGTGGATGATAAAAAGGTTTCACGTTGCTCAGAGACTCAGGGAATGTGACGATGAATGATAAGCAGAACAACGTACATGAACACAAGCAGAGTGAGCCACTATAATTTTACATAAATCATTTAACACTTATTCCTGAAACGCTCTGAGGTGTAATTGCTCAGGACTGATTATTGTTGTTGTTCACCATATGAAGAGCCGGCCTCTGCCTTTTCTTTCAGTTGATTTTTGAATTACAGTATATTGTAATCATGAATTATATAATAAATAGCAAATGATTTGGGGCAGCCACAGTCTCCAGCACAGCAATGCTGAGCAGAGCTGCGTGTGTTTGTCACATGTTACAGTTGAGACTTTTTACCTTCTTATTTACTCACATTACTTTCAAAATAATCACGCTTTATTATTATACTATTTTACACTATTCTTATTGTATGAGCTTATGGAAATACATTTCACTATGATTCCTGTACCATTATATGTGACAATTAAACTTCATCCTCATGACACTCCACTGGATAAGCAGCCATTGCTCTTGAAATTTGCTCAGAAATCTTCCTGAAGCTTGTGCTGCTCGACCCAGCGTTGTTTTGCTGGAACTGTGTTTCCTGCTCTGCAGTGGAGGTGGAGACTATAAAGCAAGAACGACAGGACAAATGAGAGTAAGAAGCAGGTTAAACATTACTGGGATTTTAATTGATGTTTTTCACTTTTTCTTTTTAGATATTGTTTTTGCATATTTGTTCCTTTATTATAAAGACGACAGCAGAGAGGCAGACAGGAAACCAGGCCAGAATCAGACCAGGGACTTAGCAGGTATGTGATGGATTAACCATTAGTCTATCAGGCTAGCACTGCCATCCTTAATTCACCCGTCCTCCCAGTCACCTGTTCTGATCATGTACAGTAAACATGATTTCTGTATGGTTTTAATAACTATCAATCATGAGTGGAGATGACACCTGCTATTCCTAATTTCCCCTACGTCCCTGTTCCCCTGCTGCACGCCTGCTGAAGGTGCTGAGCGACTGGAGCTTTGAGCCGTCTGAAGGTCACAGTCGGGATATATGGATGGATGTCCGGTTCAGTGCAGCAGACGGTCAGTGAGTTCAGCTCCATATGTATGTGAATGTGTGTGGGCAAGCTCGAAATAGAGAGGGAGGTGCTGGGGGAAGGGTTAGAGAGATAGAGCAGAAACGAAGGAGAAAGAGCGGGGGGCGGCATGTTTCCGTAAAGCCACATTATGTGAAAGAGAGTACTGTATAGTCTCTCTCTCTCTCTCTCTCTCTCTCTCTCTCTCTCTCTCTCTCTCTCCTTCTGCCCATCTCTCTCCATGGCGCTTGCTCTCCAGGATAGATAGAGGGCATTCATTATCTGCTGGCCCTTTGGGACTTCCCTCCTCTTTAGGATGCATCCAGCAGTTTAAACCAGGCCAATCAGAGCAGGGTGGGGGGGGGGGGGTGGGGGATACATTGGGAGAGTCTCACACATTTAACCTGCCATCCAGTCCATCCACTGTAACCATGGCGATCCACTCACATGATGAGATGGCACAGTGGTGCACTGTATTTAGGGTATGTTTCTACTTGCAGGTGAGGTGAAACACATCAGCCACTTGATTATTTTGACATGATAAGATTTAAACACTTCATGTTAAAAACTCTTCCTCTCCACCTCTTGACCTGCAGTACACTGTATGAAGTGGTAGGATAATAATAAAAGAAAACATAAAGTAACTTCACTGCTCATTGGTTTAGATTCAAAGAGGACAGAACTTTGCTGAGTGTTACAGCTTCCTTTGTTTAGCTGGCGGTGAGGAGTATGAAACACATCTGAGATACATCTGAAAAACTGAAGCAGCACAGGCTGAGATATTCTGACTTTTAGTCCCTGGTATGAGTCAAACTCTATTTCCCATAATGCAACTTGATAGCATCTGTTAGTAGACCCTCCCAGCTCTGGTAAAAGTCCATATCTGTGTAAAAGTTATTTTGACATTTAGGGAAAGGAAAGGTAAGTAAATCCAGTGATCAGCCTGTTTATAGTCTGTTAGTTATCAGGTCCAATCCAGACAAGAACAAAAGAGGTGATGCACACACAGTGACACAGTGTCAATGCTCTGACAAACATTGTAATCAGACAAGAGAAGAATGAAGTTTTACCAGAGATATCTGTGGACGACATGATGAGGTGGACGCAGAGGTAGCATGTAAGCAATATAACTGTTTGTATGTTGAGGTTGTGGGGAAGCAGGGTGATGATTTGACTTTTCCTGTTGGTACAGTAGGTGGCGCTATAATCATTCAGGCCACAGGAATAAAGGTAGTTGACTTGACTGCCGTCAAATGTTGTCTGACCCCAGAAGGGCAAACGTTTTTTGCCGCTAGGGTGCCAGATTGAAATCTCAGTGTTTGGTTATTGAATGGACACAGCATTGTTATATATTGCATGGAAAATAAACTTCATGAAGAATCAACAGGACGTGTGGACTCATTCCTGAACCCAACACGCAGCCAGGAAAATTTGGACAATTTAGCGTGTCAAATAGGTCAATGCTGGGTCAAACCCTCGGTAGCTTGGTATTGGATTAAGCTCCTTTAATAGTGAGTGTTCCATTAGTTCTATTAATGATCTTTGATCCTGAACTGTGTACAGTGTGTTTCAGTATAAACTCTGCAGATGAATTACTGATCGTCCTTCTCACTTTCTTTTTATCATAAAGGAAGTTATCTAGAAAGAAATTTCACACTGAACATGTTCAGACTGTACTCTTTACAATATGAATCTTTCTTATGATGTTCACAGTTATCCTACATGTCATGAATTAGTGGTACCGAGCTATAAACAGCCATAGCTGTGTGTGATGACACACCTCTCTCTTCTGCACCTCCTCATTTAAAAGTCCAAAGACATTTGTTTTTGACTGTCAGTGCACTGATTTCTGTTGAACGAGTCTTCCAAGAAGAGTGCAGTGTGGTTGGTGATTCTAATTCAAGTGAACTGGGTTCATGACAAAGTGTATGCAGGTTCATGTATTCATGTGGGGATTGACCTATAAACGACATAATTTTTCATTGTTGAAGTTCGGCTGACACCCCAAAAGAAAAAAAAAAGGACTCATGAGGAAATCTGCTACAGCACAGAGCTTTATAAATCTAACTGCGAAGAATTCGTATGCCGGCTGTGGCTCAGGTGCTAGAGCAGGCTCAGTTCTCAGCAACCCAGTCCACTTGAAGTGTCCTTGGGCAAGATAGTGAAGCCCAAATTTCTCCTGATTGCTGTGTGTGTGTGTGTGTGTGTGTAGTATCATCTTGAGCACTTTGGATAAAACACACTGTCCTGGCACCTTGCCTGGCAGCCTCTGTCATCAGTGTATGAATGTGACAGGTGACATCATTGGCGTTATTATCTCAGATTTGACAAAGCTCCTCCAGAGCCACAGAGAAAAAAATTCTGCACGCTCACACACGCATGCACGCACACACACACACATGCACACACACACACACACACACACACACACACACACACACACAGACAGTAGTCTCTAATCATTTATTTGTCCCACTACATCCCTCCTGAATAAGACACTGACAAAAACTCTCCCTGCCACATGTGCCGTATTTAGGTGTGTGTGTGTCTGTTTGTGTTTGTACGAACATGCACTTGTGTATGTGTGCACTCACAGTGTCACATCCATAACAACACATTTATTCTGATCGTACACAGTAATGACTGATTAATTATTCCCAGCTCCAATTATCATTCCATTACTGCTGCACACACACACACACACACACACACACAAATGAAAGAAAACACTTCCATGTTGTGAGGAATAAGTGCCAGCAGTGGTTCTATGCCACTTTCTGAGGCTAATTGAGGTTAATGAATGTAACTGGTAAGTAAAAACACATTAACTCGAATAATTAAGAGTACCATTGGTGTGAGTGGGAGTTTGTTGAAAACAGCACAGGAAATTATGCAACCTATCAAACATGATTTCCTCCGGCTCTGTCGGAGACTGAAATATGTGTCTTGATTGAGAATTTATATGGTGCCATAAAAATGAAGTACCTTTCAGTTTATCTATTTGTTTTAGCTCCTGACTGATAATGATGGTTGATCTTGGCAGTGAATGAGTAGAGTGTGTGAGGCAGACGGAAAAAGTGATGGACGGGCTGGAAGAAAGAAAGAAACAAAAAAAAACAAAAAACAAAGACAAGACAGAGAGACAGTCTGAAAGTTAGATAAACAACAAGCAGACAGGTGAGACAGGTCGGTCAGGGGAAATTGTGCACATCAACCTGCATAAGGAATCCCAAACTTGGCACATGCACACACACACACACACACACACACACACACACACACACACACATGGTACACTTGGCCCGGAGACAGACAGAGAAAGATAGATAGAGGAGGCTGACATCACATCCATTCAGATAAGAGAGTGCTGGGGGAGATAATAAGCTAGCTTGGTCAGATAGACTCGAGTCCTCAGATCAACACGATCACCCCTGAAGAGGAGATGAGAGGAGAGTATAAAGAGGAGGAGAGCGATACGTTTTTGCTGATGATTAGCGAGGGCACTTCTCCTGTTATCAACCACTAAAAGACTTGTTTCCCTCCCAGTTTACCCAGTAAGAATAAGGACTGAAACCGGAAGCAACTGGGTAAATGGATGTCAGGGCCAATTATTAGGACAGTTTATTGTATAAACTATGTTATTATTAGAATGTTTCAATTAAATAAAGGATGCCTGTGATATGAACTGGTGAAAAATGCTGAACAGTCATATTTTTTAAGAGATGAATTTGATCAGAATCACACTCTGGGTCTGTCCTATTGTTGTGGCATGTGCAGCAAAGATGATCCTGTGGGCCAATAAAGAGGCCCATACTGGAGCTCCTAGTCTGTGTGACACACTGGTGGCAACACAGCGGCAAACAATGTGTGTGATTACAATACAGAATTTTAACATACTTTGGAGTACCTCAGCAATAAGCTTTGCAATACAGTGGGTCAGCTGGTTATTCTCTGCTAGTCATCTCAACATTACCTGTAATGATACAGACGAGTGACTGACCCATCCTCAGTTAGCCCTACAGCAGCTTGGTCAACTTCAAACCAGGATAACACTCCAGCACCAAGTCAGGTGATGTACTATGAAGAGCGAGGAAGTCCAAGTTGGAGTTACATTGCTGTACATACTTATTTTAACCCAGACCAAGCAGATTTATGCCTAAAACTAAACAAACTCAGAATGTGTGAAAAGTTTTATTTTGAAAATGAAAAAAGGATGTCACATACTGTTTGTTGTGGACTTAACCACCACCATCTGTAAACATACATGTCTCATTAATGCATGTTACTAACTAAACTTCTTCCCCGGAGTTTCTGTGCTCTCTCGTCCAGCAGGTTCTCATGGATCGTGGCTGCTGCTGTGGTCCTGCATGACGTCCACTACATATATTATTATTGTCATTATTGCTACCATATCTCCATTACAGTTTATAGTTAGTTAATGATTTGCTGCTGCTGTGCATCTGTGTCTCTCTATCTCTATCACAGGTTCCACTGCTACTGTAATCATTTTATCATTCATTGTAATTCATTGTCATTTTATCATTCATTGTAATTGTACAATATGTTTGTGTTGATTTGTTCTGTACACGTGACATCTATTGCATGTCTGTCCGTCCTGGGAGAGGGATCCCTCCTCTGTGGCTCTTCCTGAGGTTTCTTCCACCTTTTTTCCCTGTTAAAAGGGTTTTTTGTGGGCAAGTTTTTCCTCACTCGAACCGAGGGTCTAAGGACAGAGGGTGTCACTCCCTGTACAGATTGTAAAGCCCTCCGAGGCAAATGTACTTTGTGACTTTGGGCTATACAAATAAAATTTGATTTGATTTGATTTGATTTGACTGCGGAGCCCTGCATGTGAAAAACTGATGCTTGATGGTACCTGAGTTGTAGTTTGAAGCGAGCGACCAAAGCTGCTGTTTTGGAGTTGGGAGTGAGAACTTGTTGCACCAGCTCATACCATACACTGCATGCATTACAGATAACATCATATTATATCATAATGCATCCATTCTGTGTGCTTCTGGTTAAAGCCGGCCTCATTCCATAGATTCAAAAGCTTTACAAGGGAATACAAAAGTACCAGAAAGGATCTCTCGCTTTGAGGTAAAAAGGTGAAAACTTGAAACAATCTTCTTCATCCTGGCCTGAGGACTTCTTCTCTTCTTGGGATCTCTGGATCTCTGGGAGTTTGGTGATGCTCTGCACTGCTGGAAGCTTTTTCTCTGCTCGCTGCACACAGCTGCTCCCCCATCAGGGGGACTGGTCTGTAAATATAATGTGATGAGTGAGGAAATCTGGAGGGGTTTTACATTGTACAATGCACTGAAGGGAACTACAACTATTCAACTTTAATGAATTCTATAATGAAAGTTAAATTAGGATATATCTGGACTGCCCTCTGACACGTCATGGAGATGTAAGAAACAGCAGTGTTGGGTGGGCAGGTTGTGCTGGAAGCATTAGTCTCGCTGATCAACATACTTGATCTGTATTTGTGAATATGTGTATGTGTGTGCATGCTTTTGTGTGTGTGTGTGAGACCTCCAGACTGCTCTTCCATTGACTTTCACTTTGGCTGATACAGGATGTCAGTTTATAAGTCGATTGAATATCTACCAGCTCTTTATTTATGACACGCTGGATGAAGTGTTGCTGTTCACTTTTTCTTCTCCTCTGAAGAAGTATGGAGAGAGACAAGTATGTGTGTGTGTATGGACGGGGAAGCTGGGTGGACTGGGGGCAAGAGAGGACAGAAGAGAGAGGCAGAAATCAATATATTTTTACTGAAAGCCCTTGTGTAGCAGGAACAGAGACAGGACAGAAGGAGAGAGAGGAGAGGAAGGTGCTCAGGGGACGGAAAGAAGTGGGAGAAGATGGAGGCAGAGAGAGCTGTTTGTCTTGTCTTTGTGTGTCAGTCGTCTCTCAGCTGTCTAACTATTCGTGAGCACGCTGTACATGGACTGCAGTGGCTCTGCTGTAGCTGTTTGAGATGAGGCTTTAAACTATTCACACAACAAACAGGAAACGCTGCCAGAGCTGCGCATCATTCCTGTGCAGGTTTTCATTTGAAAATATCATTTACTGCATGAATCAGGTCATGTGATGTTACTATTCCCATTTCATTTTGGAATATTATTGAAATAGTCTGATAATATACCACTTAAAAAAAAAAAAGATTTGTTAAAATTAATTTATTATGCATACAGAAACAGCAGCAGTGTGTTTCTGTGGGCGAAAACAAACAACACGTGCCTTATAGAAGAAAACACATATGGTCCCTTGTTTCTTTTTGTAATGATTCATTTTGTGTGTGTGTGTGTGTGTGGAACCTTGGGAGGTTGCTTCACAGAGGTGGGCATCACATTTGCTGCAGTCTGTCTAAAATCTGCTGAAATGCACTTGATGTAAATGGTTACATGTTTTTCTCTCATTACATTTCCATCCTATCCAATCTTTACACAAACAAAATTCTGTTTGTACTATTATAAATCACAAATATGGACCAAGAAAAAAATATTACACCATGAATATGTGGTTTCTGTGTGAAACCTACAGGCCTGCCTCAGCTCATAGAAAAACCTGAACCACACAATCAGTTCCCTTTCACTCCTTCAAATAATAAAATGCCCCCACCTGTCTCTGCAGCCATGGCTCAGTAGATAGGGCGGGTCGTCCACCAATCAGATGATCGCGGTTCGGTCCCTGGCTCCTCCAGTCTGCTTGTCGCCCTGGGCAATGAACCCCAAATTGCTGAGACAAAATGAGAATAATGGAAATAGTTCACGTTTTAAAATGTATACTCTGCATTAATAAATATTATTTTTTGCCAAAAATGAATTCACAGAAAAAAAAAAAGTCAACTGTTTGGGATCAGTTAGAACTCCCTGTGAGAAAACGAACGATCGAAAAGAACGATTTATCGATAAAACTTATAAAACATGATTTACAGCGGAGATCAGAAGCAGAGTCTCTGTCTTGAACTTTCTGAATCAGGTCATCAGTTCAAAGGTTTAGAAGCAACTCAATACAAAAGAATAAAAGTCAGAGTTATAACGCAGTGATATGCTTCTTTTTGAAGCTTTTCATTAATTTGCTTCATCACATATTGCAGCATGTAAACGTTAAAGAGTGTGATGGTCAGATAGACTGTGCAGTAGAGGACTGTCAGACAAATATCCAAACCACGACATTCCACAAAGATCTGAATTAAAGGGATTTATCTCGGTGTGCTCATAGACTAAAGTTCATAATGGACATGGAGTTACAGTCTATTCTGTACTGCAGGCTGTTGCTGCACCTTGAGATGTTGCTCAAGTGTAAAAACTATTAGATTCACTTCATTAAAATTCAGATTGAATTCAGATGTTGGTCACACGTCTTGTCCTACAACATAATGCACAGTGTCTGTTGGCTCATGCAAGGATTTCTCTGCTATTCTTGAGCAGCCAGTAATTTGGCACGTCATGCATTTAGCTCGTACGAGCGTTATTTAGCTCCATGGGTTCTGTGTTTGAAGACAATTGGTGCCATACGCAAACGCACACATATACACACTGAACACACATTTGGCCTGATGCTTCTTCCAGTATATCACACCAAACTACTTTACTGAATTCTCTTCTATTATTGAATGAAAGCATATTACTGTCATTTTTCATTTACAGGGGAACGCAATCCACAGTAAAAAGTTCCTTTCCCATTAATTTCCTTTGCAGAATCTGCTCTTTCCCCTGAGAAATGGGGAAATAAGGCCGATAAACAATTTAGACAGATGCTCCATCAGAGCATAGCGCGAAGTCCCGCCTCCTTATTCAGATCAGCTTTTACTTGCAATGCTAAGGTGGATGTGGAGGCATTTGATGATAGGACATTGTGTACATGCTATAAATCTTTCAGAACTCTGTCCACTTGGAGGCTTCCTACTAAGGAGGGCACTGAGATCACCCAACAAGGCCTGAAGGTCAAGAGGTGGCAATATGCAGCAAATGCATACAGTTTATTCAAATATCACCTTTCTGTTTAACGTTTATTAATTTAGTCATAGAAAACTGAAAAAAAAAACTACAATAAATAATGTTATTACTTTTGTTTGAGAAGTAAAATGTTAACTGATTAATGGTTAATTGGCAATACATATATTAGTATATAGGGTTGCAAAATTCCAGGAATTTTTCAAGCTGGAAACTTTCCATGAGAATTAGAATTAGAATTAGAATTTATGGGAATAAACAAGAATAAACCAATAATTTACCAAACTGAAGGTTGGCCCTTAACAGGGAACTTAAATATAGTTGGGAAAAATGTATCTTAGCATAATCTTGACAAAAACAACCAGATTTTATGCAGGTACACTAACATATCTATGTTATTCCTCCATCACATGCACATAGCACACTGCTTACTGCAGGGCTATTGAGGCCACGCCCCCTACCTGCACAGGTGATTTCTGTATCTGGACCGCACTTTAGAGCCCAGATCACACAGAGACTATTGAAGCCACACATCTGAGTTTGTGGACTACATAAAGTGAAGTAGGTTTTATGATATTATGGGCTAAATATATTTGATATAATGAAAATGTATTCATACAGTAGAAAGCTTGCTGATAAGTTAAATGCTAAATAAGCTATAGCTAGCATCATTTCATTAACCAATTATGAGACTATCTTATCATGATGTTAGCTTACCCCAATTACTAAATTAATTAACCCCAATTTCCAGTTAATACCCATTAATTTCAATAATTCCCATGGAAAGTCTCAGATTTGGAATATTTCCAAAACTCCCCATCTTAACTTTCCATGGAAAGTTTCTGAAAATTTACAGGGAATTTAAAGACATTTTCAGACAGTTTGTCAAAGTCTGAGTCTTAACATGACATGTTAGGGACTGCCAGGATGATTCAGGCAGAAACATTTGTACAGTCCAAACTTCATGACTTTCAAAAATGGTTTTACTGACTTGCATGAAAGATCGCTCAGTTCTCAAAATCATCAGTGACACTGTTTAATAGTCATGAAGTTGTAAAACAAGCTGTGTTCATACAAACACACAGCTTTGGAGACATGTTAGAGTGTATGTCCCATTACAAAGTCAGCATCCCACTCACAGGCTTGATATTCAACATATGATTAACTCTGATCCAAACAAAATGTGCCCTTTCTTTACAGCTTTTTATAGTAATCCACACCACAGTTCGATTGTGTCCAGTATCTCTTAATGGTGGATGGAGTTCACTGAATCGTAGCCTACTGTTATTCCCTCTTCACATTCTGGCGTTGACCTGATCAGAGGGGTTAGTGACTGAACTGAAGTGTCTGTTGTTTAACTTATTTGTCATAAAGCTTTTCTGAGGCCTCAGGGCATCATATTTTTGCTTAGTCGCTGATAGTCGTTAATCTCTTCATCTCCTTTTTCTGTGTTCTGGAGTTCACACATCTATGCTGAAACAGGAACACTGGAGTTCAGACACAGCTGACAAGGTCATTACATATAAGGGAGGGACATTTTTTTGTGTGTTCATTTGAGTAGCCAGCATACCATATCTAATATTAATTAAGAACAATTTGAGAATGTTTTGAACCAGAAGAGAGCAAATTTGGATGGACAAATGATGAAGGAGACACAGCGGCTGGAACACGTCATGAACACGTCATCAGTTTATAATAATGCAGCGTAGCGACGACACAGACTTTCCATAGAGGGGAAGAGTGTTCAACCTTTTTCACACAAGGACACCTTGGACGAGAGACAGAACAGAGACCCCCACATGTAATTAATTCTTTTTTTCACGTCACATCTGGCCTATAATAACTTTTATATTTACTTTATATTCACCTTTTATTTCAACATGTATTAACTGCATCTGATATCATGGGTTATCACACTTTTTATTATTAGTCTACAACACTATGTTAAACTTTTAAACCTCAAAGTGTCAGTGAACCTTCTTATTGTTAGAGGTCAGGAGTCAGGAAATATAATAGAGGAAAATTGGGAGTGAAGGATGAAAAAGAAAAGAGGAAAGGATGAAAGATGAAAGGCTCAAAGTCAGGAGACAGTAGCAGAGGATAGAGGGAGTCAACAGAGGAGAGAGAAAGAGAGGAGTCAGAGGCTGGAATTTGAGAAAGAGAGCCCTCCATTCTTTAAAGAGCCATGTCAGCCCGTGCTGATGAATGTGGTCAAACATCAATACAGTGTGACTGATAAGGCCTGGCACCATGTCGCACACACACACGCAAACATACACACACACACACACACACACACAGCTACTGGACATTCACAGTTGTACGCATTCACACACCACTTTGCAAAAGTACCACCTCCTTTTTTGATCCTTCTAACCTCCATTTCAATTTCTATATTAAAACGTCTCCCATTGTTTTATGTGACTTGGCACATTGCTCCTTGCTCTCCAATGTCAGTGGGCTGATAAATAAATCGATGCTCAGTAAAGGGCAGCGTTATCATATGCTATGATGGGCCGGTGTACTCCACAGCGACTGGGTCATCTCTCATTCTGATCCTCAGTCAATTTTCTCCAAAAGAATTCAGCTTGTGTAAGTCGTGTTGTCTGAGAAGACCTTTCGTCTTTGGGAAATATGTTTATGAAGTGTTTCTAAACGTTCAAGGATCAGCTCTGTGCATATTTTTCTCTGAGGATGGCATCTGTGCAACGCCTCAAGCCAGAGCTTTCCCATGGCTCATGGCCATGGTCAATGTATCACATGTTTTTATTAGATCAAATACTCCCACAATATATTCATTTGTTTTTTATTGCAGAGGATTAAGGCTCCATCATTACTAGTAAAGTAGTTCTGCTCGTTCTAGAACCATCTTCCTGTTCATTCCTGTTGTGCAGAAATCCTTTAGCCTACTTTAAAATATTCACAGCATTTCAGAGGTGTGTCCTTTGTCTGAGATGCGTTTTAGAGAAATTACCTTGTGTTTGTGTAATGCACCCGTGCTTCGCAGGTTGAGGTATGATGCTTTGATGGATTGCTTCTGCCCTTTTCTTGTTTCTCCTTCTCTTCACTTGCTTTGAAACATTGAGAAGATGTAATGCCACTGACTTTTAATAATCCCACAGATTTAACGGGTTGTAAACACAGTGAGGTTTAATCAAAACCGCTGTCGGTTTGTTTGTTTATTTGCGAGTTTATTTGTAACGTGTATGTTCTGCTTGATTTCTCCATTTCTGCTGCAGCACTCCCGGTCTTGACAAGCACTGTTTCATCCCAGTGTAATTGCATACACACCTCCCCTCCTATAATTACTCACTTGCTCATCACACCCGGGACATGAAAAACAGAAAATGACCACATCTACCATTTCCAGCAGAATGTGTCATCTTCATCGTGTCCCCCTCCTCCTTCCACCCCCTCAGCCTCTGAAATGCCTCCTTCCCCATTCGTTAGCATAGCGTCTCCTCTTCGCTAAGCCTCGGCCCCCATCTATCACAGCAGACCAAGGCAAATGGAGCTTTCAGCTGAGTGGTGATAAGGAATCGCAGGCACATTAAAACATCTGTCACACCTCCAGAGCCACGCACAGCGGGTGATACAACGGCTGGGGTGGAGGCAGAGAAGAGAAGGATGAAGGAGTGAGAGAAGGAAAGCTAGTAGGATGTGAGGAGTGGGAAAAGAAAGAGTGGAGGTGGGATATAGACCACTGTGCAAAAGTGTGGGAACAGACAGATCGATTTGGGAATGCTTACATTTCTGCTTCGTCTCCATTTTTATCCTTTTTGAATTCATCTTCCCGGTTCTCCATTCCCTCCGTCTTCTCTTCCACCCTCACTCGTGTTTCACCCGACATTCTTCAAATCCCTTGGTCAACACTGACGCAATAATTAGTTAACTTAACCCAGTACCCATGGGTGGAAACCCACCCAAAGAGTTCATCCAAACTAAAATATGGTACAGTACATCACAAACTACTCTTTGACTTGCTGATTGTCAATAATATGTGTATCCTTTACTGTTTTAATGGAATATAGTTTTGTACAACTACTAACACATTTGTGTACATTTTAAGATCAAACTTGACCTTCTTGTGTCTAACACTGGCTCAAAATAACCATATTTTAGTTTTGGTAAAGAACTTCAAACCTGATCCGAGCAGGAGTCACCTTTTAATAACCTTTTTATTCCTTTTCAACCTTCAACACCACGGCCATGTTTTTTACGTACAACGTGATGACGTTTTACCCCCTGCACCCCCAGTGAGACCACACTTCAAAACAAAGACCACTTCAGCAGCTTATATGAACTTCAGGATGAGGCTTTATTGATCAGTCATGTGCATTAGGACATACACATACATACATGTGCAAAAACATACGCACTAGTGCTTTTTTTTACACAGCATTTGTTCTTACACTCGATACCTCCTCAACCATCACACTTTACACACACACACACACACACACACACACACACACACACAGGATCAATTCATGGCCACACATTTCAAATAATCTGCAAAGAACAATAAAAAAATGTCTAAAGGACAATGCAATTATAACAATGCACAACAAAAATACAAATTCACAAAGATACAGTATCTATAATTACTTACCTGGCTTGTTTTATTCAGACTTGGTAAATGTCTTCAATGTCTTTTGGGTAATCTGTGTGATAGAGATACATTTCTGCTGTGTCTCAGACCAATTATGTCTGTGGGGAAGCTAATGTAGCTTCAGTGTAAAGCTGTTTTCCACTGAATTAGAGTTCCACTGCTTCTCTGTCCGTTCGTTTGTCCCTCTGCATGCGTGAGTGATCAATGCACAGCTACAGCTGGTTGAAGGGGACCAAATCCATTGAACAGTTGATTTGGTTCCATTTTACCAGCTTTAGCAAAGCATTTTAGGGGCGAGTCTGGTCCGACAGGTGACAGGGTGGAGAAGGAGGAAGGAGGAAGAAGTGAACAGACAAGTGTGGGACCTGAAAGAGACGAGAGCGACAGGGAGGAAACGATAAGAAGAGAGCTCGTCCGCACAGAAGTAGCATCAAGTAAGCGCTCATTGTATATGCATGCACAAAACACACATAAACGTGCAAAACACATAGTAAGCAAACAGGCATTGATTATCGGAGGAGACGTTGCCCTTGAAAGAGTGCATGTTGCTGCATAGAAGAAGCAAAAATATGCAAAAAAAAAAAAAAAAAGGGATGGATTTAAGAAGGAAGACTTAGAGGAAAAGAAAGATGAAGAATATAAGAGAGTGTGTGAGGGAGAAGGAGAGATAGAGAAGAAAGAACAGGCAATGTGGGTGATGAAAAAGAGATGAGAAAAACAGGGAGCAGGGCCCTGAGAGATAAGAGAGGAGCGCATATAAACGATGGCTGTAGACAAACTTGAGAAAACAATGAATTCATCACCTAACTGCCAATACTACTAATGAAGCCAGCGGATAGGACAGCAGGAAAATTAACTCTCATTGACCTCTGCGCTATGTGGAACATCTCTCTCTCTCTCTCTCTCTCTCTCTCTCAAGGCTCTCCGTTGTTCCTGTTCTCACTTGTATTTTAGATGTTTTGGCCCGTGGTTCGGGCCGTTCAGCCCTGCTGACTGCCTGAGCACGGTGGCACAGAGATGATGTACTCAGCAGTCTTCCTGTTAGCTGTGTGCTTCTGCTTGTCCTTGGAGCAACTCACTCATTTCCTGGTTCAATTAGCCTAGCTAATCATTTAATCATTAGGAAATAAACAGTTTAAGCAGAGTCTTGGCCCTGGAATCCAAACTATTGATATTTTCTGTCTGGGTATTTTTTTTCCGCAACTCACTGATATCTTCTGATAATTCAGTTGTAGCATATCCAATCTGACATGATTCAGGATTTTGCTTTTAAAAGCCTAAAACTACTACAATATAATATTGGATCAAATGACTTTGTGTGTGTGAAAAGGGGTGCTTGTATGGACAAACCTGCATTATCACCTGACTCTGCAGTTCTCCTCAGATCATGGAGTGTTTTTTTTTTGTTTTTTTGCATCTGTCAGCTCGTTGTTTTGGTTTTTACGGCTTGCAGCTTTACGGTTTTAACTCCATCTCACTGTTCTCAGCTTCAGCATCGTTTTCATTGGCAGCGCACAGCTGTTTTAAGTGAAAAGGTTCTGATAAAACCCGCTGTACACCAGCTGCCCAGCACCAAACAGCAGAATGAAAAAGTTAACGTGCCAGACGTCCAGGTTTGTCCAGGTTTGTCCAGGTTTGGTTTGGTCTGGGATTATCCCAGTTTGAAGCTGGGTGTCCTGAGTCCTGACAAACCCTAAAAGTGTTTTCACCAAAATTAAGATACATAATTATCATAATACTATATTTGTTTTCAGCACTTCTAGATGGTTCTCATGTTCTGTCCATGTCCACCTAGACTGTATAAAACATGGGCATAGTCTCCATGACATCCACCCACAGGTTTCTGAAAAGGTGAAGTTCAGTGTGGTGGTTCTAGCCATCGCCATCTTAGCAGTAGTAAAATGGGCAGAAAGGCCATCTGTAAGAGCACCCACCTGTCAGTATCATCTGAACAGGTGAGTTGTATATAAATTCACCCTCAGTACAGTTGTCATGAACGGGGAAATTAGCTATAGAGACCAAAACTGCTTTCTGTACCAGGCTGTAAACATGTTTATTTCTGCTGTGAAGATGGACATTCTAACATAGGGACTTATGGAGACCGACTCACTATTGGAGCCAGCCTCAAGTGGACTCTTGAAGAAGAACTGCTGTTCTGGGCCCTGGAGGTTGGCACCTGGTTCTGTCCCATTGATTACTAGCTAACCCAGTATAAAATGCATGCTGTTGCCTCTCAGTGAATATTACATTTAAATCTATCAGGTGGACTCCATCGCACACACTGATTTATGTTCTGTATTTGTCAACTAATCCCATGGAAATAAAAAATGTGTGTATCACATCCTGATATGTCTTCTTCCTCTGTGCCAGAGAGCTCCATTCGTGTCCAGAAACTATTAAAAACACATCAGTGAGCCACACTGTTGCAGTGATGAACACACACTGTAGTTTATTTTGACTCAATCCACAAACTATACACCGTCATACACTATATCTCTGCTGGAACCACTCTCTAACACACCATGTGTATTAATCCACAGCTGAAAATAGATCTTGACAAAATGTCCTCCTGTTTCAGTAACGCTTGTTAAAAACCAGCCATGTGTTTTAGGAAATTACTTAGACTGAAAAAAAGAATATATATATATTTTATTATATTATATTTTATCTGTGTAACTGTAAATACTGTTTGAATGATTGTGTACAGCCACAGCTCTCACTGCAATTTAACAAAAAGAAGAAAAAACACCTTTATGAATTTCACTTGACTTTCTGTGAAGTATTTAAACCAGTATTTATCAGTCACAGTCAGTCTGTAACTCTGCTGGGTTTTGGCACAGAATAGAAGTGTGTGTCTGCGTGTGTGTGTGTGTGTGAGAGAGAGAGATTATACTGTCAGTCCTGTATCAAAGCTGTCCACCCCTCTCCAGATAACAAATACATCAGCACACGAATCACATTCAAAAAAGAAATGCTTAAATATTGGCAGTGCATGTAAGAAGCTAAGGAGCAAGACGGGACCTTTCTCTCTCATGTTTAATAAACTTGTCACCCAAGAGATCGGCAAATTGATGAGGGGGGTGCATCCTTGACTGAAGACGAAAAAGGAGAAGAAAAAAAGAGAGGAAAAGAAAGGAGGCTGGAAAGAGAGGAGAGAACGGTGGGAGGAAGAAAGTGGGAAGTAGCACACGGAGGAGAGGACGAGCTTGCATGGCCTGAATTCTCTACCTGTCCCAGAGCCGCTGTTGTTCTACCTCTGCAACATGCAGCACTGCAGTGTGTATGTGTGCGGGTATGTGTGTGTGTATTCTGTGCTGTCAATTATAACCTCTATGGATGTTTGTGTCTACTTTTGATCTCCACAGTGTAAATGTACAGTCTGTGCCATTTTTTGTAAACAATGATCTATGAACGTTATAAGACTGACAGTAAGAGCGAGTGTGTGAGTGACTGTGTATGTTCTACGTATTGCTCGACAAGCTCCTGTGCAGTGTTGGGTATAGTTATTTTGGAAAGTAGTTAATTAGGTTACAAAGTTACCATCAATTAAAAGTAATCTGTTGCGTTACAGCGTCACCTATGACTAAAAGTAACGCGTTAGAGTACTCATGCGTTACCAAAAATGAAAAGCCCTTTGCAGCGCCTCGCACATGCTGCAACTTAACTGACAGACACACAGCCTCCTTTAAATGCACCGTCAGTCATCCAACCAAATGAACTCTGCAGGATAACAATAACAGGAAAGACAGTCAGCAATATGCCACATAGCGTTTTATTAATTCATTATTTTTTTTGATCAGTCAGAACATATGATCAAAATTCAGGAGTTTCCTAATCTTGTTCCCTCTGTGTTACGTGTCGTATTAATTTACGGAAAGATGGAGACTCCACAGTTGTAATTGGAAGCATCTCCTCAACCACATAACCGGCCACAAGCTTGTGAATTTCACTGGTAGAGACAGTTTTAGCTGAGCTAAAACTCAGACGTTGTTGCTTTGGAGCTGGTGCACCACCGTCGTCTTCCTCAGCAGGCTTTGCTACCAGGGTGATAGAGTGCTGCATGGATACAAGATGTTTTTTGGAATTGGAAGTGGAATTTTTTGCGGTCGACAGAAGCTTTTCACCAACGCAGAGTGTGCATTTTACCGTTGGTGAATTGACAATAATGTGCGTACTTCCACGATTCAAAAGCTGTCCTCTCTGCCATCTTGCCGGCGGTTCGAAAACACACACACACACAGGTAACGTAGGTCAGCAGGGCACAGACGCATCATCACAGCGCTGCGCCTCCGCTGACACATCCGCAGGTGGCACAGTACTGTCTGACAAAAAGCAGGCCGCAGTCGGAATTTTTCTTTCTTATCCGAAGAAATTCTTAAAGCAACGGATTACTTTTTAAAAAAAAATAACGAAGTTACTGATTGCTTAAGGCACGACACTAACACGTTACATTACACGTTACATGAAAAAAGTAATTAGAGTACTCTAACGCGTTACAAAGTAACCCACAACACTGCTCCTGTGCATGTTCAAGCGCGAATATCAACTTCAGGGGAGAAAGGGCTACACATGAAATCCTTTTCATAGCAGGATTTTCAGTAGATTAGGGAGAGAATCCCTCGGCTATGCTGTCTGCGCTTTATTCTGGCAATCTGTGGCCCACACACTCATCAAACGGGCAACCCTCCTTCACCCTGCGCACCTCCACTCAGATCTGACATCAAACAGAATCATTACACCCATAGCATTTTATCATTAACCTCGCTCAGATGCCTGCTGAAAGCTTCATCGATGAGCACTCTTTCAACATTAAACTGTAAGGCAGCTCTGTCAAGATCAAAACTACAATAAGTAAAGGTGTCGTGCATTCATAAGTTTAACAGCACAAGAGCTCAGGGAAGTGGGCTGTATGTGGGTCGGGGTGCTCCATGTGTGTGTGCACCCTTGCATGAGCGCGGCTGCTACTGTAGGTGCCCTCTATCAGGCTGCCTGCATGGTTGGAGATAGGCTAGCTACTTGTCTATTCTGGGACTGTGCTGTCCGCTGCATTCCTGCCCTTATATTGAGATGGGGTGGGGGTTAGGGACAGCTGGACGCCGCACGGAGAGGAGGGAGGAAGAGACATAGTGGTAAAGACAGTCTGGGAGTCATCGTGGGAAGGTCAGTGGGGGTGTAAGGCGTCCCCAGGGAGACTTACTCAGTACAGGTGGTGTTACAGAGCAGCTGCCAGCCCCAACACTATGTGCAGCCCCCGCAGGAGGAGTGACACTTTGAAACCAGTCCCACAGCCGACTCTGTCACTCTTGTTCACCATGATATTTTCATTTCAGATGTAAGGCCTGACACCGGGACTGCACTAATACAACCTGCCATACACCCCCACTCCCATCACTCACTCAGCCTCTTCACTCGCTGACCATGTCACATGCTCTGTGTCTCATTCTGTGACTGCCTGGTATTCCTCTCAGCTCTCTCTCTCCTTATCAGGACAAGTGGCTCTCAGTGACTGACTGACTGTCGGGCCACGGCTCTCCATCCGGCGCCGCGCTATGGGAGGGCGAGGCCCGGAAAACCTCTGAGAGCATCCCTTTCCTGTCACGTCAATGCACTGCGACTGAAGCCCTGACTGTGGTGAGCCCACTGTTACAAAATAACCATTAAAATCCACTTAAAAGTGCAATAATCTTTCTGTAATGCAGCATTTCAGTGAAGCGGCTTTAGACAAAACCATCCTAATGAAGGCCTCTGTGCATGCCTGATGAAGATGTTTGCCAGTTGGTAATTAGCTTAATGCAAGGCACACTATAGTAATGAAACAAGTTGACCTGTGGTCAGGCTGTAAACTTTATCTTCTGTGGCTGGCTGTATTTATTCCTGCTAATTACCCGCTGACTAGAGGCAGAGGGAAAAGTGGGATGTATATATCAAACTGAGCACGGACATTCAGGGCGGATCTAATATCTATGGGATTGTGATGGGCATTGCAGAAGTGGTATAAAATCAAAGTCCATTAGGAGGAGGATCAGGCTGGCGCTCTGGCCCCCTCTCCGCAGCAAAGGCCCCTTGTCAGGGGTTAGCGGTGCTAATGCTGCTGCAGTCCACTGCAGACACCGGCTGGCTGGCTCCTCTTCCACCATCAACCCCCTCCTCCCCCTGCATTCGGACGTGAGCAGCACCCAGCGGCTGACTCAGCACTATTCCCACGCCTGATTGGTTGATCAGAGAAGGAGACAGGCGCGTAACAGGACCCTTTATCCTCTGCTCAGCCACTTCCTCGCTCCCTTACTCTGCCTGAAGATAAAACACGTCTGTCGGATGAAAACGCTTCCTGACCTTGTGCGGCTGCTCGGCTCAGGTGTCGTACTGTGGCTACCGTATCGTACGGTCCTGAACTTTTTTTTTTCCTTTATCAGTCGGCCTCTCAGGGTTACTGAGAGGCCTGCGATGATCGTATCTTTAATGTTACGTCCACACTGTAGTTCATAATGCATAGCAACTTTGATATTATCTACACAGACATAATCAGACTGGGCACATGCTTGACCTTGTGTCCATATTTGATCCAAGCCTCTCTTTCCAGTGGATTTGTTTAAAATGCCATGAGCAGTTCCTTAAATGTATCTTGACGGCATCTTTAATGTCTCTATAGGACATCATTAAGCGTGTCTGCGGTGCTCATACTTTGTGATTATTGCAGTGTTTATCTTCCGCCACTCTTGATTTTACCTCACAATGATTTAATCCTCAAAGCTGTTTTATTCTTTAACCTTTTAATCTAACGGCAACACCCTTAAGACGATCAATACCTATTTAGATGATATATTTAATTATATCCTCTCCTCCTTCCTCACGCTCTCCCCTCTCTGCCTTTCTTTGTAGACCACCACAACATGTAAACAGGCTCTGACACTTTTTACACTCTTATTTAATTATTTAAAAAAGGACAAGAAAAAACAGATGAGGGGTCTGTATCCTCCATTAATATAACCTTACTGGACTCTTGGGGACTTTGTATTTTCTTAGACTTTGCTGATGTGAAATTTTTCACATTAATGTAAGAAGGATGACACTGTAAGTGTCCTTAATGAACCACTTTATCAGTAATTTCACCAAATATATATCCAGAGAGTGTGCAAGCTGGAAGAGCACAACAACAGACCTCCTCAGAGCACATGTGTACGAGTCACCTAACCAGCTTTAACTGCCCCTCGGACCACTCCTCACCACAGTAACACACCATCAGTAACTGTAATGAGATTAAAAAAACGTAGCAACAAGAGCGCAGAAAAGATCTGATCTGAGCCAACGTTGCTGTATGTGATTTTATGTGTTAGAAAATGCTGAGCTGTAGCTTCAAAAATGAAATGGAAGTGGTGTCTAAAGATGCTTAGGACAGCCAATATCAGTAATTATCTGCTCATAAACCAACATAAGGATATAAAAAATGCCAGCCGCTAACTCCTGCACACAGGGCTGTCACTAAACTTCTTGGCAGAGTAGAACAAAAGGAGATAAACGGAGGCAGCTCGGATATAGAGAAAGAAATGATGGGAAAAGCCTCGGCTTCTCAAGTGAAAGGAGATGGGATTAAGAGAATGAAGGGCACTACACAAGTTAAATGAAACAATTTAACATAAAGAACTCTTTAAACAATTTCTTTTCAGACGGAACGATATTAAAGCGGAGAAGACGTCATCTCGTTTTGTCAGGGAATGATGTCATGATCCATATGCAGTGGCTGCCAAACCGCAGCAGACCTGCCTTTTGTCTTCACCTTTCTTTATCCCTCTCTCTCTCCCTCTACTTATGCAGCCTGTTTCTCACTCTGAGCACGCTCCAACGTCCCCTTCCACTTTCCTCCCACCCTCCACCACCTCTTACCCCACTCCCTCCATCCCCCCCCCCCCCCCCCTTAACGAACCACTGCCGCCACTTAGGTATTTTAGCCATGCATTCATTACAGGCCGCAGCAGGGCCACAAAGGCGTGCTTGATATACGCTCCATCGTGGAACAAAAAATCCAATGCAGTTTAAGTCAGAAAGGAGCCCGGGCATAAAGATAGCCTCAGCTGACACGCTTTCTACTGTGAGCGAGTGGGACATCCCACTCTTTCTAAGCCTGCTAAGCGCACAGAGAGTGAAAGGCTTCATTACAACTGCTCTGTTTTAACTTGGGACAATGTGGATCGAAAGAGGCCCGAGCCAGTTAGAGCCATCTAGATTAGAATCTGTGTCAGATCAGCGTCTTGGTCGCTTGTGTAAAGATGTATGCGTCAGGACGGGTAAGTGTGATTAAAGTGAGTCAACAAAGCTTTTGGCCTAAAGGCAAAATGCTGTTTTACTATGAATAGAGACAAGTCTAGAGTGCACTGTGGACTTTGTATTGATTTTCTTATCAACTCTTCCTTTAATGATTAAAAATATGACTATGAACTTAAACATTTACACATACATTTATGTGTAAACCCACAGAACTGATCTCCCAGCTCTGCAGTCCCCCTCTTTACAGAGCTGCACAGCTGTAATCAGCATCAGAAGACAGCTGTTTTCAGTGAAAACAAAACTTAAACTGTGGTGTCAGTGTTGTGGTCACTGCTGCTGCTCTAAGGTGGACAAAATAAATCAGTTACTGCCAGCTGTAGTTACTACTTCACAGATGAAACAATTCGATAAATAAATCATAATCAAGTGAATATTTTTCAAATATTAAACTTGTGTCCTTTCATCTCTCCCCCTTCTTTCTTTCCACTTCCTCCTCTGCAAACCACAAGAGTGTCTCTCTTTCTCTTTCTCCCTCTCTCTTTATCTCTCCATCTTTCTCCATCCACCGCTCTGACCTGGCCGCATATCGCTCAGATCGACACGCATACGACCATAATGCAACATGCATGAAAATATGTTGTAATATGTCAAACACAACTTCCTGCTTAATGCAAGCAATTTTTACCACACGTAACAGTGGCCTGACTAAGCATTCAGCGTTCACGTCAACATTGAACTGCCAACCAGTGAATGACCGACTACTGCTAATGTTATTGCCTCTGTCTTTGTCCAGTCTTTAGTTAAAGATTGTAGGAAAGGTCAGAAGTCAGTACCTGCGTACAGGATAAAAAGCGTACACAGTGAAACGACAGTGAACTGAAGTTTCAATGTTGGTTGCAGCATATTGTATAGTAAGGTGCACCATGACACTGATCTTAGTCCAACATGCACAGTAATGCTGTAAGTGCTGTACGTGACAATGTGACCTCCGGTCAATCAGCATCATGATAGAGAGCAACAAAACAAACGTTTTCAAAAAAAACTTGCACGTATCTTGTACTTTTATTTTGTACTTCTATGTGAACCTTTGTGTTTTTCCATACCAGGAAGTGACTTTTTAATTTATTATTGTTTATATTTATCTATGTGTGTATTATTGCAAAGCCTGATATACAAACACATCATTGAGCCATATTGTTGCACATATTCCTTCAGTAAGATGAAAACACACACACACACACACACTGTACTCCCACATTAACCATCATCCACATGGTGCTGAATGATACTTACTAGTGCACTAAATGTGCTTTAAAATATTCCCCAACAAGAGCTATAGTTTTACATCTTCAGTAGGAGGCGGTGGGATGAGGTTGGCACCGAGTGCCACAGACGGGGCAGAGAGGTACTGAGAGACAGGCTAACACGTTGTTGGTTCATCAAGGTGATGTGCTGACGTCGCTGGATCCGACAGGGAAAAATGTTTTCGCTCCGCCGGGTGGAATTGAACCAAAAGAGACCATAACTACTACAATAGCCCGAGGCCAATACACAACCCACTCACACTGTTCACTAAACCTATAGTTTCTACAGTAGCCCTGCTGCTGATACAGCACTACTGCTGCTGTGTAAAGCCCACTGTTACAGATGGTAATCCAGCTATCATATACTGTAATAGTCTCTGTGCAACAAAATGGAAGCAATTATCTCAAAGCACACAACGATCGGTGGAACAGATCACAACGCATAACTCTTTATGGGTTTGGTAGATTTACTTTCACCGGCTGAGTCTGTCTCTCTGTGTAATTTGTGTTCTTTATGATCCCACTCTCTCTCTTTTGTTTCCTTTTTTCCTTTTGTTTATTGATCATTTGTTCCTTGCCTTTCTTGTTAGCCATGACACACCCGATACACACTTTGGAATGTAACGTAGTCTTTATGCCACCACAGTTTCCTCCTTTCTTTCACTCTTCTGTCCTTTACCTCTTCTAACTCCAACCTCTATTTCCGTCTCTCCATTTTCCTCTTCTGTAATACTGAGTTTTGTTCTGTTCTGTTCTGAGCAGTGAGGGGGTGATGACAGAGGAATGCTAACTAGCCTTGTCCTGACGCTGCACTCTCCTCCTCTTAGATATATATGTGCACTTACAGTAGGAGTGGGGGGTGATCATAGCCCATCTCAGCTTGTCTTGATGTACTGTTATTTGACTGACAAACTCCCTGACTGACTGGCTTACTTTACTGGCTGTCAGGCCACAACTGACTCACTGCTTTTACTGCTTATGCTGGCCACTCCGCTCATCTCCCTCCTCTATCGTCCTGTATCACCCCCTGTAGCCAGCTGGCTTGCTGACTCCCTGACACTCCGCGCTCCTGCATGCTGCTCCCAATTACACCCCTACTCTGGTCGACTGAAGGGAGATGGATACACGAGACCACACAGGCAGAAGACATGTTAACATAGGCGGGTCGATGAAGACAGGCAGATGCTTGTATGTACAGGCAAAAGCCAGATGAAAGCTGGAATCAAACACACCTAATGTGTCTTGGCCGCTCATAGAAGAAGGAATAATTTTATTTAGACATTACACCCTTTGAAACATATGATGCAGCTTCTTGTGAATGATTTCTGCATATTTAAATTTTAGATGACTTATTCTGAACTGTGTCACATCCTGCTACATAAGATCATTCCTCATAACTGAGTGTGTTAAAATGTAGCTGAAACAATCCATTGATTGCTCATCAACACAAAATTAATCAGTAACTAAATTAATTAGTCATTTAAGCCATTTTTCAAGAAACAAGACTAGAAGACTGCAGCCATGCTAGTGGCTATGGAGGTATATTCACAGTGACACTGCTAACATCTGATGTGAAGCAGGCCTAATGTTTGCAGTGTTCATCTCACTTTAGTTAATTTCAGCAGAAACAGTAAGTACAGCTGAGGCTGATGGGAATATCCTTTAACCAAAGTTTTGGACAAATAACATTTTGACTTAATGCCGAGGGAAACAATCCACCTAACGGGTGCTAAAACGCACAAATATCCAGCTCATGGTGGCGCTATAGTACAGGGGATCAGCAAGGATTCATCCTCTGGGAGCCATGAAGGTCAGTACTTGAATTCATGGCAACCCATCCTATAGTACAGAGCATCCAATAGAAATGTTGTAGCTCAGGCCAAAGTAGTGGGCCTACTGACTCTCTGTCATTGAGCTACGCAGCTCACACTCGTGCACCACAGCAGCTGAAATAATTTCATTTGGGCTGACTTTACACAAATGATGCATTTCTTTTTTCTTCTGCTGTTCTGAGTGATGGTTCCTACATGAACATGGCAGGTAACAATTTTGATGACTTTACATGAGAGAGTTCTGTATCTGTGTGGGTTTTTTTTCACTGTGCGGCTCTTATTGAAAAATGTGACGTCACACCAATCAGAAATGTTGAATTTGAATTCAAATTAAAGCCACTTTTTTGACTCTTAAACATAAGGATTATTTTTTCTCAACTCGAGCTGTAATTATTTCTTAGTAAGTCGTTTAATTTAAAACTAAATGTTTTCAGGGACTGTTTTCACTTTTCAGATCCTCTTGTTCTGCGTCATGAGACCATTTCTCAAAAAACAAATCCTCAGCACATTCACTATACTCATAACCAGTAATGGGAATAACAATGTGCTCAGGAATGCGTTATATTCACATATTCACAGTTATACCTTATGAGATATCACTGAAACTCTCCTTTATATTTTCCCTGTGATGCCTCTTGAGGCGATATATTTTTGAAATACTGCAGGAGATGGATGCATGTGCTCTCAGCTGGGGGCTGCATTATGGAAGGCACCAGGACAGATACTGTACATTCTACAACCCCAATGTATTTTGAACAGTGTTTATTCTGGGGAGAATGCTAAGTGCACAATGTGTGTTGTCATCATACGAAACAATTAGAGCAGGAAATGCCTTTTCTTTTGGTCAACTGACAATTACAGTGTCGTAAAATTGTAAATGTTATGACCTTATAAACAGAGACAGAGTGTAATTAGAATATTAGGGTGACTGTAAACCCTAGCAGTAATTATGAGGGTGTCAATGTTTGGGGGACCTGCATGTGAAAATGTGTGTGTGTGTTTGTATATAATCTCCAGCGAGCAGGGGGAAACAGTAGCGGTGGGGACCTAGAGGAGGGGGATGTGGCCCCACCACAGTGCCCTTGTTCCTTTAATTACTTCCCTCTGCTTCACAGCTTCACTGCATAACAATTATCCTGCGTGTTCGTTTGAAGGGAGCAGACCCTCTCTCTTCATATTGTACAGTAATGGACAGGCTCTGGTGTCAGCAACATCACTTGATGTACAGAGAACACTAGTGGGAGACATTAAATTATACTCGGGCAATACAACTGTCTTACCTCTTTTTTCCCCCCCAGTAGCATAAACAATAAACAGTGCACAAGTTGCCCGTGGCATTGTTCCTTCCAGATGTGAAGTTTTGTCTTTTCCTTCCTACACTACATCTTACAAGCTAAACATGTTTGGCAGGAAGTTGAATAAAAGGAAACGAGGAGTTTAAACTGTAAAGTTCTAAAAATCATTTACAGATCCAGCTGCTGTCTACAACTTCTGGAATCAATGATGCTCTGCTGCAATGTTAGACTCTTCACCTTTCAGCCATTTGTTTGTGGCTTCGGTGTGCGCTCACTTTGTGTCCATGCAAAGGACACACAGGCATGCATGCGCACACATGCACACACACAGATATACACAGCCGGGTGGGAAGGGGTTGGGTCTTTTGCAGTCTTTTGGAGTCTAATTCAAGCAGATGTCTGTTTAATTGATCGAAACAAATTACCTCAACATTGATCCCTGTCCCGGTGTAGGGTCTGATCGGCTTTTTGGAGGCGCGCTGTGTGTGTGTGCTGTGTGTAGGTGTGTGTGTCTCGGGCAGGATGGAGGTCTTCGGCTCTGACTCACTCACAGAGAATGTATGACTTAATCGCTAAATGATAAATCGTAATTTGGTTTCTGATTATGCTGTGTGTTGTCCTAATTGATTTTCAGTTTCCCTTTGAACTGATGCACTATCATTCTCACATTAAAACGCAGGGCCAATTAACTAATTGACTTTTGAGACTCATAATTATGAGTAATTCATTAGGTTTCTGAAGTCATTTATTATCAGGGTCTTTTTCTTTATCATCTGTTTTTTTCTTTTTCTCGAGAGCAATTTGTTGGCCATGATTTCAGTGACACCTCTGCTGTACAGCACATGTTCCATGTGTAATAAGCTCAGCTCATCTTACCATGCTTCTGTAATGACTGAGTGCACGAGCAGAGCAGCCAGTGTAAACTGTAAAATTACACATTTACCTTGTCTTTAGCCCGTTCGCTGATACTACAAATAAAAGCTGCTGCTCCAGTGAGAAACAAATCAGTGAGCCACTGTTCTCAGTACAGATACATTATATCCATGTAATGTGTACATATTACAAAAAAGAACATAAACAGCCAGATAAATCAATACTGTGGCTGGGATCGCTGGTGTGAATATATATATATATATATATATATATATCTCTACTGCAACTTGAGTGTTTGTGTGTCCATATACACATTTAATTTACATTACACCACATGTGGCCATATCTGTGTGTGTATATTTATGTGTTTGCCTATTGTTTGAGGAATGACTTTGGGGGGTTCAGATGTACATTCCTCCTGAGATTCACTTTAGAGACATAAACACAGAAGGGGATATAATAGGCTGTGTCTGTGTCCTTGTATCAGGGCGAGACGACACATACATTACCACTCCACTGCATCTGTTTCAACTTCCATTACTCTTTACCCCTATTATATTCTGTAAGATTGCTGCCGATGCACACTTACTATAAACATGATTAAAAGAGAAAAAAAAAATCCTTGCAATAAACTCTGACACTTAATATAAAACTCCTGACTTTACAATCTCATCCCGCCTTCTTGCACACACCTTTCGTCTGCCATACACGTACAGCGCATAGATGCATACTAACGATGCATGATTTTAGGTTTTATGCACACACACACACACACACAAAATCAGGGAGAAACTAGACCCTTAAAAGGCTAAAGGCCACAAACATGAAGCCTTAGAATCTCACCCCTGATTAAATATCATTTATGTTCATAAACATTACATATCTTGTGTTTGTATTGCCATAAAAATATCATTAAAAACTTTTCACATTTCTCAAATGAATTAGCTAATTCCTTCTAATGTAATCCACTAATTTTACAGCTTCGGCACTAAGTCATCACCACCATTGTGTTTCTACACTGAACTGCCCACTGCAAACATTTCCGGCGAACACACTCTTTATTTCTAACCCTTTTGAAGTTTAAACCCCTTATCTGTAGAACCGAAGTACACACTCCAGTTTAGAACACACAAAAAAATGCATACGCTGGAACTCACACACAAACAGGTGCGGTGAGAATGTGTGCACGTCACACAGATTTCAGACTTGCGTGTACATGTTTTTATACACCAGTCCACGGCTGATATTATGTAAAGTCATGATGCGAAACTGCACTTCTTCTTCGCCGTTCTTTTCACTCGTAGGTCTAATGAGTTGTGGAGCAGGCGGAAATATCGATATGCAAACGGAGCATTAAGGGCGTGCCACCTCTGACTACAGCCCCCGGTGTTAAAACAGTGCAGTGCAGGGAGAGACGCTGCGCAAAGGTTTGAAAAAGTCACAGACAGGATTTTATAACTCTGACAGCAACTGTTCTATCTTTCGTCTGAGAGATACAAAATTCATCTACCAGGAATGTGCACTTGCATGTCTTCGATTGGCCAATGCAGCATCTTGATGACGTCACGTTGCATTGCAGCAAAAAGTTGAGCCGCGTCACATTTTGACCCGACACTGTTAAGCTGTGCCGTGCGCAGACAAACACACTCCATCAACAGACTGGTTCCATTCAAATGAATGTGGGCGCTGATTTTTTTTACACCAGGGTTAAGAGTTGGCCTAATCGCGGTCTAACTGTGGGAGTGGAAATAACTTTGTTATTTCTAAAACAGAAGCATGAGCTTTATAAATCTGATGAGAGAAAAAGTGTACTTGTCGACATACAAAGAGTTTGATGAACCTGGTCTCTGATGTTTGGAGC
Organism: Miichthys miiuy; assembly: GCA_036365135.1. Classification (NCBI taxonomy): domain Eukaryota; kingdom Metazoa; phylum Chordata; class Actinopteri; family Sciaenidae; genus Miichthys; species Miichthys miiuy. The sequence continues at coordinate 28,720,507 of CM071606.1, read as the reverse complement.
AGCGGATCTAAAATCGTTCAGTAAGCTTGATTGACTATTGTGCTTTATCAGTAGTTGACAGAGTGGTCAATCATTCATTTACACATACTGTACATACAGTCAGCTGTGCTGTAGATTTTGCATTAAATTCACATTCACAGAGGCAGATTTTTTCAATCATTACAGTCAATGTTCCACATGACTGATCTGTATGTAACTACCACTAATCCCTCACTGGGCCTGTGGATTACTAGCTTTGCCTTTGCCCTTGTGTGGACTCCCAGATGGGGGAACCAGTCAACCAGCCAGTCGATCAGCCTGTAAGTCAGCCAGCTTTACCAGCTGGATACCCAGCCAGCAGCCAAGGAGAGTAGCCAAGGGGGAGGGTGGGGTGTGGGGTGGTCAGGGCAGCCCTGAGAAGAAGCCAGAGGTCTTCAAATGTGTGTGTGTGTGTGTGGATAGCTGTCTAACGTGGAGCGAGGCGGAGTGGTGCCGTTGGTTTACTTTTAGTGGGGCCCCCAGTCGTCCGGCTTTGGCTGTCTCAGCACGGTGCCGCAGTCAGCATTGTTGCATATTTAATGTCCTGATGAGAGCTTCCACCTGCTGACACAGGCAAAGTGACAGAACAATACCCGCCCAGCCCCCACCCCAACACACACACACACACGCACAAGCCCTGAACACCATCATCAATTTAGTCTCTCTCTCTCTGCCTCTTTCGCCTCGCCTCATCTCGCACGCTCACACGCCACAACTCCCTCCGCTCCGATCCCACTTCAGTCTACGCCGCTCTCGTTTCCCTTTGTAACCCCACCCAACCCCACCAGCCCCACCCTCCTCACCTCAATACTGTGCCCTTCTATCTTTGAATTCTCCCACAGTACAACGACCTTTCCCTCTGGTTCTTAAAAATCACTGCAATAAATCCCTCCAACATAAACACACACACACACACACCACCACATGCTCTCACAAACACATCTGATGTTTTTTTTTTGGGGGGGGGGGCTTTATGTATATGTTCCCTACTGAAGTGTGCATTTTGGACCCAGTTTATCTCCATGGCCTCTTCATCTGCAGCTAAGATTAGAACTGTCTGTTATATTGATGGTTAATTAGCTTTCTAGCTGTGTGTGCATTGTAATGTTAAACAATTCTTCTTGGCACAAAGCAGTTCTTCTCCTTTATGATCCTCTGTTAACATTTTGTTTTGTCTTGTAAAATAAGATTGGCAGGAAGTGTAATCCAGCTGCAGATCCCTGTCAGCCCAGCAGCTCCCACACAGGCGAAACGCCCCGGGGTGTACACCTGATCAGGGCCAAATTACCGCACTGAAACTGGCCCAAATAACACCTAAACAGGGACAGGTAAACCCTAACTAGGTCACATACAGTATTTATATACAAAGTAGGCAAAAATACATACACTAAAACCTGACACAATTGTTGTACCTACTCCCAAACCACACCCGGATTAGTCATTGTTCCAGCACACTTATACATCCTATATATACTTAATGAGAGCTGAAGAATTATCACAAAGGAGTGATTAAAAAAAAAGTGGCACTGATGTGTTCTGCTGGCTCAGCAGGCTGAGACAGATATCATGTATCCTGACATTGTGGGTTTGACTCAGAACTGTTGTCATAAGTCATTTTCTCTTGCTTCCCATTTTTCCTGTCACTTTAGCCTCTTTGAGCAATCTAATAAATGCCAGAAGAAATAAACTTCAGCCTGCAGACACTGCTCTGGACACTTTCAGGCATTGTGAAAGAAAGCACAAAGCGGGAACTAATGAACTGCAAAAATTAAAACTGACTTTACATTTGGCCACAGACGATTTTGGTGACCAAATTTTGACATTCCATATGAAGCATTCCTAACCAGGCCAACAAGCTTAGCCCAGAAGCAGACAGTGAGACTACACACCGGCGTCTGAGCCCGGTAATCTGTCAGAGAGTCCTGCAGCCAGTCTCTCCTTCTTCCTCTTTCTGACCATCCTCTCGGACCATGCTATCCATTAGCAAGCATTTAATCACTGCACCATTTACTGGAAACTGCTGTCTGTCTGTGGTGTGTGTGTGTGTGTGTGGTGTGTGTATTTTAATGCATTAGCAAATTCACACATATCCAGACCAAAAGCCTGATAAAAAGGAGTATTCCAAAGAAAGCAGGTGTTCTTGAAAATCACCGCCATTCCAGTGTAGTCAACGTCTGACTTTCTGCAAATAAACTCAAAGGAACAGAGTGAAAGAGGTATCCAAAAATCTATTGCGGGCAAGCGGAAAGTGCTGACTGGAGTTGCAGCTGCATCTACAGTTTTCTACAGTATGCATCCCTCTGCAGCACCAAGCTGACTGGACTCAACTGGGCCACATCAGGGCTGAAAAAGCACACGAACACACTGCACATGTACATGAGCTGTGCATACAGAATATCTGGGTCTACAGTGTGGAAATCATAGAACGTCTTCTCCAGTGAGTTTGATTTGGTGGATTGGTTAGCGGACTCAAGTCAAGTTTGTGTTTTGGTTTTGTTCAGAAGAAGCGCTGAAATTTTTCCCAACCTGGGATACATACTTCTTTACATTCCATAGTTGCTCTTGTTCATATGGGCATATAAAGAAGTATGTCCCCCAAGCAGGCCACTGTCCTTGGTGGCGCATCAGGCCCACCCCCCAACCCTCAATCCCCGCTCCCACCCTCCATCCAGCTCCATCCTGCTTTATCCCAGCTTCTCCTCCCGACACACAGCCACTCAATGAGGAGGAAAATTGTCCACACAGACCACTAAATGCATATAATCCCCCCTCCTCATGATCACCCGTGGCACCAGCCCCCAGACAGGCCCCTTCAAATTGTAGGACACCAGTACAGGTGAACGCACACATACACAGTGAGGAAAAACATGACACAGGTTCATACACGTACATGCTAAAACACAGCTAATTACACTCAAACAACTTTTACACAATGACCCCGCTGTCATGCAGTCCTTGACCAAAGCTTGTTACACTGTTAAGAAGAAATAAAACATTTCAATGGATTTTTAAAAACGTCATGTCACATCACACCACAAAATGACGCAAGATTACACACACTATAATTTAGTTTCATCCTAAAAAAAAAAAAAAAAAACTACAAATGTCACCAAAAAAAAAACAACTCTTTTTAAAAGTCACATTTTCTCTCTTTACATTTAAACTGCCTCTCATCCTCTGAAAGAACGTGTTTTTTTTTTTTCAAAAAGCGTCAATAACTACAGCATAACTACGATATCTGGTGACCATGTGTCCGCTCTGCTTTGACATACTGTACATTATGAAGCAGTTTCTCTCTCACACACACACACACACACACACACACACACACCCGGCACGCGATTCACCTTGAGCGTCACGCTTTAGCTCAGCTGCAGCAGTGAAGTGAAAGGGGTGAGGTGGGAAGTGGTTGGGTGCGTGTGTGGGGGTGGTGGTGGTGGTGGTGGTAGTGTTGAAGGGAAATGAGGGAGATGTTGCACTTACCTAGAGGCAGATGTTGGATAGAACCCCCTCCCCGCCCACCTCCCGACACCCCATCCTCCCCCTCCTCTCCTGCTTCAGCTGGGCCGATGCACCAAAGAGAGAAGCAATAAAGCGAGAGCAGAGAAGAAAAGGAGACTGGGAAGAAGAAGTGCTTCGCTCTCTCTTCTCTCAGTCTGTGTCCCAGGTGCTGCCTCTGCAGTCTCTCTCTCTCTCCCTCTCTGTGTTTAGCCACACACACACGCTCTCTCTAACATCCTCACTCTGATCCTCTCTCTCCCTCTCCTCTCCTTAATCTCCCCCTCTTCCTCACACAGAAAACTTTTAGTCCGGCACACAGCCGCTCGTCCCACCGGTCCTCCGCCGCTGAGAGCAATTCCTCTTTTTTCTCCTCTTTCTCTCTCTCCCTCTCCCTCTGTGCCATTCATCTCCTTCCCTTCTCTCTCTCACACACACACTGTCCCATGCATTCTATAGGCTACCATGCTATGCAGTCTCCCCTTGACTGCCCATTCCCCTCTTTAGAGCATGTGCTCTCATTGTCTCCCTCTCTCTCTTTTTCTCTCCTGCTCACACACTCCACCCCACACACTCTCTCACCCTCCTCCCTCTCTTTTCAGTCAAACTACAGTAGTGTTACAGTCCCACGCTGAGCAGATGCTGGTGATCATGAGGTTGAATGGCATATGTGGCATGGCACGTGGACAGGTTTAAGGGGAAGAGCAGCCAGAACAGACTAAAGGAATGTCAGTGTGTGTGTGTGTGTGTGTGTGTGACCTACTGTGGGGATCCGTCAATCTGTAAATGTGTGTCAGCAGGTATAGTTTGAGTGTATGTGTGTGTTTGTATGTGTGGCTTCAATTGCCCTTGTTGCTTGAGTGAACCCCATTCACCTGAGACCCACTGCCCCCTCCCATTAGCCTCAGTCCCCAAGCCAAATACACCACACAACACACACACACACACACACACACACACACACAGTGACAAAGACCTCCCCACCCTCCTCTGCTGTCTCCCCTCCTTCCCCTCCTTCCCCTCCTACCCCCTCCCTGTCCTCTCGGAGATCAATACCAATTTATAGGCAAATGCACAAAGGCTGAGTCGTGCTTTTAATGAATTGAACCATTGCTAACGTCAGGCATCTAATGAAGGCTCTGAGAGAGGCGTTAGGAAAACCTGTGGTGGGGGCAGGAGGAAGCATATAAGGGTTCCTGTGGAGTGTGTGTGTGTGTGCAAGTGTGCTTTTGTGTTTGTGTTACGTTTGTATTACGGATGCACAGCTGTTACTGTGTTGCAATTTTCCAACTGGTCTTCCCCTCCAAATATTTGATAGCACTAATATGAGGCCAGTTATGACACAGTGGATAAACTGAGAGTAAGACACAGGCATGGCTCCCCAGCATGCACTGCTCTTAGGAGCCAAACTGCAATATCAGGAAGTCTTTCTTTTGTCTTTGGCTGTCAACCTTTCACCTTGAATGACAATACCAGCTAATCAAATCTCCATGGAAGCACACGTTGAGGCTGAACTGTTGACACAGCACAGTATTCTCACCACAAATATGTCTTTTTTCTTATATACAAGAGACAAAGGATACATTTTTCTGTATGAGTGTGCCTCCACAGTGAAGTGGAAAATGGATATTGTGAAAAAAAAAAAAGGAACTATGTGAATGTTTTTACTTGTGTTTGTGCATACCCACTTAAGTCCACTGCACAGGTACTGTATATTGCTTTTCTATGCTACATAATTTGACTCTTGTGTCTTGCCCTGTGCGTTGAACACACAAATTGCCTGAATGTATCAACTGCATCCGCAAACATCTGTGAATATGTCATCCTCTGTAGCCCCCCAATAGCCCCTTTGTGTGTTCCTACCAGTGTGTAACCAGTGCCATGGGGGCTGTGCACATCAGTCCTGCCCGCCCAGTAATTAAACTAAAAGTCTCTTCCATAAATCACACTCGTCCTCTCCCCTCTCTTCCTCTCTCTCTCTCATTCCTCCCCCTTTCTCTTCCCAGCGAAGGTTTTGTAAATCACCAGCCGTAGCTGGTAAACGAGGTGGTTTTGCACATGTGCACACTCGCGAATGCACTCCAACCCAGCACTAGACATAGACACATTACAAAGAATTAAGCTGCCTATCCACTCTGGCCTCTACGCCACCACCGTCCCAATATTCCAGGCAAGAATTACAATTCTCCAGGGAGGACTAGCCAACTGCTGTAGATTGCAAGATAAGGGCAGTGTGTAAAATGCACCCGCATTGCACTGTGAGACTTGGCAGGAAATGGATGGAATTTGCCAACATCTGGCATGACTTCTGTTATCCTTACAATAGGTTGCAGTATCAAAAGGCATTTTTCATCCCAATAAAGCAGTCAGAAACAGATAACACTATAAGTCCTCATCCTCTTCCTCTTATAAACCTTGTTCCTTTCTGCTATATATTCTCAACAGAGCTAAGCTAACACCATAAAAAGTCAAGCTTCACACCCAGTGGAGATCGCTTACTAGACAGAAACACAGATAGATTCCCTTCAAACAGCTGCATGTCTACTATAACCGCTACAGCCACGCAGGCTATCTCCTATAGGGCCGGGCTGGGACACCCGACACCTCGCCACCTCCAGCAAATCACAGCAAAGTCTGTGAGAGCTCGGACGCTTGACAAACAGCTGACCACTGCTGATCTCTCTGGTATCTGCTAACTGGGTGAAACTAGTCTGTGCAACGAGAGACAGAGAGAGAGAGAGAGAGAGAGAGAGAGAGAGAGCGAGCATATGCATGACACTTTTAGAACCTTGCTTCTACTTTAACCTCTCTCTCGCTCTCTCAGGAGAGTGACACATGTGTGTGGCCCGTCTATAGATAGAGCTGAGGTCCCGCTGGGATGACACTGAGCTTAACACCGAGGCACATTAGACCATACCCATGTGGCGTTCCTGCAGATAAACCTCACTTTTCCTGCTGGCAAATATAGTACACTGAGCAGGACCACAACACCGTGCATTTGCATGTTCCGATGCTGCCATATGGAATGATTTTTATATAGTGTGGTCCATATGCTTCTCCAAATGTAAAAACAAACAAACATGGAAATGTTTCTGAAAAAATAAATGCTGTGGTGCTGAAGCAGAGAAGGTGAAAGGATGGAGAAGAGAATAAAAATATGCATATTCATGTCGACATGCATCATGTTTAAACAGTAATAAATTCAAATAAATGTAGCCTTTAACTTACTGTACTGACACTCACTCACTCAGCACTGTGTAAGTTTAGACATCATATACAGTCACCTTTACACAATTAGAGTTTGACATAAACTATTTAAGAATTTTGTTCTAAATAGATTTCACTGAACGTCAAAAACACTCCAGTGAGTGTAACACCTCAGAGATAACCCTTGACCTTTTAACCTCATGCCAATGTGTGGACATGTTTCTTTGGAAACACATGAATCACAAACTCTGTCCTACAACAACTTTAACAAGGAGCAGAGTGATAAAGAAATAAGAATAAAACTCTTCCCAGCTCCATAAACATACAATCTGTTTCTTTTTTCAAAAGAGCAGCTGAGGAATAAACTGTACTGTGTGTGTGAGTGTGTGAGAGTGTGTGTGTGTGTGTGTGTGTGAAGGTGGCTAGGACAAAGCACGCTGACACACACATTCACAAATATATGCAGTGAGTAAGCACACTCAGTAGAAAGAGAGATTTTTTTTACAAATATCCAGACACATAGAGACACTTCCACACGTACCGTGGTAAAGGTGATCCAGAGAGGGATGCTGGCCCATGCGGAGTGAAGCGGTCGCTGCAGGCGGAGTCTCTCCTCCCTGGGAGCTGAATCAGCGATGGAGAGTTTAAGGTTGCGGAGAGGAGAAGTAGAGAGAAGAGGAGGAGGAGGAGTGAAAAGAGAGGAGAGGAGAGGAGAGAAAAGAAGAGGGTCACGGGACTCGTCTTGCCTCTCTCTCTTGCTGGATGTGGTAAAAAGGAGGCAGGAGGAGGGGAAAAAACAGGCAGACCAAGAAAGAAAAAAAAATCATAGTGGACTGGTGCAGGTAGAAAAGAGAGGAAAATAGTGGGCAGTAAAAAGAAAAAAAAAAAAAGCACAGAGGTTTGTGTAAGAGGATTCGATTTGAAGTGATGACTGGGCAGTGAAATGCGTCAGCCAACAGCTGCCCGTCCCTCCACACCACACCAGGCCATGTAAAGTTAGAAGGAAGACAGCTGATCAGACTGCCAGAGAAGGAGATGGAGCGAGATAGTGAGTGCTGACAGGGCTGAAGGACAAATCGGAATGAGGGACAGAGAGGGGGGGGGTGGAGAGAATGAAAGAGTGAGTGGAAAGAGACAGTGGGTGAAGAAAGCAGGAAAAATAACAGATTAAAGAATGAAATCAAATAGAGGGAATGGAGGAAGAATGGAAAGGAAGAGAAGAAACAGTAAGAGAATTTAGAATAGAAAGAAATAAAAAAAAAAGGTTAGCTACAAAGATGGAATGTATGAATGGAAGGAAGGAAAAGGAGAAGGGTGATAGAATCAAGGAAGGAAAGAAGGAGGGAAAGGAAAAAGCATGATTGGAGGGAAAGAAGGTAAAAGGCTTGGATGGACAAAAGGGCGAAAAAAGCAAAAAAAGAAAGAAAGAAAGAAAGAAAAAGAAAAGACAGGTAGGTAGAATGGGAAGCATTTAACACTAAACACTAAACTCTATCTCTTACTCTTTCCCGTCCATATTCCACTCAGTCACTTTTCCTGATATTTCGTCCGCTTGTCGGTGAAAACATTCCCTCCAAAGTAACGAAATGAAAGAAAGACTTTGTTGTAAGAGCAACAAAAACCAGAAAAGGTTCTGGGATAAAAGGTCAATTGATACCGCTCACAGGCATGTGGATTGCTTTTCTTTTTTCAATGAAGTGTCAAAAATAGACAAAAACAAGTTAGAATGAAAACACTGTGAGGGGGGAGCAGGCGAGAGGTTCAGGATGATCGGAGGAAACCCCCACCGTCCCAGGGTTTTTATACCAAGGTAAGAACCAGAGACGCGCGCCCCTCCACTAGCCCACCCTCAAAGCCATGCTCCACGGCCTTATTTAGTGAAGTGTGGCAAAAAATAGCCTCCCAAGTGCTGCTGGGTGGGTGTCTGGGTAAAAGTAGGTGGGTGGGTAGACTGGGAGGGACAGGGTGGGGAGACTGGGAGGTGAGGCAGGGGGATATCAAGGAAGGTTGGTGGCTGTGATGGTGATGCCGTCACTTTTAATCATTCTCTTCATGCCGCCCTCTTGATTTCAAGAATTTAAAGAAAAGCCATATGTTTCAATTCACTTTTATTTACATGATGCCAAATCACAACATAAGTTATCTCATGACATGTTTCATACAGAGCAGGTCTAGACCGTACTCTTTATAATATTTACAGAGACTCAACTATTCCACCATGATCAAGCGCAACAGTGACAGAAACCTTGTAACCTGTAACTTATCCATATCAGGGTCACAGGGGGCTGGACCCTATCACACTAGTACGGTAGTTCAGTCAATGTTGGTCCGTTGGCGGTCCACCACTTTGGTAAATGGACTGTACTTGTATAACAACTTTCTAGTCTTCTGACCACTCAAAGCTCTTTTACACTACATATCTCATTCACCCATTCACACACATTCATACACTGATGGCATTAGCTGCCATGCAAGGTGCCAACTGCTCAGTTTGAGGAGCTAACCATTCATACACATTCACACACTGATGGCACAGCCTTCAGAAGCAATTTGGGGTTCAGTATCTTGCCCAAGGACACTTCGACATGCAGACTGGAGGAGCCGGGACTCGAACCACATATCATCTGATTAGTGGACGACCCGCTCTATCTCCTGAGCCACAGCGACCTCTTTGGTGACTTTCCAGACTGAATTATCGCAACAATTATTCTGTGGATTGCTGCTGGAGTTACGTTTGCTCTGTCCATCATGCAGTTGAAGTTAGTGAAATGTCTTGACAACTATTAAATGGTAAATGATATATGGACTGTACTTATATAGCACAGCCGCCCGCTGATGATCCTTGAACTTTCCATATACCTCCATCATTCGGTCATTTTACCAAATGCCTGCAAAACTATCCCATCATTAGCATATACATACTATACTATTGTTTGGTGCTAATTAGCACGCCTACACACTAAACTAAACTAAGATGGTACATATCTTACCTGCTAAACCTTAGCACTGTCACTGTGAGTTAGCATGCTAGCTCAAAGCATTTATCTAAACGTGCCACTGTACACCGTCACAGGCCTATTGTGTCTATAGACTTTTAATCTTGTTAGAATATATACTTACTAATTGGGAAATTTAAGAAAAACAGCCTTCAGTATTCTAAGCATGAGGAGGTGTAGAAGGGAGCACATACAGTTTCACAGAGGCTTACACTTTGCTAAGCCTTACAGATAGCTGGCCATCTAGGCCTCCTGTAATTAAAACTAATGAGCTAATGGCACATTGGTCAAGTATCAGGGAGAAGAAAGCACTGAGCAAAAAGAAAAAGGGGATTTACCCCTGACAGCTATATTGACCACGGCTTTATAGGCAATGGACAAAACCAAAAGTGAGTGTGCTCTGGTCAGACAGTTTACCCTCCACATTACAGCTTCAGGTGGAGGAGGATATGAAATCATAACTCAGAACACAGTTCCTACCATTCACTGTGATGTACATGTCAAAGAAAGCTTTTGGCATTCTGTCACACAGGCACGCAACAAACTCGACTTGGACTGGACAATAACTTGAGTTTGACTATCACACACATCATAGCTGTCATCCCATCACTGCCTGTGTGCTCTAATTAAGCGCTAGGGTGCTCGGAAGGAATAGTTTGACATTTGACAGACACAGCTAGCTTGGCTTCGTCCAGAGGTATAAAAAGTAAGACTAACAGCACCTCTGAAGCCTTGTTTGTTTAAAGTGAACCATATTTGATTGTTTGAACTTCAACATCATAATGTAAATGTTGATTGCACAGTGTAACAGTAAATAAAGACGCCATCCGTGTTATTACTTCTGGTTAATCCTCATTGCAGTGTGCCACCAGGCACAGTGTTTCCCAGTATAATGAAGACTCATATAGACGAATGAATATATATAAATGAATTTTCTCCTGTTTTCTTCTAATTTTACTCCAACCCTAAAGCAACCAACGATGGAGGGGGGATTTGATTATTTCTTGGCTGGCCACAGTGGAGACTCCAGCAACACATGACCAACATGAGAGTAAGTAAAGAAGCGTTTGGTGCAGAATTCTGTGACAACATTGCTAGTTCTCTTCCTTTCTTCCAGCATTTCTAGACGTATTTCATGACTTGGAACAACATATTGTATATATAAAGTTTACCAATGCCTATGTTTCTCCACCTTCTCCAAAGTCTTGCCCTTCAAAGTCGACAGGTTTTGAAATCGGCATTACAGTTAAAGCCTCTGTAAGCCTGAGCACCCCCATGCTCCTCTCCTGCTGCCGCTGCCCCCTGCCGAATCTCCCTGCTGTATTTTTAGCCCTCCCAAATAAAGAGGTGTGAGCCCTTCCACCGCCAAACACTCACCCAAACTTCCAAACTCACCCTCCCCACACTCACTCACTCTCCAATAGTTGTAGTCCCAGCACCTTGTTCCAATCCTCAGTACCCGGGACTGCATCACATTTGGTGACACCATGACGGTGCTTTATATGTATGAACAGCATGACAAAGAGACAGACAACAGGATGAGAGGTGTTCACTTTGTGTGTGTGTGTGTTCGAGCTGATGAAGAGTCTCAGGTGAGGCGAATGTATCTGTGGAGGAAGTCGCCGAGAGACACAGCGAGATGGAGAGAGAGAGAGGGAGAGAGGACCCGGGAATTGAGAGGACAGGAGGAAGGGAGGAGAGATGGGGAAAGAAAGGATATTGATTTCCACCTTAAAGAGGCAATCTCCGCTTCTCAGGAGCTCCGGGGACTAAATGTGTGTGTCTGAGCTTGTGTGTGTATGATCTGTCCTGGGATCAGAGCAGAGACTGGAGATGGTGGTGCAGACATTGAGCACACACTAACACGCACAGTTTTGGAATGTTAATGATGTTCAAAAGAGTGAAACAGAGAGCAGAGCAAAAGACAAAATAACACCTTTAAACTACTAATTTTTCTGCTGTCCCACTACTCCAATTAGTCCTGTTACCCTCAATCTTTTCCCTTTTCTCTCTTCTCTACATCCTTTTATTCTTTCTTTCTTTTTTTCCTCTCATCTGCTTCTTTTTTCTTTGCCTATACCAAAGATGTACATTTCTCTGACTGGGGAGTCAGAAACTACAAATGCTGTCTTTCATAGTACACAAATAAAAACAGATATGTTACGTATAGCAAAGGTGATTTCCACAAATGAAACTTTTAAAATGCTTCTTGTGTTAATAATGTTGATGCATTTATTCACAGATCACCTGACACGTGTGGGTTGGATTACATTCGTGTCATGTTGCATTCAGGCATTCAACTATAAAAAAAAGTTCACCAGCATCTGATGAGATAATCTTTATAACACTAAGTCAGTATTTTTCACCAAAACTATAATAACTTCATGTGGCTTTAAAATTCAGCTTTGTTCATGTTGCAGTCCTGACATAAACAGGCTTATCGACTCCCTCTGTCCTCAGAGAATGACATTTTCAAACACAACAATCTGTCTTGCCTTTTGACATTACATTATAGCGATGTACGTTCACATAATTGATGGAGCCTGCTTTTTGACACAACTTCTGAAACAATGAAAAGACAAAGCCTGAGGTCTACTCTGCTTCAATGCTTTTTATTCATATTTTCACACATTTATGTGTACATGAAGCATTTGAAAAGCAAATGTTACTACTGAAATATTAATTAATGAACATGATGTTCAATTCAATTCAATTTTATTTATAAATTATCATAACAAAAATTATCTCATGGCACTTTCCATACAGAGCAGTCTAGACCGTACTCTTTATAATATTATTTACAGAGACCAACAGTTCCACCATGAGCAAGCACTTGGCGACGGTGGCGAGGAAAAACTTCCTTTTAACAGGCAGAAACCTCGAGCAGACCCAAGCTCATTGGTAGACTGTCATCCACCCGACCGGTTGAGTTAAAGATAGAGAGGGGCGGATAGAGAGGGGGTGGGGGGTAGATAGATAAATAGAGAGAGATAGAGAGACACAGATGCACAGCAGCAGCAAATCATAAACTAACTATAAACTGTAATGGAGATATGGTAACATTAATAACAGTAATAATATATTATGTAGTGGACGTCATGCAGGACCACAGCAGCAGCCACGATCCACGAGAACCTGCTGGACGAGAGAGCACAGAAACTCCAGGGAAGAAGTTTAGTTAGTAACATGCATTAATGAGACATGTATGTTTACAGATGAGAGAGAGAGAGAGAGAGAGATAGTCATAGTTGGCAATATATATTTTATTCAAATTTGGTTGTATGTATTTATTAAACTGTTATAAAATTTTTCAGTGTTCATTCACAAACCTTCAGACATGTTTTTTTTTTTTTTTGTTATTTGAGGATCATGAGACATGCTCCTATTGACATTAATTTCTCTCCATATTATGAAGCAACACAATCATTGTAAAAAAAAGAAGACGAAGATCATAGACACTTGTATCCTCATCTGTGAGGTGGACAATATGTCTTTGTGATTGGGTCAGTGTGAAAGGCTGAATGTGATTACATCTTTAATTTCTGAATACACAAACGTTCCACTAGCGGAGTGTTTGCGTAGTGTGTGTGTGTTTCAATTCATGCTTGAGTGAGTGTGTGTGTGTGTGCGAGCATTCCTGTTCTTTGCCTGCCTCTTTCCAGTCTTACCTGCAGTGCTGCGTGTGTGTGTGTGTATGTGTGTGTGTGTGTGTGCTGATGCGTGGGTTTGTGAGTCCCATAGTGTTGTCAATGGCCACTTTAGAGTCTGTACACTCATCTGATCTGGCTTGGCGAGCAGACAGAATAATAAGGTTGTGTTGTAGGACAAAAAAACAATAAGCTCCTTCAAACTCCGTCTCTTTGTGACGGGGCAGCCCCATCAGAGACAAACTGCAAGCAGCGAGACCAAACACCAAAATATTTCCTCCCCCACCTGCCCCACCCCATCTATGATGCAGTTAAACTTCCTGGGGGACCATTACTTTAGCTGGCGTGTGAAATGGCCTAGGAGATGAATGCTTTTTCTGCATTACCTGGTGGCAGGGGAGAAGCAATGGATACAGTGTACAGATCCCACTGACACTTTTTAATCTGGGAGAGAGAGCTCTCTGATCCAAGCCAGCGGCAGGGTTTGAAAAAAAGTAAACGTGAAAAGAGAAGGGGAGGAGGCAAAGACGAGGAAGCAACAAAAAGAAAGACGGAGGGGTGACAGAAAGAGGAAGATGTGTGATTGTATTTTTAATTAGTACCACTGGAGAGGAAAGTTAAATATCTGACTTTGGGTAATACTTTACCAGAGGAGAGGTTTTCAGGCTAATGAAAAGACTTTTGATTCATCTCCATCACTTATCCTGCTGGACTGGACCAGCCGCCCGTCCAAGAGCACCTCACGAACAAGGAGACTGAACTATGGATAAGGGGCCACTGGCCATAAACAACAATAAGCTCACAGTCTATGTCCACGCTGAGGAGCCAGAGCCAGAGGAAGCAGATGCTCTCCGAGATCAATGAGCAACTCATTTGGTTAAGTAGCAAAATGCAAATAAAATCCTCGTAGATCCAGTTCACATTGTCCTTTGTAGCCATTGTGGAACAGACAGTGACCTTGTGTATTTTAAGGTTCAATCTAAATTAAAATCTTTTGTATATTGAAGGAAAAACTGTGCTGCTTCAAAAGAGATGTCCCTTTACCTTTCAAGCCACTCAGCGTCTAATTAAGATTCAATGTTAGGAGATGCAGCATCAGCAACCTTGCTTTGTTGTAACTCGAGCTTCGAGACACAGTTTCAACTTTTTTTTTTTTTTTGGAAATGGATATACCCATTCTCACTGCACGACATCATTCAATGCATGAATGCATTAATGCTAGGGCTGGTTAGGTGCTGAAAATCTGTACTTAATATAAATACTGTTACATTACTGAGTTAAATATTAACTACTGCAGTTAAAAAAAATACTAAAGTCTTACAGTATTCTTCTCAAATGCACTACTGAATGAGTCAATCAATCAAAAGACTGTATATACATGTTAAAGTGGAATTTTGTCTTTTGAAAGCTGTCTGAACCTGTGTAGAACATACACATTTAGTTTTAATTAGTTGAATTCTCCCTGTGCACTGCAGACAAATAACAGTGGCTAATCTGTCTGCATTTAGGTTCTGTTTGTCCAAATCTTCAGTCTTCAGTAAATTATTCCCAGCTCTTGCACTGCTCTGGTCAGTGTGGTCACCTCTCCTAATCTGTGCCTGCTGCGTGTTGCTGTAGATTGTGAGCTGGCTGCAGCACTCTCTGTAACTTAACTTGAGCACCTCCTGTGTGTCTCAAACAACGCAGACGTGTGTACAAAAACACAGATGAAAGATTCGGATATAATTCAAATTGTAAGCCTAAACAGGTGTGAGTTATGTTTTTTTTTTATTAGTGGCTTGAAAAATACTCAATAACGATAAAAAAAGAGACTTACTTACAAATGCATGATTGAACAAGGCGATAGGCACAGATGTGTGGCATGTGTAGTCAGATGCAGAAATAGATCTTATTTTATTTATTTTTTTAATAGGCAGAATAGAAATGACACAGCATCTTTACTGACAGAATATTCCAGCCACTCAGAGCAGCTTTGAATGAAGCTTCTTTACCAGTTGAGTAATTTTTGTAGTGGGTACTTTTTTAAGGCTGGGTTCATACCTCCAACTGCAGAGGGGCTAGCACCACTAACAGCAAAAGAAGGAATGGACATAAGTGGAATAGCTATACTATTATACTACTGGATGTGAATACATCCAACATGATGTCAGCAGTCAGGTGATTCCAGTGTACAGAAGCTCGCTGGCAGTTTTGGAGTAAAACAGCAGTCGAATAAAGGAAATCAGACTCCTCCTTTTCTTGACAAACAACTACACTGTCAAACTACAGATCTGCTCCACATGAACGGTTAAGACTAGGGGTGTTTGATGACATTGCTAGAACTGTGAATCTGCAGTGTGTTGTGATTTTTTTTTAGACTGATTCAAAAATCTTAATTCTCTGGGAAACCCTAAAAAGATCAGAAACCAATATAGCAGGTTTGTGGAAGAAAACTGTTGCCATTGGGAAAGATTTTAATCGTACTCTATTAAATATTGGATTTTAGATTACATATCCAAAGTAATGCGAGTCTTACAGATTGATCTTGTCTCCTCTTTAATGAAATACAAAAATATAAAAATGAATCATAACTAATCTAAATAACTCAGTTCTCTTTATTCCCTATGATTCTGTAGATTTGGACTGTGTAGTAGCAGCACTTATGTGATCCAGCGGTTTATGTCTGTTATATTGTATGGAATGCCACCCATCTGTTCCCATATCAGTTTTATGTTTATGGGTCTCTTTGATGAACCTGCTATAAAAGTTCAGTGAATCTGCCATTAGTGTGAGAGCTTGGTGAGCTGTGAATGGACAGTACAGCCTGCTGCTGCTGTCAAGTTAAATGCTAAGTTTAAATTGCTCTTCACTGGGGACTGCAACAGGACTTTATAGTGGCCCGAAGTCTGTGTTTTAGAGGTTTACACAGGACGGAAAAACTTTCTGAATCCAATGTGCATATATATATATATTTTAAAGAGAGCCTTCTGAAAAGGATGTAAGGATAGAGAATAATGAGACCGCATCCAAAATGGTTGACCAAAAAGCACCCAAGAGAAGGAGCACCAACACTGGTGTATGTGTAGAGCTGCTGGAGTGCACTGGGCTGACACTCTGCCACTTTTTTTTTCAAATAAGGAAATAATTCTCACAGCTTTTAATATTGTTTTTCTTGGTCACAAGTCACAAGACAGCCAATAAAAAAACAATGAAAGTTGTCATATTGACATTTACAGGTAAGATATGTTGATGGATCCACAACATCAAGAAAAAATTCCACCTTAAAATTTGCCAGTAACTGTCGGTAACCTTTGAGTGGCACACAGTCTGAAGGCGACTGGGCTCGAAAAAAGATAAAAGTGTAAAATCCAAAGTAGAACGCTTTACGATAACAATGAAGCTCACCAGATATCTTAGCGTTGTCATAGCGCCCCGGACTGCCTGTTCTATATTTCACTATAAAAACTACTGCCATAGTAAAATGAAATCATTCCTAGTGAATCAAAACATGGAAAAAGTCCGGGCTTTGTATTGTAGATAGTTTAAGCTGTCATCAATAACTGCAACCAGAAATATACACCATTGATATCTATGATTTTTTCCCCCGCAGGTTTCCACCGTTTCCACTCTGAATCTAAAAATGTCTCCAAAGACATTGTGAGTTCAAGTGTTTTGCTCACATCGGCCCAAATAATCACCATCAGTATACAAAGGACTGGCCAGCTCTGGCCCAGATAGAAGCTGTTTTCTCTGGGACAGTTTACCAAAGAGTCTTCAGGTAGGACTGACTGGGTTGCAGAGACTTTTCCACATGTAGCCATGTAGCTGTACTGTTGTTTGTTCTTATAAAGGAAATACATATTTACTATAGTTTTAGTGCAATTTGTTTTTTCTTTTTGATGTTTTTTAGGTGTTGAATAAAGCAAACGCCACATACTTGGTATCAAATTAGGTGTGTTATTTTCTAAAGTTTTTTTTTGATAGAGCTAATTTGTGGCAGTTGACTGTGAACTGCAGAAACATACTGGGGATCTAGAGGGTTAACATCAAAATTAAAGACAACAAAATACAATCAAAACAAAATCAGCCAATTATTACCTCAGAAATATATATTGTAGTGGTATGAGGCACTACTGCCATATTGAACACAAGCTTCTGCTTGACCACGCCCTCTCTGGCTTATTAGCCAATCATTGTTCAAGCCGAGGGGATAAAAGTAGGCTGTGTCCCTCCTCCTGACCTCTCGCTTCCTGCCTTTCAGCCCGTCCACTTCCAGGTCGTTGAGTGCGCCGCTCACCTCAGAACACAGGTAAGTGCACCTTAGCGTGCTGTTTGTGTACATTCGTCAGCGTTTCACTTAACTCAAACTGTAACTCCTTAATAGATCAAGCGTCTCCACTGTGGTCGAGGCGATATATTGGGGTCGTTTTACCGCCGCCGACCAGAGCATAGGTGAGTCATGATGAGCTTCCATTATTAATTGCTGTTAGCCAGGTGCTAAGCTCCCTTTCTGCTCCTCTCCCTCTGACAGTCTGCTGGTTGTAGTATGTGGTGGCTGTCTCCCCTGCTACGCTGACCTTCTTCACCCTCTCCTTCTTTGAAAGGGACGCCAATTACCCGGACTGGGAACCGGAGTTTATGGACGCTAAAACTAAGTAGGAGAGCCCTGAGTGATCACGTCTATTTTGTTACCGCTGCTTCGCTGCCAGTCTGCTACTTCGCTGCTTCTGCTGCTTCGCCGGCTTGGTTCGGGGTCCTGTCGCTGTCTCTGGTCGACTTGCTTCCTGTTGCTGACCCTGCTTCCCACTGCTGCTGTGTGTGGTGTTGTGTGGTGTGTGTGTGTGTGTGGCTGCTGCTCTTGTTGGACGCTATGAGCTCTGCCGGGACTCTCAGCCACTTGTTTGGACTGTGTGTTTGTGTGCGCCTATGTGAGTGTTTTAAAGGTAATCTGCCAAGGTGTGGTGTAGTTTTGTTTATTTATTTTCTGATTAGTGTTTTGTTTGGGCAATTTGTTTATTTTGGGAGTTTATTGTAATTATTTAATTTTCATTTGGGAGGGGAACTTCGACTCTATTTGAGCCCTCCTTTATTTGTGTTTAAAACTGATTAATTATGGTTAACTGTTGAGTTAGTATTTCTGGCCAGAGACTTTAATTTTCTTTTTCTTTTTGTTTGGTTGATTTCTGATTAATTCAAATCAATACTCTTCAGTTAATTAATTGATCATTCATCAGTTTGTTTATGTCATGGGATATTGTTTTTTTTGCTTTAACTGTGAGTCCTCTTAACTGTGCCTCTTATCTTCCCCTAGAGCTGGCCGACGCTGGTGGTGGTTCCCCTGGGTGGTGGTGATCCCTTGTGTGTGCGTGATCCCCGTTCAAGATTTTCTTTGGGTGCACATCACGTTTTTGCTGTGTGAGTGGGGTGCTCTCTTTCTTTTTGGTCGTCACTTTCCCCTGTCGACGCCTGCTCCAGCCGGTAAGCCTCAGCCTGTAGACCCTTTTTCCAGTTGGGCTCCCTTCTCCTTTTATTTTTTTGTGCCAAACAATAAAATTTTGTATGTGATCATTGATCTCTCTCTCCTGCCATGTCCACATTCGATCAAGCGTTCTTTCTGTTTGACCATTTAGAGGGAGAGGTGCATGAAGAAATAAAATATTGCCCGGCCACAGATAGTGATCCAGCTAAATTTATTGCGGTTTTGCGAGAGTGGTAAACTCTCTTTCTAGAGACTTAGTTACTCTAGACGGGATCACCCTGGCCTCCAGCTCCACCGTAAAGAATCTTGGAGTTGTTTTTGATCAGGATTTGTCCTTTAATGTCCACATAAACCTTCTCTTAGGACTTTGCAGCTAATTCAGAATGCTGCTGCACGTGTTCTGACAGGAACCAAGATCAGAGATCACATCTCTCCCATTTTGGCTTCCTTGCACTGACTACCTATTAAATCTAGAATAGAATTTAACATTCTTCTCCTTACTTACAAAGCTCTTCATGGTCAGGCACCATCATATCTAAAAGAGCTCATAGTACCTTACTACCCTCTAGAACACTGCACTCTCAGAATGCTGGGTTCCTTGTCTGCTTCCTTGCGGCCAGCCTCATGTGGGGAGAGACTAAGCTAATCAGCGCTTGTCCACACATGGATGTGGTTATGGGGGAAGTAAAGGTTCCTTGCTTAGTGGACACTGGGTCCATGGTGTCCACTGTCAGAGAAAGCTTTTTCCGGCAACACTTTGAGACTTGGGACCAAGAGAAACTTCAGTCTTGCTATTGGCTTCAGCTTCAAGCGGCCAATGGATTGCCCATCCCATACCTTGGCTACTTGGAGGTCGAAGACGAGCTCTGTGGTAGGTCTTTGCCAGGGTGTGGGCTACTGGTTGTCAAGGATCCTCCAGCTGATGCATCTCCTCCTGCCCGGGTGTCTTAGGGATGAACATCTTAGATGCTATAGCACCTTTGTTTGAGGGGCGAGACTCAGAAAGAAGGATTGCTGGTTGAGGCGGTGGATTATGGACTATGATTCCGATTAGAGAATCAAGGCACTTGGACAGAGAGATCTGATTTGTCGTCTTTAATAAAGGTTGTTGGACTTTAACATCATTGTACAACGTGTGTGTGTGTGTATGTGGTCTGAAAATATAAAGAAAAAGCAATCAAATGTATTAGAAAATATGCTCAGAGGATTATTCAACAGTTAAATCAGAATAAACATTCATAAATAAACTGCCAGATTTAAAGTTCACCAGTAATATTACTTACTTATGTACAAACTGCTACTTAAGCATAATACAACAACAGAAATTTAATATAAGTGGTGGAGGAAACTACAATTTCCAACATAACGTTAGCAGAGGCAAAGCATGCTTAACAGCATTGGAGCCTTACATATCACAGTAACCACAGTAAATAATTCGACCTTTCAAACTCCTCATTAACAATAAGCTTAGTCACAATCACAACAATAAACTGAGTTGCAACATTGGTGCCTGCAAATGAAATATTTATCATCAAGCCAACACAGGCATCCAAACTTAGCTGTAGTGCTAGTAAGAGGCAGAGATAACAACTACTGGGCCACAGGCTACTTCGCTAACTCAAACTCACACAAAATACTTCCATGTAACACAAACTGGAATAAATGATAAAAATGTCCATGACTAAGAAGTAGAAAACACTTACATTTCCTCAAGAATGCACACATGGTATGAGAAACACACAGAAAGTCCATGCAGCTTCACACAGTCTGCTCACTAGCTGGTCTGCCGCTTGTCAGTGTGGCTGAGCATGTCCTGACCTGTTCAGGCCGCGTTACTGCCTTTCACCAGTAGATGGCGTTTCACCTGTTGGGCTTTCTCGCAACCTTGTTTGGGCAACATGGCTCTGCCCTATTCAATCTGCCCAGCGTCACCGAAGCACCAAAGTCTGTGGTGCAGGCTTTGCAGAGATGCCATCAAGCTTCTCTGAAATTCCCTTCTGATGTCATTGGCAAGGTCAAGCTGTGAGGCAAGAAACTTGCCATATCTTTGGTGACACTATGCAGCTAGTTCCAGCCACCTATTCTACCCAGCACTATGGGACTACTGTGCTCTTTGAGCCCTCGGATCGGGGCCTTCCTGCTGGGCTGCTGATGTCCCCAGCACTGGTTCGAGTTGAGGGAGGTACTGTGTACATACCTGTTGTCAATGTGGGCACTTCTGATGTGTTGCTTTACCCCCGTACAGAGGTTGGTGCTTTGCGTGAGGTTTGTGTGGTGAGCTTACCTTTTGGGGTTAAGGAGGTTCCATCTTACCTGGCCACAATTGCATCCCAGGCTGTAATTCCTATGCTGCAAGATCAAATGAAGTGGTCAAAGAACACATCAACCAGCTGCTTGGTGTGCAGGTCATCCGGGAGAGCTGCAGTCCGTTTGCTTCACCGATCGTGCTGGTTAAAAAGAAGGATGAGTGTCTGCTCTTGTGCGTAGACTACCAGCAGCTTAACAGCAGGATTCGAAAAGATGCATTCCCTCTCCAACTGACCCAAGACCGCATTTTGTACTCCTTTCAGACTTTTTGAATGGAATTGCATGCCTTTTGGGTTGTGTAATTCACCCAGCACGTTCCAGCGACTCATGCAACAGGTTATTGGAGATCAGCAAGAGAAGAGATACAAGAGCAATGTCAGTCATTGCTCTTGTATGTGAATTACATCATGGTCTTCTCCTCCAGCTTTCAGCAACATCTTGAGAGATTGGAAGTGGTCCTGCAGCGGTTACAACACAAAGGATAGCAGATGTTGGGGAGAGGCCTTGCTCAAGGACACCTCGGCCATGGCAAGGAGATGGACTCCAAAGCAAGCCACCCCACCAGCTGCCTTCCAATTTCAAGCAGCGAGAGCTACTATCCTGAACCGCCAACGTTCGGGTTATTGGATGACCCACTCTACCACTGAGCCACGGCCGCCCTTTTGGCAGCAGAAACAATACCCAAGCCATGAGAAATGCAAGCAGTTGTCCCCACCAGCTTTGGTGCTCCTCAAGCAGTGGGGGCGATTGATTGACAGGCCGGAGTGGTGTACCGGCAAGTTTCTTGCTCCGATGGGGGAGAAGTGGTTCTCCAGGTGCTTTTGCCAGCTGCTCTAAAGGATAAAGTCCTCATGGAGGTCCATCAAAATCACGGTCACCAGGGGGTGGGCAGGACTCTGGAATTGCTCAGGCAGTGCTGCTATTGGCCGGGGATGCCGTCTGATGTGAGGCGGTGGTGCCAAGTGGCTAAGGACTCCCTCCTCCTGACCTCTCTCTTCCTGCCTCTTCGGCCTGCCCACTTCCAGGTCGTTGCGTTCGCTGCTCACCTCAGAGCACAGGTAGGCACAACTTAGCGTGCTGTTTATGTACATTCGTCAGCGTTTTATTTAACTCAAAACGTAACTCCTTAATAGATCCGGCATCTCCATCGCAGTCGAGGCGATATATTGGGGTCGTTTACTACTCTTTGGAAGGGACGCCAATTACCCGGACTGGGAACCGGAGTTTATGGACGCTAAAACTAAGTAAGGAGAGCACTGAGTAATCATAGCTATTTAGCCACGGCTACTTTGTTACCTCTGCTTCGCTGCCAGTCTGTTACTTTGCTGCTTCTGCTGCTTCGCCGGCTTGGTTCGGGGTCCTGTCGGCTGTCTCTGGTCGACTTGCTTCCTGTTGCTGACCCTGCTTCCCACTGCTGCTGCGTGTGGTGTTGTGTGGTGTGTGTGTGTGTGGCTGCCGCTTATGTTGGAGGCTATGAGCTCGCCGGGACTCTCAGCCACTTGTTTGGACTGTGTGTTTGTGTGCGCATGTATGTGAGTGTTTTAAAGGAAAATCTGCCAAGGTGTGGTGTAGTTTTGTTTATTTATTTTCTGATTAGTGGTAGAATTTCTTTTTGGTAATGTTTTAGTAGTTTGGTTGCTTATTGTTTTGTTTGGGCAATTTATTTATTTTGGGAGTTTATTGTAATTATTTAATTTTCATTTGGGAGGGGAACTTCTCAATTTGAGCCCTCCTTTATTTGTGTTCAAAACGGATTAATTATGGTTAACTGTTGAGTTAATATTTCTGGCCAGAGACTCTTTAATTTTCTTTTTCTTTTTGTTTGGTTGATTTCTGATTAATTCGGTTTATTAATTGATCATTTATCAGTTTGTTGTTCCCCTAGAACTGAAGGCTGATGGTGGTGGTGGTAGTTCCCCTGGGTGGTGGTGATCCCTTGTGTGTGCGTGATCCCCATTCAAGATTTTCTTTGTGTGCACATCACGTTTTTGCTGTGTGAGTGGGGTGCTCTCCTCTTTTTTTTTGGACGTCACTGTCGACCCCTCCTCCAGCCAGTAAGCCTCAGCCTGTATACCCCCCTTCTCCAGTTGGACTCTCTTCTCCTTTTATTTTTTTGTGCCAAACCTTGTGCTTATTTAAACAATAAAATTTTGTATGTGATCATTGAACTCTGTTTCTTGCCCTCCCTGAGTGAACGACCCTGAGAGGTGAATTGACCTTTAGTACGGGTCCTTGGGCCCTAACCCAAGGTGGCGTTGTTGGTAAAAAGAAAAAGATCTGCTGATACATAACTTAGTAATAACCCTTGTGTCACCACAATATCAAGAATTAAAGGGACCTGTATCAGCAGGATGTCAAAAAAGACAGCTGCAGCTGATTCAGAACACTTCTGCCAGAGTCCTCACCAAGACCAGTAGAGTGGATCACATCACTCCAGTTCTCAGATCTTTACACTGGATTCCTGTGTGTCAAAGAATTGACTCTGAAGTGCTACTGTATTGTGTATAAAGCACTGAATGGTTTGGGGCCAGAACACATTTCTGATCTGCTGCTCCATTATGAGCCATCCAGACCTCTCGATAGTCTGTGACAGGTCTATCCCTAGACTCTAAACTAAACACAGAGAAGCTGCATTCAGTTTTAATGCACCACATATCTGGAAAAGACTTCCAAAAGTCTGTGAAGTCTGCTCCAACTCTCAGTTCTTTGAAATCAGAACTTAAGGGTCCAGTGTGTCAGAATTAGGGGGCTCTATTTACACGATGGCAGAAATTAAATATATTTATAACTAAGTTTTCATTAGTGTGTAATCACCTGAAAATAAGAAAAAGAAACGTTCTTGTTACGTTAGAATCAGTAAGACACTGCCAGTCATCCAAGCACCAACCTCCATGGCTGTGAAGTGAAGCTAACACATGAAGTGCCAAAAACTGCAGCTCTGCAGAAGTCCACTTGAGGCTGGCTCCAGAAGTGAGTCAGTCTCCATAAGTCCCCATGTTAAAATGTCCAACTTCACAGCAGAAATAAACATGTTTGCAGCCTGGTACAAAAAACAGTTTTGGTCTCTATAGCTAATTTTCCCGTTCATGACAACTGTACTGAGGGTGAATTTATATACAACTCACCTGTTCAAATGATTTTAAAGTTTTAGGAGTGTGTACGCTTTGATTGACAGGTGGGTGCTGTCACAGGATGCTTGCTTGAGTTACCAAGCTTTATTCAGTCTCCACCTACGCTCCACCTCTGAACTTTATGACAGCTCTTCAGAAATCTTCCGTCACGGAGATTCCAGATAAGTCCACATTTTACACAGTCTATGGGGTACTCTAACATGAAGTCACATTGCACCACCATGTTTCTACAGTAGCCCAGAATAGACAAACCCTGGTGACTGGCTCTAGATAGTGATTTTTGTATCTTCAGTTGGTTGCAATGTGCATCTTCACCACTAAATGCCACTAAATCCTACACACTGGACTTTTGATATTTTTCTCTTTTATTAAGTTAAACTTGGCACTGTAGCTATGCTGTAATATATATTCTGCTACTTAATCAGCCTCATTTTATTTGAACTCATTATAATCTTCTATTTTACTTGTTTGTGCCCTTTTAAATCCTAATGCCTTCATGCATTCATGTTTATATGCAAAGCGCTTTGAATTGCCTTCTTGTTGAAAGCTGCTATACATATAAATTTGCCTTGCCTTACATCAGTGGTTTACAACCTTTTTCTGACGTGCCCCCCTTCTTGAGCCAAAAAACGTTCACACCCAACAGCAAACAAGCTTTATCGATGATTAAAAATGATAGAAGCAAATCATAAAAAGGATTCCAGTTGAATTTCTGTGAAATAAAAATGAGCACGGCAGCTTACATAAGTCATATCTATTTCAGTCTATATTTTCCCATCCCACATGTAACATATTATCATCAACACTTGATACTATATAATTGTTTTGCTGTGTCATCTGTATTGAATGTTTTTTTTTCTTTGTCTAATAAATGTAAGTTGTTGTTATAGCATCTAATCAGAAATGTCCTTTATGTAATGAAACTGTGGTGAGAGCAACAATACACTTTGTCATACTGTGTAATATAGACAGTATCATGATTAAAATTGCATAGACTAAACATTGGTGTATTGTTTCCTAAATGCCTGAAGCAAGCCATATGTATTACATACAGGCATGAAGGAGTGTTGCAAAAGAAGGACACATGCCACACAACTGCAATGTCAACAACTGAGCTGTGGCTGAGGACCTGTGCATGTTACAGCCCTCTCTCTTCCTGCCTGCCTCTTTATTGTCAGCGGTCAAATGAAGGCACGGAAGCCTTAGTTTTCATTATGTAGCTCTTATGTGCATATCCATGTCTGTCATTGCTTTGTTAGTGTTGTATTCTACATGTTTTTTCTCCATTTCTTTTGAGCATATCAAATCACTACAAGTAGCTGAAATAAACCATTTAGAATCATTCATAAGCCTGTTTCTGTCCTCTTGTGCTCTTCCCCTGCTGTATGATTTAGTGGCGGCAGGATTTGGCCAATCTCTGAGGCGCAGGCTGAGTTATGGGCCGCAGACAGCCCCAGTGTAGTGTGTCAGCTGCAAATCGATGTACACATCTAAATATAAACTTGTCTCATGTAACGCTGACAAAATCATCCCCATTTTATTTTTCAATAAAAATCCAGCCATCGGATGGTCGTGTCTGTGTGTGTGTGTGTGTGTGTCTGTGGGTGTGTGTGTGTGTGTGTCTGTGGGTGTGAGAGACTGTTGAGGAGACAATGAGTGTTCATGATGTTACTGCACTGCTGGGCTTTGACTGAGCCATCACTCAAAGGTAGAGATAAAGGGAATCTCCTCCTCCACACACACATTCACACACTCAAACCTGCACACACTCACACACACTAAAAACATGGTTTGACCAGTTGAGGGCAGAGTAAGGTGAGGGGTAAATTCTGATAGAAGACAGAGAAACTAAGGAAGGAGGTCCATGGCTTTGGGCCAGACTGCGTCTACATGGACTTCTTGCTTAGGCTGAGAATAGCATTGACTTGCCCTTTGTTTCACACAGATATATAACTGTCTCAATGGCAAGGTCATGTGACAGTTTCACATCCTCTCGGTCTCTTGTTTGTTTCAGCCTGACCCATCCTCACTTGATCTCTGATATGGCATTGCACAGCAAGACAACAACCAATAAGAACAATGTTAAATCAAGGCAAGTTTCAGTTATCCATGTTGTCAGCCAAAGCATGCGTTGTCCTATTCTCAGCCATGCTAATGCACCGCCGGAGGAGGGCCATATGAAGTGGTGGGGTTGGCCTCTCAGAGGGACTTGGGGAACAAGCTGGTGACACATTGATGGATCTCAGTCCTGCTTCGCATAATCATTCTCCTGGCCACTCGAGGACAGATAGAGAGGGAAGAAGTGAGACAGAGGAGAGGAGGCAGAGACAGACAGAATAGAGAAAGACAGAGTGGGAAAATAGAGAAGGAGGAAAGGAGCAATTGTAGAATGAAAATTGCAAGAGGAGAAAACCGGAATGCCAAGCGGTGCATTATTCAATGTAAGGGAAAGAGTAGAGAGCTGAGCGATGTACAGCACTCGGTTGGAGAAACTGGGATGAGTTGAAGGGAGGGAGGGAGTGGGAGGTTGTGGAGAAGCCGAGAGAGTCAGAGGGTGAGAGAGGGGGAAAAGAGGCGTTGTAAAGGAGGGTGGAGGGAGCTGAGCATGTTGAAGGCTGGGAGAGATCAGTGCTGCAGCTGTAGCTCGCGATAGTGGTGTGTGTGTTAACACACTACCGTGCTCCCCTTGTACATCTGTTCATTCATTCACCTTCGCTCAGAGTCAGGCACAGCCAGGTGATCATTTTCTCTGTGAATTAGGACTCCCGGCAGAGTACAGTCCATTAGGGCGGATCGTTGTGTATCAGTGTCTCTTGCAACCAATTGAGCATGAGAAAGCAAGAACACACAAGCAGCGGTCGCCGACAAGAGCCGGCGCAGCATTGTACAAATCTGACACTTGTTTTATCATGTCCTGCTGCTCTGGGGCGATTGCCATAGTAGTTTTACACTGATTTAAAATGGCATCCAACACAATATTTGTACATTTAGTTCATTGTGTATTTTTTTGTTCTTATCTGCATGCTCCCTAAAATGTTGTATATGAACTATTAACACAAAAGTCTTATTTCCCCCTAATGCTCCTCATTCTTTGTCAGCTCTTACTGTCTAAACTGTTCTTATCTTCAACTAGTACAAAACAGACTAAAACAAGACAGATGTAAACCACAGTTTAACGGGGGGATCATTACTGTGTGGCCTACCTTTTGCTCTTTTAAAACTGAGTTTTGACAGAGTGGGACACAAACCCACTGCTGGTTTAACTCCCTGTCACATTTTGATTGATCGGGGAAAATCTCTGCTCTTATTTAACAGGGTTATCCTAGAAAAGGGTTCTCACATAGGGGCGACTGTGGTTTGGGAGGTAGAGCGGGTCGTCCACTTAAAAGATGATTGGTGGTTAGATCCCCAGCTCCTCCAGTCTGCATGTCGAAGTGTGCAAGATACTGAACCCCAAATTGCTCCCGATGCCATCAGTGTGTGAATGTGCATGAGCTACTAAAGTCTGGCACTTGGCACATTGCATGGCAGCCAATGACATCAGGGTATGAGTGTGTGTGAATGAGATATGTAGTGTAAAAGCACTTTGAGTGGTCAGTGCTGTATAAGTACAGTCCATTTACCATCAATATAAGCTATACATCTCCTACATACTAAATACTAAATATTTTAAGGACCAAGACCCTGTTTTGTAGTCCATAACAGAATTTGATTGACATCTTGCACACGAACGAACACACCAGTTTGTTTGGACCAAACCAACACTTACATGAAAGTGCTAAAAAAAGTGAGGCCCTCTGAGTTTCTGTCTGATTCTAAAAACAAGTCCTGGTTCAAGTTTCTCTCGTGCACCATTGGACCAATGATCTCAGTCTAATGACTTTAGGCACACACACTTACTCATTGGCACACTATGTGTGCTTTCTGGATTTAGCTCTGTGTATGTTGTTCTTTTCATATTTATCAGGATTTAGCATAGCACGCTGGATCAAGACTGTTTCAAGCTGCTGTTGTTTTCGTGCTGTATTTAAAGGCTGTGTTGATTTGACAAAATTAATTGAGGAAACTTTTGAAACGACAGATACTGTAACTTAGAGGATAATTGAATTATTTTCAACTGCGCTTTAATTTACTAGTTTTTGCCGTCATGATGATTGATTGTGCTCACTTACTTCTCTGTAGAGCTTGATGTACCTCCACTTTGTCTGCAGTGCTGCTCTCCAGCACACAGCCAGAGGGCAAACACATTCTCCAACAGCTGAAACCAGAAAGCAATTAAAAGACTTTAGACTCCATGACAGACCACAACAGGTCCTGCTTTAACATCCAGCGTTTGATTATCCCGCACGTCGTTACACGTAGATTAATGTAAGATTGTTCATCTCTCAAGTGGCATCATGATATGTGGATATTGTGTTCAGTGAGTTCCCTGGGGTCCACTGTTGTAAGCAGTCGTGATCAGTTATATTATATTCATACTGGACTGTTTGGCTCTTTTGACCAGTTTGTTAAAGAGTACAATCTAGCAAAGTCCCACCTCTTCATGTACCTTCAAATATGTAATTTCACTCATACATTCTTTCCATCATTTCCGTATAAACCTGTGGAGTCAGACTGGCTCAGATATACCCCGGCTCAGATCCAAACTGCATCAGATGCCATCAGGCCCCTGCCACTCTGGGACATATGTTTTGGATATGCTCAAAACTACATATATTCTGATCAGAGATTTTCAACACATTCTCCTATATTTGTAAAAAAAGAACTGATCCAGATCCAGTTGTCTCAGTATTTGGGGTTACCCCTAGCAACAGCGAGCTATCAAAACATCATTCATAGCCTGACTTCATAGCAATCTCATCATTTCTACCCTGCCAACTTATCCTTTTTAGTTGGGAATCGACCACACCTCCATCCCATTCACGTTGGGTCTGCGAGGTGATGGCATTCCTTAAGTTAGAAAAAATCAGATGCACTATTCAGGGCCCCCTCCCCTTTTCTTTTCCTTTTTTTTGTAATTCATTGTCATTTTATCATTCATTGTAATTGTACAATATGTTTGTGTTGATTTGTTCTGTACACGTGACATCTATTGCACGTCTGTCCGTCCTGGGAGAGGGATCCCTCCTCTGTGGCTCTTCCTGAGGTTTCTTCCACCTTTTTTCCCTGTTAAAAGGGTTTTTTGTGGGCAAGTTTTTCTCACTGAACCGAGGGTCTAAGGACAGAGGGTGTCACTCCCTGTACAGATTGTAAAGCCCTCCGAGGCAAAATGTGTTTTGTGACTTTGGGCTGTACAAATAAAATCTGATTTGATTTGATTTGATTTTTTTTTGCATCTATCTGTACATGGGTTGACCATTGAAAATGTAACAAATTGAAGCAAAAAAATAGTATGTATGAAATATGTAGGTATGTATGTTATATCCGATGCACACAGGAGATTGTATCCATGGCATGTATGTATGTATGTATGTATGTATGTATGTATGTATGTATGTATGTATGGCATTCATGCAACTGTGTCTTTCAACTGTTTTGTCTTTCTCACTAGTTTTTTGAAAACTCAATAAAAAAAATAATTTGAAATATTATATTCACACTAATACAGTGTACAAAATGCTGTCATATTGAACTTTAATAAGTGGAAGTAAACAACGTCTTTCCTTTGACTTCAAGCATTTATGAAGTAAATGTTGATTGCACAGTGTACTGGCTATAGAACAATGACAATGTATGGATTAGTTCTCTATAAGCCTTGTTTGTGCGAAACAATAACGTTAATCCACTGGCTATTTGTCATCTGAGGATGATTTAGCCTCTGGAGTCAATGGTCAATGTGTCTGGTGTTCTGGTGTAGCCAGCAGATATCCAGAAAATGGAAAAATCTTCCTCTGCAGTACCATTAGCAAATTGATGAATAAGAATGATGCTTTTCTCTTCATGTATGCTTCCATATTTCCTAAAAGGTGTGAATGAAAAGTTTCACTTGGTCCTATGTGGACACAGTACATATAGTATTAATTAATAATTACAGTTAATACATAAATTGATTAATTAATATGACTTGTTGAGCAGGACAGAATGGTTCAGGTCCACGCCAAGTCAAATTGCAGTTGAGCCAAAGCATGTCCTTTAATTCAAACGTGGTTAATAAAACAGAGGCAGAGAGGCAGTGAAGACTAAATACATACATGTGCCTGTGTGTGTGTGTGAGAGAGAGAGAGAGAGAGAGAGAGAGAGAGAGAGAACAAAGACAGAGAAAGAGAGATGAATAAAAGTAGAGCGCTAATCCAGTGATGAATCTGTGTGTATTTTGGTGCTGGCAGCTCTGATTTATCACCAACACTTTATTCAAGGTCCTGAAATTAGTAAGTCGCTCCACAAGATGGAAACCCCCGACTTCAGAGATGGTGACAAACTGGATGTCGGCAGCTGTGTGTGTGTGTGTGTGTGTGTGTGTCTGTGTGTCTGTGTGCATGTGTGTGTTAAGGTAAATATTCCTCTCTTTACGTGCCTGCATTTAATGTGCTCACCTGTGTGGGTTGTTCATGACTGCACATTGTTGTAATATATACGTCTGCATTTGTGTGTGTGTGTGTGTGTGTGTCATGTGCTGCTGCTGGTAAATCAGCTCCGAGAATATAAGTACAGCGGGAATACTAGTGCCAGTCATGAACGGACCTAATAGAAACACTTTTACCTCTGGGACAAAAGTTTCTTCAAGGTGCACATCCACTTCCTGGAAGATGAACAAAATATTAGCTGAATGATAGAACGAAACAGACTGAGGCTATTATAAAGAAAAAAAAAAGGTAGGGGAGCAGGGGGGGCGGGGTGCTCCTGAGGACATTATGAGAAGCGGTATGCTGGCTGATGATGAAAAGGCTGCAGGGTCTGGCTGGGAGAATTTGTTGAGATATAGGAGCGATACAGCGGGCCCTGGGCTCAGGGCGGACGCTGCCGGGGCTGAAGCAGTGAGATAATACCAAGTACCTTTCTACAACCTTAGCTCCTCTCTCTCCTGCATCCTCATTCACTTGCGATGTCTCTCACTCAGTCACCTGTTGGATAATAAAGCTTACATTTCAGTGCCCCTCCTCCCAGATCTCCTTCCCATTTCCTCAAATCTTTTGTCTAGTTCTAATGGAGGTTTTGTTTACATGAAATACTTACATTTAACCATTTTGCAAACAATGCTGCTGTGTTTCTGCAATTTCAAACTGAAATTTGAATTCTCATACTAAATATAACTACAGTTTTCCAATGCGATGTGATCCAATGAGGAAGTAGAAGATAGCTTGTTTGCAAATTACTAAATGCTGCTGCTTCTTAGATAGTAGATGTGCGTACGTAAGATGTACATACGTTAACGTAACGTTTGACAGACAGAAAATCGCAACATATGGGGGAACTAACACTGCAGAGAAATATTTAGAATATTTTGACATTTGTGGAGTTCACAGAATTTTAAAAATTGCATTTGAAAAACTCAACAGCAGCACGGCTTTCTGAAAACAACGTTTGGAGCTTAATTGCTGCTGTAAGACCTGTGTCACCTATAGGTTTGCATCCCATCCCATTGCTCTGCTTCTTCAGAACTGCACGTTTAATGGTTGAAAAACATTAAAAATCCTCTTTTACATCTTTCTGACATTGACACTGGATTAGGGGGTCTGTGCAAAATTATTTCTGAAACATTTACACCCACAAGAAAGCAGCCGAGGACTTGGACTTCTCTTTAGCTCTCTTTTTATAGCTCACTTTTCCTGTAAACAACACAGAATGACTGAGACTAGAAATGTCTGCCCTCTCTATGACAGCTAGCCTTCCACTCGAGAGTTGTTCAGAACAACTTAAGATAAGACAATATAGCATTGGTCTAACATTGGTCCACCATCTTGTTGCATGAGCAAATTCTGAACTAACATAACTTGGGTTGTTTATTAGCCTGAGTTAATTGTAGTAGAATTACAGCAGTAATCTGGAAAGTTTCCATTTTCACATTATTCATGCAAACTTAGCTGTTGTACTGTTTGTGCAACCCACGTTTATTCATCTCTGTACAGCCCGCACGGTTGTTAATTTCACTAACCAGCAAGGTGTGCCTGGTGTGTTTAAATGGTAAATGTACTTATATAGTGCCTTTCTAGTCTTCCGCTTTAACACTGCATATCTGATTCACACACATTCACACACTGATGCCATTAGCTGCAAAAAGTCATCAGTTGTAGGAGCCAACCATTCATACACATTCACACACAGATGGCGCAGTAGTTCAGTATCTTGCAAGGACACTTCAACATGCAGACTGGAGGAGCCGGAATCAAACCACCACTCAGGGTACCTCCTGAGCCACCCCAACGTGACAGCACCAACTCTCTTTCTGTTATTTCCTCCTGCCTCCTCTCTCCTTCCCTGTGTCCTTTGTCATGGGGTCTACAGCTTGATGCTCAAGCTCAAACATTTTCTTTTTTCTTTTTTTGGCGTCTTCAAGTTTATTTGATAGAGACAGCTGAAGAATGACAGGAATGTGGAGAGAGAGAGATGGGGAATGACATGCAGCAAAGAGCCACAGGTCGGATTCGATCCCTGGGCCGCTGCGGCAAGGACTGAGCTTTTGTACGTGGGACGGATGCTCTACCAACTGAGCTAATCGACACCCCGCTCAAATATTTTCACCTCATGTTGGCATCAGTTTGCACTGCTCATAATGTTTAGTTTGGTATCAGTTAGGGCTGTAACGATTAGTCGAAGTAATCCATTATGTCGACTCAGAATTTTAGTGTCCATGCGTCGTTTTATAAAACCCCACTGTATGATCACATACTGTTAAATAAAATATTTTTCAAAAATTTCAGCCGGAGAAAATCTCATTAACACCACTACAAGCATACACACTACAGGAAATGGACTGCGGGAAGATTGGCATGGTACCACAGAAGAAGAAGCAGAAAAAAACGAAGAAGAAGGGTTAAATGTAAACTCTGTCAAGCTGAGCTGTCATATCATGGCAGCACTACAGCAATGCATGAGCACTTCAAACATAAACATACATACATACACATACAAAGGACTCATGGACATACAAATGTAGAGAGATGGTGGAGTGATGGGCAGCCACACAGAGTGGCGCCCTTGGAGGGGTTCAGTGCCTTGCTCAAGGGCACCGGGAGGTGAACTGGCACCTCTCCAGCTACTAGTCTACATTCCATACTTTGGTCCATACTGGACTTGAACTGGCCACCCTCCAGTTCCCAAGCCAAGTCCCTACAGACTGAGCTACTGCCACCCAAAACCAGGCAAGAGTGAGAAGGCAGTCCCCCACTAGCAGGAATGATGCAGTCAAGATATTCCCAGCGTTCAGCACAACCAGAGTGCAATGGCTGAGCCTTCTGCTGGATGAACCACCTCCCTGATCATGGTATCTCCCCTGCCAGGTAAGAAATAAAGTCTGTGTGAACATGAAGCAGAACTTAATGGCTATAATTCGTCATTTTACTTCATGATCTGGAACAAATGAACAGAAAACCAACAGATGTGAAAGTGTCCTAAAATACTTATGAAAATAGTAAATAAAATGAGTCATTTGCGTGCTGCAGCATAATTATGAAATTATGCATGTTCTGACAATAACTCCTTAGTTTTATCTAAATTGGGGGCAGTGCTATGAAAATCTGCATTGATGAGTCAGAAGTATGGAAATAGATGGAAAAAGTTAAGGCAACTCTCGGCGCTGAAGAGCTCCTGGAGCCCAGTGTGCTGCACTGTGGCACTGCATGTATGCACTCCAGTTTGTATGCATACGTGTGTTCATCTGCAAAACTTTATTAATGACTTTGTGAACGGGAAGGTGCTGTGATTTGGTCATTCAGGTGATTTCACACCTTCTTTTCTTGGCACATACATTAAGGTGAATTCTGGGCTTCAGTGTTTTCTGCTTCCAAAGCAGATTGGCGCTCTGGCTGGAGATGGATGTGTGCTAGACAGACAAGGAATGTCTACTATCTCTGCTTGACTGTGAAGCAATGGCAAAAACAGAGGGCGTTGGGAAAAGAGTAATGGATAACAGAAGAGGGAAGTGTCGAGTAGCAGTAGAAGGATGGAGGCAGAGCCAAGGTATAGTGAGGGAGGCCAGGACGCCTGGTGCAGGTAAGTGAAGGAATGGATGTGGAAGGCGGGTGGTGGTGGTGGTGGTGGTGTGGGGTGGGGGGTCCAGACATCAGAGATTGCAGGTCTGTGTTGAGATGGATTGGTCCTGGCTGGGCCAGGGTGTACCTGCTATCAGTTGTGCGAGGGACAGACTGAAAAAAAGGCGAAAGAGGGTGGACGATTGGAGAGACAATGAGAGCGGAGGGAAGAAGAGTAGAGGAGGATTAGAGGACAAGGAGGGGAATAGAACCCAAAGGGAGGGTGAGAATGGAAGTTAAGAAAAACAAAAAAGAAGAGGGGAAAATGGTCATGGGGGAAGGTGAAAGAAAAAAAGGAGGCAGGATTGGAGAAAGAAAAGTGGAAGATGGGGGGGGGGTGTGAAATAGTAAAAACCAGCTAGCCAAGTGAGTTTCCACATTTCCACCATTGCTCTCTCTCTCTTTCTCTCTCTCTGTCTCTCTTGTTCAGTATGATTTATGAGCACAAAGCTCCAAAACACTCTCAGACACTGTCTTCCACAGCACTGTTGATGATGTGGGTATTTATACACACACTCTGCCATTTCCTGCTTTCCTGCATGCAGCACAAAAGTGTGTGTCTGTGTGTTTGTTTGTTTGTGTACTCACAGAGCTCTACCGACTTAACCCAATTTCTTCGTCCTAAAAATGCTGCCCGATGACTTTGACAACAGCAACCCCTCTCAGAAGGTACTGCACGTGCAGCAACACACACACGCAGGATTCTGGTGAATGTTCTGTATTTATCCCGAGACGGTAATGGTTTTGGCTTGCCTCTTGACACCTTTAAACACAAGGGCTTAGCAGTGGGACAGTATCAGCGGAGGAGGAAAACAACATTCATTAACAACCTTTGACCCATTCATAGACTCTCTGTATCTGCTGAGGGGTACACAGAGTCCTCTTTTACCTACACTCTGTCTTGTGAGCAATGTACCCTGGAGGCACAGAGAATGGAAGAATAAATGGACAGAGAGGAGAAAAAAAATCTCCAGTTTGCTGAGATCTCTGAACAGGTTTGCTGTGTAATCTTCTTTCAGTGGTATCACATCATGTAATTCCTTTCTAAGAGTTTAGTGTCTCCATGAATAAAAAGCAGGTAAACAGAAATGATAGACGACACTGCTCATACATGTGTCATGAAATTCTTGATTTTTCTTTTATTTATTTATGACTTAAAAGACATTATGGACAAGACATAGTCTCTTTGCCTGCAGTCTCTTTCCTTCATCCTTCATGTATGGAAGCTAAGGCTTTATTAATATGTCTGCTGCCTCTTCCACACATCTCATTTATTATAGATAACCTTACACAGGACTGGTTGAGTGAGAGGCTATTGTACTCAGGAAAGGGAGGAGACCATGACTTCGGTGTTAACTGAGCAGATCTGAGTGCAGCTTTTAAAAAGGAGCAATCAATTTCCAGCAGTACTGTTGGTGAGGGTCCATTTTGTGAAGACTAGAAAAAAATAAAATAAAATCAAGGGACAGCACTGCAGGTGGGGGATAAGTGGTGTCTGAGGCCTCCTCCTCTGTTGAGTAAAGGTTTCTCTACTTTTACATAGCTAGCCTCCTTCACTCCTCTTTCAAACCACCTGTCTTCCCTGTCCAAGATGCGAACATCATTGCCTTTAAAGGAGACATATTATGCATTTTTTTCCACCAGTTCACACAGGTCCCAGGCACCTTAATGACATGTCTGTGAAATCCTTTGGTCAAAATTCCGCACGGATCAAGCACAGCAGCCCTATTTTTAGCGCTCTGTGCTCAGGTGTTTGATTTTAGTGTCTGTCCCTTTAAATGCAAATGAGCTGCTGCCGGCTGCTGTTCATTCCGCCCCCCCTCTTCCGCCCTGCTTCCACCCACCATGCTGATGTGAGTTCAGCATCAGGATGCCATGACAACAGATGAGCACAAGCACTGGGCATGGCTGCCGGTAAACACGTACCATTGCAACCTTATATGTTTGAGCCAGAGTCAGACCCTGAAAATGAAGAGGCCCCAGAACACATCAGAGAACCGAGGAGACAACAGGAAATTTCTGGCTAGCGCTAGGCTAATGGTACTACCCTGTAGTGTGTTTATGTACAGACTATTGGAAAGCTACGTATATAAATGTAATTAATTGCAAGTAACGTACATAACATTACTCAGCTGTTCCCCTTACACCAGTAACATACAAGCTCAGCCAGCATGTTTTCTCCACAACCGTACAGGTGGGAAATTAATTATGTCTTTACGTGGTATAGAGCAGTAAGTTCTTTTATGCATAGAAGTAGTCTGTTACTATTGTAATATAAATGAGTAAGGATTAAAGTACAATAAATACTGTTCCCTCTATCTTACATTGCTTACTGTTAATCTGTCATGTTTGTTGAATCAGGGTGGTACTGCTCAGCTGTGTGGTGCGACGGATATGGAGTCCCTAGACACTCATGGAAGCTAGACTGGTCCTTGATTGAACCTCGACACGTAGCCGGCTACAACCTCTTGCTTCCCTGGTCTTGCAAACCGGGCTGCGAGATCCTCTGGGATGAGGATCTTCAGCACCTTGTCCACGTATGGGCCAGAGTCTAGGAAAACCTTCTCGAAGATAAGGTCCAACATAACCTATAAGACAATATAGGAGGGAAAAAATTTGTATACTTATTAATTATCCCACTTACATAAGTTAAGAGCCCTGTTTTATGTTATTTATTGTTCACTTGTATAACAGATGTTTGCACATTCTTTGACTTATTGCCATTTTTAATAAAAGGTTGTAAAACTTTCATACGGTTGGTTCTACTTTCACTGTCTTAGCTGTTGTTGGGAAGTTCAATCTGAATAGCGGCTCACCAGCTGATGTTATAGCTTAGGGACGCCCAGCACTTTCATTGAAGTCGAGGGCTGCCAGGTGGAGTCTAGGGAAGAAAAACAATAACAGAAATATGAGAAATATGATTGAGAGCACAAATATAAATATACATTGTACTCATTCACTAAGTATCATAATCACCTTTATTTGCCAAGTGTGTGTACACATACACACAAACTGTCCATACATATACATACGCTGAGAGCAACATGTAAACAGAGTCATATTGTGTGTACACACACCTGGCCAATAAAGTGAATCTGAAAGTTACTACTTGTTAATTCTTTCAGTCCAGAAGCCTGCATGAACAGGCAGCCTGACATGTCACTAAAACCTTACAATATCCAGGTGGAGCTTGGAACATGTTCTATCATAGTAGCTCCAAATTGATCAGAAATTACTACTCTGCTCTTTGCTCTTTTTTGTTCTTCCTCCTCCTTGTATTTTTACAGTACTGTACCCTGCATCGCACAAACTTGTCCTTTGTCTCTGTGATACTGTAATTCTTGTTCTCTGTTGATATGAACCTGCAACCAGTCAAAATCTATTGAGCAGTCAGTACTGTAAACAAATGGAAAGCACAATGTTCAGGGCCAGACAGTTTGTTTATTGCAATTCTACAAAAAGTAGATGTGCACTTACAAAGAATATTCATGCAGTACAATACATACAGTGATGAACTTTACAAATGTCTACTGAAACAGCTGCATGTAGTGTAGTACAGTAAATCTGCAATTACAAAAATACAGATATACTGAACCTGTTCTCTTCTCTGAATGTCCTTACTATGGTGGACAGAAAATCGGCTCAAATTGTGTTGCACTCTAAGTCATTGTCAGTCCATGGACAAGAACATGCTCTATGATTGTTGCTTGAATTTCATCGGATATTTCCACTCTTTGTCTTCCTCCTTCTTTCTTGTCCTCCTCCTCTTCCTCCCCACCTCGCATACGCACTCGTCCTCTCACATAGTTTCTTCTATCCATTCTCAGAGTTTCTCATTCCCACCTTCAACAACCTGTTTGCTCTCTGATCTGGCTTATATTGGTTGTGTCACATCATTTGAAACAAGTGAAATCAGTTTTGAGTGGTTGTGTTTAATCAATGACATGTCTGCTCTGTTTGTATTTACAAATTTGGATGACGTGCATTAGAGTGCAGAATGTGTTTTGAGAATGAGAACGTGTTTAGAGTTTCGCTGAAAAGTGTAAGTGAGATCTGCAAATTGCATGTGAAATGGTTTAAGGTATTGACAACAGACTGCACAATTAGCTAAATGAGTTCATGCAACTGAGAACTTTGTTCAGCCAATGGGTTTTAGTGTTTTAGCAATTGAGAAAAACTGTAATGACAATGATGTTCGCATTTTGGACAGGGAAGACAGGTGGTTTGAAAGAGGAATGAAGGAGGCTATCTATGTAAAAGTAGAGAAACCTTCACTCACCGGAGGAGGAGGCCTCAGACACCACTTATCCCCCACCTACAGTGCTGTCCTTATATCACTCCCCAGGAGACTGAACAGCACTTCACACTTAGCCTCATGTGACTCTAACAACCATCAGCCACACGAGCTCAGGTGACCTGAATGACTGTTGTTCACACCAGACCTCAGGTGACCATCAACGACTCTGGTGACAGCAATGAACTAAGTGAAACTATGGGTGGATCTACAAGCTTTCCTAGTATAAATACACAGACTCCGCACCAGTCAGTCAGAACTGAAGAAGCTTCTTGGATGAGAGGCAAAACGTCTTCTCGGATCTACAAAGAGCCCAGTTGCCCCAGACTTATGAGATATGTACCGTAAAGCACTTTGAGTGGTCGTTAGACTAGAAAGGTGCTATATAAGTACAGTCCATTTACCATTTACCATTTTGAAGAAAGATGACCTGTATGACTGAGAACCTTCACAGAATCTCTCTGGTCCTAATAAAATCCCAGTACCTCAGTGCATTGACAGGGATACTGTGCTGTGGGAGATGCCGTCCTTTGGATGAGCCGTTAAACCGAGATCCTGACTCACTGTGGTCAGATCTCATGGCACTTTGCAAAGACCAGTGGGGTTCCCTGGTGACCTGGTAAAAGTCCTAGGCTGGCTTTCTCCATCTGGCCACCAAATAGGTAGAATTGACTGTTTCCCTCCCTCTCCACCTCAAACTGATGTGTGGTGAGTGTTCTGGTGCAAAATGGCTGATGTGCACACAGTGGCTGTTGTGCACAGCCTGAGTGCTACAGGTGAGTTGAGGTGAGTTCTCCCCTTCACTGCGAAGTGCTTAAATTATCTAAGATAAAAGTGATGTATAAATGTAATCTAGTATCATTGTTATCATTTAACGTGTTCACGAGTCACAAATACAAGTTGTGCCTGGAATCTGTGAAATTTAAAAGAGGAAAAGAACTTCACAGAACTACAACTTATTTCACACATTTGCAGCGTCAGCTGTTTTTATTTTCTACAGCAAACATT
The DNA here is from genome assembly GCA_036365135.1 of Miichthys miiuy. Classification (NCBI taxonomy): domain Eukaryota; kingdom Metazoa; phylum Chordata; class Actinopteri; family Sciaenidae; genus Miichthys; species Miichthys miiuy. The sequence goes on along the minus strand of CM071606.1, from coordinate 28,680,756 downwards.
CAGTAATAGTGGTAGACGGATCACCCCTCCACTTCTGAGCTGAAAACCAACATCGGCAAAGAAACAAGAACGGATCATTTTAGGTCATACCTTAGATGGACTATAAGTGAAGTTATGGAAAATTGTGGAAAAAAACATGGGTTTGATAAAGCCTGGTATGAGTGAGATTTGTGTTTTAGTCCAAACACAGTGTGCTATAATTGCACAAACTTACATATTGTTTTGCATCTGTTGAGGTAAAACAAAGTCACAGCAAACATAAGGCCATCTGGCTTCATTCAGCTATCACTTGTCACGGTAAAATCAAATTATATGAACATCACAGCTAACAATGCAAAGCATATCTTGGATATATTTTTATTTTGTGGTTTACTCTAACAAAAGTAACAGCAAACGAAGTGAAGTCAACCTACCAGAATAAAAGAAAGTGACTGCTGCGGTGGATAAAAGACTTCCATGGGGGCATAACTCAGTGTCAGGTACACAGGTCTGCAGAGGAGACACTGCTGAGCTTTTTAAAGGAAAGCTATGGAACATTTGAGACGGTAAAGTTAGAATCAGCATCATTTGGCGGCTTGAAGAATCTGGATATATGGGAGTAATAAAGGCTGTACGAGTTACAGAGTGCACCTGCACTGTACAAAATTCCCTAGCGATGCAGGGTAGCTTTAAGGGCTCCGGTTTGGGAGAGGGCTCTGAGGAGGCTTTAGAGTTCAGGGGTCAGATGTTGCAGAGATGGTATGGCTGAAAAGGTGAACAACCTGCTTTTCATCTTGTTGTCTTCTCTGCAGTTAAGCCACTTTAGTCCTGTTTGATCTCTCTCTCTCTCTCTCTCTCTCTCTCTCTCTCTCTGTCTTTTTCTCTTTTTTTAAGATCTGTTCAAAGCAGCTGTACATTTACTGCATGATAATTTAGTGCTGAAAACCTTGTATTGCATTTATTATTATTAATGTGGGGGTTTTCAGCACTCAAGCAAAAAGATGGAATGATGCATGAAATAACAGCATTACTGTATCTTTCACTATTACACTATTCCTATCTATAAACTATAAACACATATTAAATGATGTGGTGAACAAAAAAGTGAAAACAAAGAAAAATATGTTTTATATTTTAGATTCTTCACAGTAGCCACCTTTTGATGACAGCTCTGCCCACTCTTGACATTCTCTGAATCAGTTCCATGAGGTTGTCACCTGGAATGGTTTTGAGTTCCAATATATGCAGAGCGTTTTTTCACATGTTGCTGCAGCTGTTGATTAAGTGTACCTTGAATTTTGTAAAAAATCATCAACAGTGTCACCAATCATCCCCACACCATCACTCCTCCTCTTCCATATTTCATGGTGGGAACCACACATGTAGAAACCATACGCTCACTTCTTCTGTGTCTCACACAGACATGGTGGGTGGAACCAAAAATCTCAAATTTGGACTTATCAGACCAAAGTCTAGATTTCCACTGGTCTAATGTCTATTCTTTATTTTTCTTATTCCAAGCAGTTCTCTTCTTCTTGTTGCTCTCCCTCAGTCGTGGTTTCTTTGCAGCAATTTGACCATGAAGGTCTGATTCATACAGTCTCCTCTGAACAGTTGATGTTGAGATGTGTCTGCAGTTCAAAGGGAGAAAATCCAGTGGAGGCCTGGGGTACCTCGCGCACTGATACAACAGAGGATCTAGCCACCTATCACAATTGTGGCCATCATCGTACATAAACCTACGGATCATGGACTTCAAAGTCTTATTAGGGCGCTCTACGAGGCCGTCAGTTTGAGGGTGGTACACACTGGTCCAAATAGCCCAATAATCTGTACAGTTCCCTAAGTGAACGTGACATGAACAAAGTGCCTTGGTCAGTCAGGATCTCTTTCGGGATTCCAACTCAGGAGATAACCTGGATCAGTGCCTCTGCATAACACCCTTTGCAGAGATGGTGTGCAGAGGCACCATCAGGTTGCGTAGTCCACAAGAACTATCACAAAGCGATATCCACGTGCACTCCGGTGAAATGGCCCGATGAGGTCCATACCAATATGCTCAAACAGAAACTAAATGAGGGGTAATGGATGCAATGGCGCTCTTGGGATGGCCGGTTGGTTAACCAACTGGTATTCAGGGAAAGGCACACAAGTGCATCTACCCGTATGCCTGGCCAATAGAATGGGGCCATTACACGGTTTAGTGTCTTGTCATATCCCATGTGTCCAGCCATCAAGTTATAGTGAGCTGCCTGGAAAACAATGTCCCGGCAGCTTTTCAGTACCAACAGCTGGGTTATTATTTCCTCTGTCACGAGTGTCACTGCCTCTATCAAAGCCCCGGATTGAATCAGATTCTGTTGAACTATGGACTGCGTGCAGCCTGAGTCCACCATCGCCTGATGTCTAACCTCCTTAATTTCTTACTGGAACACTGTCATCGCTCCTGGACCAGGGGAGGGTTCTGGAGAACAAACAACACAAATCACCTAGAATACAGGTGTACAGAGTGTTAGAGCATACCCACGCCAATGTGCCAGTCGGGAGCCCCTCCATGAACTGCTCCAGTATGATTTTTTCTATCATCTTCTGCTTGCCAGCAGAATCCCTGGGCTGCAACCATCGGGTTGCTAGACAAATGGCTGGTCGGTGGGGCCCAGTTTGGTTCCTTGGAAGCAGCAGCGATGGTCCTCAGCGGAGTAAATGAGGCGATCGGCCTCAAGGGCAGGCAGAGTGCTGCCATTTGCTTATCCCCTGATAAAAGGGGAAGCAGGCCCACTCTGCCCCCATCCACCCGCACGTCATTGGTCATCCATTGGTGCCATTTTATGGAGGGTGACTCCTGCAAGCGAGGGGGCCAGTGGCGCTGCCCCTGCTCAAACCACCATCACCTCCAGCAGCTGGGTCTGTCCGTCTGAGCCTGGAGTGCCGCCAGGTGCTGCCTGTTGATCACAGCCTGGTCACGGTTCATCGCCGCGATCTCCACCAATATTTGGGCTAGGGCAGTCACCGGCTGCACCTGCTGCAGCTCCATCACCTCGTGTCTCGCCTGTGCTGAGGTACGTCGGGTGCCAGTGTGGCATTTGCTGTTGCCACCGTGGGTTCTTCAGCAAAGATCACGTTAGACAGATGACTGTTGATCACTTGTTTAGTACACACACAGTGCATAGAAACGTTTGCAGCTTCTGGTCCTCTGGTCCACTCTCTTGCTGTCATCTCTCTCTCTGTATTTCTCTGCTCTGACTCTTTTCTGTTGGTCCAGCATGCTACTGTGTTAAGAAAAGAGAGTGATTAGGTAACTGTTCCCCTGAGCGCTCCCCACACCTCTCCCCTGCAGGTGATGCACCACGCCCCCTCCACAGATGGATTTTGTGACTGATGGACTGTTGTTTCTCTTTGCGTAGTTAAGGGATTCTTGCCATAATATGGATTAAGACAGTAGTCAAATAGGACAATTTTCATATAGTGCAGGTCTGCATCATTCTCTTTATATGTAATTTACAGAGACCCAAGAATTCCCACCATGAGGGAGCATTTATGAACAACACAAGTGATAGCCTGATAGTGATAGTGACAGCCTTAAATGTATTGAGAAGGCAAAATGCCTCTAATTAACTTTTGGAAAGCATCCAAAAGGGTCCTTTTCAAAAGTTAGAGTTCAAAAGTTAATTAAATCGATCCAGGTGACAACCTCATGAATCTGACTAAGAAAATGCTGAGAAAAGCTGTCATCGAAGCAAAAGATGGAATTTAAAATATAAAACATATTCTGGTTTGTTCACACTTTTTTTGTTTGCCACATAATTCCATATGTGTTAGTTCATAGTTTTAATGTCTTCAGTGTTCATCTACAATGTAGAACGAATGAGAATGAGAAGGTTCTGATTGGTACTGTAAATGTAGCTAATGGCATCATCGGCCGTAACCCACAAACAACAGATTTGGGGTTGCCAGGTTGTGAAAAATCCATTTAACTGATTGGTCTGTATAAGTCTGGAGAAGGGCCGCAGAGGATCTAAACAAAATCAGTTTATCAATAAATTGTTAAGCATTTATTAGCTGAATATCAACATTTATAACTGCATTATGCCCAAGTAGAAAATATGAAATGCCTTTTTTGCAGCCATAATAGGTTATCACTGATATATAAAGCATTAATAAATGATTTAGTAATCAATATTAAAGCCATTACTTCCAACCTTGTATCTTATTAGACAGTGGTGTCTATTGCTATGCTGTCCTTTGCATGAATTTGTATTTTTCTTGGCATTCAGTTCACAGCAGGTCTGCTCCAGTGCATTATGATTGAAGCAGCCAATATACTTAGCATATTGTATTTCTGCTGTAAAAAGATCTAGTGTGTTTGTGCTTACAGCAGTAATTCTGTGGAAGGAGTGACATGAATGTGTGTTTTAGACCATTGTGTTAAAAGTTTTACAAACAACCAAAAATCTTCCGCAGTAATCTTTGCGGAGGTTTTTTAAGTTACATCCATTACAATTATTTTCTGTTGACAACAAGAGCATGTGACTGTAGCTCTGAAATATATCCAGGCTTCTTGGCTAGCATTTTATGTTCAGCAGAAGAAAACCTACACTCTGTTCTCTGAACAGCATCAAGCAAATGTTCAATAAAATTAAATTATGATTCTGCTCATTTACAAGGTCACTGTCATGTGAAATGGTGTCATTTCACAGTAAAGTCAGTTTATTTTAATAGAATCTCTCTGATTGGTGGATTCAGTCATGATGAGTCAGATGATCTTTGGTCTACCATGATGTCCTGGTAAACTCCTCAAAACACGCTCACATGAAGTGATGCGTACGTTTACCAGTCACACCTGGAGGAGTGAAGTGGTTTGCACTGTTGTGTCACAGCAAAAAGGTTCTGGGTTCAAACCCGCCAGTCGGATCTTTCTGTGTGGAGCTCACATTTTCTCCCCGTGTCCAGGGTGTTCTCAGGCTCTCGCCCCCCATGAAGAGAACACCTGGATAGATCAAGTTTTCACAGTGATAACTGCCACGCTGAACTGAAAAAAGCATGCCACCTGGTGAAACCACATTAAACGTCTAAACTGACAATAGTTACCTTTTGACATTATTCAGCTTCTTTAAACCTTGACTTGTGATTCCAGTATACATTAAAGAATAAACAGCTAATGTACCACACCTGCTGCAGTCATCCGTGAAGTCAATTCTTTACAATGACCTGCCGACAGTCATGCCAGGTATCTTGGGTGAGCTTGTTAACAATACGTTGTCATCCAGGTGCCCTTCACCATCATCTTCACTTTCTTTCCTTTGTTTCGTTTCTGTGGCTCTCACTTTCTTTTCCCTCTGCCTCCTTTGCTCTCTTCCACTTCCTCATCTCTCCCCTCTGTGTCCTCGGCCGGCGCTGAAATGTGATGCTGTCAGCTGCCGTAAGCAGAGCTCTGTCACCGTGGCTTGTAACAGCCATGCGGTGGCTATTTTGGCCTGGACCCTAACGGTTGTGGCTGTCACATCTGATGGCGAGGGCGACACTGATCAGGCGGATGAGAAAGAGGATCGCTGCTCTGGCCTCTCGTCTGACTGCACATTCACAACCAGTTTATACACACACGGAGACACCACACACAGATACAAACATGCCTCTCACTGTCTGACCTTTATTTTGCACGGACACATGAACACACATGAAACATATGTATCCCTCACTTACATGCACACACACATGAAGGATTCATTCGCAAAAATAGATACTTTTATTTATTTTGCTGTATTTTTTATGAATTCCAGGGAATATCAATCAAACTGGTTTTGTGTTGACTTGATATCTCAAACTTTTTTAATTTCATAAATCATTTCTCTAATATCAACACCATCCACATACTGTACAGACAAAGATGCACTGGTGTGCACATTACTGTATGCACCTAATAAATACAAGTATATACACACCAAGTGTACACACATACACACACACACACACACAGTGTGAAGCAGCACCACAGTTAGGTCGCTATGCTGCCATTGCTTACAACACTGCACACACTTCTCTTACTCCTCCTCCCTCCTTTCCTCAGTCTATTATTTCCTTTTTCCTTTTTTTATCTGACTTTCTTGTCTCGACACATTCTGTTCTCTCTCACCTTCACATTTTTCACTCATTCCCTTGTTCATTTAGCTCAGTGATTTATTCTTTATGACTTCTGGTTCTCTTCTTCTCATTCTGTGCTCTCTCTTTCTCTCCCATGTTCTCGTTCCCCTCATCCTCACTGACTCGCCTTTCCTTCCCCAGTTGCTCACATTCACACCAGAGTGGCTCTTTTGTGGTGAGAGGATCGCATAACCCTTACACGGTATTTGAAGTGTTACAGCCCTCCCTGCTTGGCTCCTATTGGGTCGAGTCCAGCTCAGAGAGTGACTTGGTCTCAAAGCTGCAGCGGTGAGCCCTCCACTCATGTCTCTAACCCTGAGGCTTCAGTGGATCAGAGGAGAGATAGACCTACAGCCCTGCTCTCTTTTAGACAACTGCTTCAGCTGTGCACCTGAATACTGAAATGTTAACGGCACCGACTCACACAGCTCATATGTACAGCAGGGAAACACACTCACTTGAATGCAAGCATTTATTATCATTGGTTTCAGTGGTATACCGCTGAAGTACTTTGGAATTAAAATAAATATGTAGGTGTGATATCTCTGTCCTTTATTGCATATTAGTTAGAGTTAGTTGGTTAAACATCTGACATTAGCATGTGTAAAGTTCAATACTGAAATAATGCTCACAAAAAAAAATTATTAGACTGAAAATAGAAAACTCGTTCAACCCAGTGGTACAAGGATCAAATTCTACATATTTCTACTTTATTTAAAAATGTTTCCTCCACTTGGACTAATTAAAGACACACAGCTGCCTTTCTTTATATTAAAAAAAACATGAATAAACACTTCGTCGTGTTTGTCATATTCTCTGAGGCCTAAACTTACTGAGTTATCAAACTGGGTCTATCAAGTCTGGGTTTTTTTGACTGCGTTTCAGGTCATCAAACACCCAATTGTAATGGCCAAAGACGGACTAATTAGACTGACTACAAAAACTTAAAGCTACTTGTAACAGCCGCCGCCGTCTTGCCCCAGTATATCTCTTGTGTGTAGTGTTTTCTGTATGTAAATTCAGGTGTGTGGGTGCCGGTTCCTGGTTGGCCCCAACGACCAGAGGCGGGGTAACCTTTGTTTATTAGCCATAACACCTTGTTACTTCCTTATACCCCTTGAGCTGGTCGTAACACCACTATGCATAGAATTTGAAAAAACTCGTAAAAGTAGTGTTAAATATGGTCAACATGACAAGAGGACAAAGGAACATACCAAGGAAAAGTCGACATACTTGTATTGTTGGGTGGAAATAATCAGGAAATAACTTTCAGTGCTCGCACTTTAGAAGCTGGGTACATGAAATAAACCACAACACAACAAGTAGAGTATCATAGTTTAGTCTATGAATCCACCTGGAGAGTCTCAGTGACATTTCAGACTGACTGTGGAGGGTTTGACCTATTTGATTGTCTGATTGGCGGCCGCCAAATTGAAATTGAATCCGGCTCAACTTCTCTGACGCAGGGCGCTACCCCAACTCAAATGGAAAAACATACTTTTTGACACAAGCCTGATTTTGTCTGAATGAGCCCTGAGATGTTCTTTATTTGGGGGAAATTACTTTAAAATTCTAGCATCGCAAATAAATAGAATCAGAATATGTATATAGAAAAGAATCACTTGTACGTATCCACCCAGTCACACACGAGGTTGGTATGTTACTCAGTCGACAGAAAAGCCAAACAAAGGTCATGAGTTGACTACAGCTGCAGTGGTAACCTTTGAAACTCTTCAAACTCAACCGGGTGATTAAAGGGAAGCACTATCTGTGTGTGTGTTCACCTGGTCTGCACCTTTGTTTAATGAAGAATGCCTATGGGTGTGTGTGTGTGTGTGTTTGAGGCACACACACACTTAATAGTGCCACTCAGCCATCTTTGTTACACCCCTGTCCATGACCTAGTCCCTGCACATGATTAATTCCGCTTTATTCCACTTTATGCATTAAAGTCCATTTCAGAAAGGTCAGCAAAGGGGTGGTACAGGCAAGAACTGAGCAGCCCCCGCCCCTCCTCTTAAGATCGTTTTGTGGACTCAAGGCCAGTTTCCTCTTTGTAAGCTCACATTAAATTCACACATCTTTCCTTTTACCTCCTCCCTTTCTTAGCACAAGAAAAATTATGCAGAGTAGTACTACCCATTCAATTACCGTTAAGCCCTACTTAGCCAGCAAAGAGAAAAAGGGATTCTATTTCATTAGGTGGGATTAAATGATGGTTTAAAAGGCATTTCGGTGTCTGGGAGAGCAGTGACTGTGCTAAGGAGTGGTAGGTAGCGAAGCGATGAGGGGTGTAATTTGAGTCCTCTGCATTTTCTGTCCTCGAATGTCTTCCTTTCACATTTCACGCCTGTTGGGCTGCCTCAGATAGACTTTTTATATGTCTGTTAAAAATGAAGGTGTCTACCTAAAAGGCATCATCATGGCCTGACTCCTTAACGGCTCGATGTCAGCTAGGGAACAAAATTGTAAATAGATATCACTGACAAGCAGGGAAAACCCAGCATCTTTAAAAAGGAAACTTTTCAAGACTATGGACACTTCTTAAAATACAGTAAAGCTGCTCTAATCTACATCTTGATATTAACAAGGATCAAATGACTGTGTGACGTGAAAGGAGTTGTAATTCCTCGATCAATCAAATTCAAATCAAATTTTATTTGTATAGCCCAAAGTCACAAAATACATTTGCCTCGGAGGGCTTTACAATCTGTACAGGAGTGACACTCTGTCCTTAGACCTCGGTTCGAGTGAGGAAAACTTGCCCACAAAAACCCTTTAACAGGGAAAAAGGTGGAAGAAACCTCAGGAAGAGCCACAGAGGAGGATCCCTCTCCCAGGACGGACAGACGTGCAATAGATGTCACATGTACAGAACAAGTCAACACAAACGTATTGTACAATTACAATGAATGATAAAATGACAATGAATTACAATGAATGATAAATGACCACAGTAGCAGATATGGTAGCAATAATGACAGTAATAATATATGTAGTGGACGTTATGAGGATCACAGCAGCAGCCACGATCCACGAACCTGCTGGACGACAGAGCACAAAAACTCCGGGAAGTTCGGTTAGTAGCATGCATTAATGAGACATGTATGTCCACTGATGGTGAGAGAGAAAGAGGGAGAGGAGGAGAGGGAGAGAGAGAGAGAGAGAGGGAGGAGAGTCCCCGCAGTCTAGTCCTATGGCAGCATAACTAAGGGATGACCTGAGCCAGCCCTAACTATAAGCTTTATCAAAAGGAAAGTCTTAAGTCTACTCTAAAAGTGTTGACCGTGTCTGCCTCCCGAACCTGGAATGGTAGTTTGTTCCACAGAAGAGGAGCCTGATAGCTGAAAGCTCTGGCTCCCAATCTACTTTTGGAGACTATAGGAACCACAAGGAACCCAGCATCCTGAGGCGCAGTGTTCTAGAGGGGTAGGTGCGATGGCCAATCAAATACGTGACAGCACAGATTCCTGATGAGTTTCCAATGTGACTGCTGTGACCTTGCGATTGTTACGACTAAAGATAAAATGGTTGTCACCATGATAAGGTCGTGGCCTTCAACCTCATAGAATTCTGACTCCATCTGGACTTCCTGACACATGACCACCAATGCAGGACTTTGACATATCAACTTCATGAGGTGAAAAGAAGTCAGTGTTGTACAGATTGTGGCCAATCAACACATAATGCAGGTTTAAATATTAAGTGGCATACGTCTTTGAATCAAGCCAAAACAACATTTGATTGATATGGCATCATGACTGTAGATGCTTTGAGGATGTAGTTTCATTCAGGTGGTTTATTTTGTTCTCAGATTCTATTTTCAGTCATGGCAAAGTGCATAAATCATAGATAAAGAATACGGTGCAGCACTCCAATTTAAGTTTTTATTGCCGTGTAGATGATTCGGGCAAGATGCCATCTTTCAGCATGCATTTCAGGCAATAATAGTGTCAAACCTCAATTAATATTCATAAATCGACAATACAACCATGCACACAGCTGTGTCAAGAATACCATCCCTCATGCACTGATTCACTCCCACTCCCTAAAACAGTGGCTTGAGGAAGAGCTAGAGGCTCTGCACAAACGGCTTTCAGGGTAATAATTTCTTTTTAGAGCCGAAGAAAAACACATAGATTCATAATAATTTTATGACCCGCTCAAACGGGGAAAAAAGTTGGTCCTCCAGCTACAAAATATTTGGGAAACTTACTAAGAAATTCACTTGATGCTGTCTACAGTATATTCAAGCTGGTGGTAGAGAAAATGGTGAGGGCTGATGGGACTAAGGGAGAGAGATGAGTGATGATAGAGTGAGGAGGAGAAAAGAGGACACTGACCAGGTTAGAGCAGTGGCACTCTTGGCAATTGCAGTATTTTAGCATGACAAAAAGTTATTTTGAGTGCCGTTATCATGGCAAACCTCCTTTTGTGTGTTTGTGTGCGTGTCTGTATGTGAGGAGGGTGATTCTAATATTCTGTCTTCCTTGTGTATGTAAATGAGTTGTGCGCAAAACAACAAACGTTAGAAACACCTTTCGGTATGATGCAGTCTAATCCCACTCCACTGAGCAGAGCCCCAGTGGGACTGAAGGATACAGAATATAGAATATAAAACAGATGTACATGCTGATACAGCTATTGTTTGTTAGTGAACAATACAATGATAATGGTCATGATCATGATATAAATTACACTAGCACGTCAAGCCTATGCTTACGATGATAATGCTTACATATTGATGTTTCACAGGTATAATGTTTAGTATTTTAATTTAGCATGCTAACATTTGCTAACTAGTACTAAATACAAAGTACAGCTAAGACTGAACAGTCATGCATCCATTTCTTTATGTTTATCCGGGGTTGTGTTGCGGTGGCAGCAGGTTTAGCAGGGCTAACCCTAACCCAGACGTCCCTCTCCCTGGCAATGCATTCCAGCTCCTCCTGGAGGATCTTGAGGCATTTCCAAGCCAGATGGGCTATATACTACCGCCAGCAAGTTCTGGGTCTGCCCTACGGTCTTCTGCCAATTTGACGTGCCCGGAACACCACCAAAGGAAAGTGCCTAAGGAGGCACCTGCCTAAACCACCTCAATTGGCTCCTTTTGACACAAGAAGCAGCAGTTCTACTCTGAGCCCTGGATGTCCGAGCTCCTCATCCAAACTCTAAGGCTGAGCCCAGCCAACTATTTCAGCTGCTTGTATCCATGACCTCAGACTTAAGGTGCTGACTCACTGATTCCAATTCTTCATGACTTTATCAGTCAGTATATTCCTTGTGACTTCTTATCATTGTTTTCTGTTTCTGATTTAATTAGAGTTAAATCAGTTAAAAAAATAATAATAATTAAAAATAAACATGTATTGAGGTTTTTGGGTACAAAAGGATACAATTCCCCAATTTATTGAGTCCATGTTTGGGCCACTGCTCTCCTGGTAAGATGATGTTCAAAGTCAAATCATAATAATACATAAACATACAAATACATAATACACAATTTCATAATGAAATGTTTTATGACTGCCAAATTAAATATTTATGTTCCACAAAATACTTTATAAATATTTGCTGTATTATTTTTTAAAAATAAAATAGTGTGTCAATCGTATGACTGACATGTCGTCAGAGCATGATCAAGACCTGGTGTGAGTGTGTGGAAAAACCACAAATGGAACTTATTTTTGAGGCTGCGGAGGGTTATAATAATAATAATAATAATAATAATAATAATAATAATAATGAGAAGAAGAAGAAGAAGAAGAAGAAGAAGAAGAAGAAGAAGAAGAATCTGTTTTTAATAATAATGATCTGTTTTATCATATTAATTACATTACTAATGTTTTGAGAAGAAATAAGTTGGCATTATAATGTAGTGGTTGGTAGTCCTTGTATGTAAAATATGTTGCTGCGATGAGCATTCAAAAGGTATAAAAATAATATATATACATGTATATATATATATATATATATATATATATATATATATATATATATATATATATTTTTTTTTTTTTTCCAAAACAGCTGTTTTGTGCAAGTAAAAAATAAACCCAGCAGTGAGTGAAATAATGATGACGGAAGAAATTATTGGGAGAGTAGACTGTATGTATGTACTTATGACCAAAGCTTATTGTCTTTATTCAAGCTTTTTCAGTCACACAAACCCTTTAAATATCAGTTTAACTGTTTGGACCCCTTACATTTAAAGTTGTCAGTAGCTTCAGGCTCTCCAGTTCGAGCTGAAAGTATTTCACTAAAGGTAAAAGCTTTGACATTAAACGGCTGATAACTTTGGATATAACTTTCAGCAGAATAATTAAAAAAACTTACTTTATGTTCCTGCAGTATACCTTTGAGTTACCATCGCATTATAAAATTTGTTTTGATTCTCCAGCATTTGTGCATTTAACTCTGTCTTAAGATCAGCCATCCTCCTCTTGATTAGCCTCCAGGTCACACTGAGTGCATCAATCATAAAGGCAGAATGGGATAAAAAAAAACTTACACTTTAACTGTATACACACACACACAAACACACACACGCATACTGTGTATCCAATTTGAGACAGATCTCATCATATTGGTTCAAAATTGCAACTGCAAGAACATTTTATTGACATCTCTATGGACTCCTTGACATAAGGCTGCAGTGTTAAGGGTTAGATGTAATGAGGAGAGTACTTCAAGGAGAGTCCCCAGATTATATTGTGAGTCCTTCCTTCTCACCAGTTCTGTCATATGCTACACTGCTCTTTGACATTTTAAAGCGGTTTGTCAACTTTAATCACAGAACTGTACAGAAATCCAGCTGAAAGATTCTCTCTTCCAATGGTTTTGTGTACATGACTGCTTGTGGGTATACAGTAAGTCAATCAGCTCCTCACCTCATTTTCCTCACTGAAATCGTCAGCTGGACTGAAAGCCACTAATACTGAATTTAGTAATGTTACCTTAGCTGCTTCAAGTATAAGCTAACTAAGATCCTTGTCAGGGCACCAAGACCTCCAGCTAACCCCAAACACACAAATAAACAAAGTTTTATGTACACCACTGCTGGGACCAGTACTAATAATGCTATCACTAATGTAGTCTGTCTCTATCAGTTTCATAGACAGCTAGAGCCAATAATACACTCCTGGGATGAGGTTCAAGCACTTCTTCCAAACATATAACTTCTTTCTATCAATTAACCTTTAAGTTTTCTCTGCCTTCACACACACATTAATGGACGATTGAGAAGGGGTGTGTATAAAAGCAAAGAAGTGTGGAGGGGCAGTCTGCATTTCCTGAGCTGAAATAATCAATAGTCTATGCATATTCTGATCAGAGTCCTCAAGCCTGAGAAAAATATCAACATTTAGTCTACAAGAGCAGCTTGCAACTGAAGAGACGAGAAAGAAACGAAACAAACCCATATCACAAGAGACAGAGAGAAAGAGGAAGAGGGAAAGGAAATGCAGGACTTGAGAAGACGATGGAAGAAAAATGCTGAAGGAGGCGCAATGCTTTCATCCCACATCACTTCAGGTTCTAGTTTTCAGTATGAACTCCAATCCAGATATTCATGAAAAACCAACAAAACTGACCGAACACCCTTTTTCTATTTCTGTATTTTCCCTTTAAAATATTAAAACTACAAGAAAAGACAGACGCTAAACCACAGAAGGACAGAATCAATGTACCTGAAGGGAACTTTTAGAAAGAAATAACTGACTGAGCAGCTTGTTCGCACAGTGAATATACAGTTGTAGACAAGTCCACAACTACTTGAATGGGACCCGACTGCAATAGTTTCAACATTTTGGGAAATATGCTTTATACAATTCTTGCAGGGTATTATAAGAAGGTCGATACCACTCTCATGTCTGTGCATTAACTGTGGCGCTGAAGCCGGGAATTGATTGATTTAGCTTAGCATAAAGACTGGAAGCACAGGAAAACAGCTAACCTGGCTCTCTGTGAAAGTTAAAAAAGCATAAGGAGTTACATGCTAGAACCATTTCTTGCCTGAGCCAAAAATTGTATGGATTACAATATAACACTGATGCTATTGAAAAAGTTGCTAAATTTGTTGCTAGTTGCTTTTTAGAAACAAAGTCGCTACTGGCTCAATCCCACCAGGCAAGGCTGCAATGATGTAAGTATGATCCCACCAGATGTGCTTTCAGAAGCAATCCAGAAACAGTTTGCATTGGTGTACATAATATAGCTACTATTAAAGAATGGCAGAATAAATATACCACTTTTTAAACTGCCATCATCATCATCAACAGCGATAGATGTACAGTATGGTCCCACTAATTGCCTTTTCAAATATGAATACATAAACAATAGAAAACATGTCTAAATTCAACATTGATTTATCTGTACATGTATCAATCAGCGAGTCTTTATAATATGAGTCAAAGACTGTCATGCTGAAGAGAAAGTTAGCGTATTCTAAAGATTAAATTCTAAAGTGTTCCAGGAGGTAGTAACTGGCAACAAAAATAGGGTGTCAAACACTGAAACAATTGTGCCCAATCCTGATAAAATCACGTGTGATGCATGCCCATCCTTGTACATGTTCTTGTGCGTGAACATACAGTACATTTCTGGATCCCAGTTCGGGGGTTTAAATATATATATGGTCACCCTACTGTAGCTTCATATTTAGTGTACAGACATGAGAGTTGATTTTCTCAGCTAACATGTGAGAGGATAATAAAGAGTCTACAAAACATTTACATAACCATGATTTCCCAAGTAGTAGGCATAATGTCTCACAACCTCAGTCACCAACTAAAATGCAACAGTAAACATTCAACTTGTGCAAGCAAAGCTATTTACTGTATTCTTTTTTCAAACTTCTACCAGGAAGAATTAAAAATCCCTCCATTGGAATCATCCTGTTGTTTCCTCGAATATAAGATACCCCCCTAACATTCAGAAATATCTTTGCCACAACATTAACGTGAATTTATGCTGACATAGGTTTTGTTTTTTTTTTTATCTAAACAAGGTTTACAGACGGATATTAATGTTCTTATGCCACTTTGCAAAATTCAATTGCTGTGATAGATCACCTTTACTGAATGAATCAGAAGTCTCCACAGTTTGGAATCGATTGGGGCTGAGTAAGCCCAAGAGGTTTAGCATGTGTTTATTCATGCTACAACTGACATTAAAGGGAGGAACCGCTTCTAAACCGTGATTAATCTGCTGGTGAAGTCAGTATCAAATAAATGCATGAAGTCAATAAATGCAGTGATTTACCCATGTTTTTTTTTTTGTTTTTTTAGCATTTTATAATTTGTTTCAAATGTATCTACACAAATTCAGATTCCATAAAAGTCAGTCTGTTATGAAGTTTGGGTAATACCTTGATTTAACAGACATTGTTCCAAATTACCATTTTGTGACACCAGTTCCAGAAAGATGACAAGTAACATCAGGGATCACAGTCCCACAGCGTTCCAAATTGTGTCCATCAGAGTGCCCTTCTTCTTCTTCTTGTGCTTCTTCTTCTTCTTCTTCTTCTTCTTCTTCTTGTCCTACATTCAGAGTTGTTCAGAAACATAGATCAGAGTGCTGAGCGTGGGCAGCTGCAATGAGCTTCTATATGCATAGCTGGCACCACGCTGCAATGAGCACATGCTGCTTCTTACAAGAACATTCTTCAAATTCTAAATGCCTGCACAGCCAAACAGTAGACCTACTGCTCCTGCTAGTAATATACATGCAATTAAACCCTTTAGCCTGTGACTGCAAAGTCTTTCTTTTTTTGCAGCACATTACAGTTATGCATCAAGTCCACATGCTACTGTACAGACTTGTAAATTAGGCATTTACAGCTCATAGTTTCCAATCTCTCACCTGCTACTACAGTGTTGTAGTAGAATTTACTTAGAAGAGCAATTTACTTAGAAGAGCAATGTTTAAAATGACTGGAATTAATGTCAAACATTATGCCAAACATATCTATAGCTGTTGTGTTACAGGGATATTAACTGAAATTAGCATGCTAACCAGCTAGCTCGGCCCATATTTTCTAGTAATACCGCCTGTTGTGGAGAAATTGCTGAAGTCAAAGGTCAGTGGTGAGATCAGGAGGGAAGAAAGTGTTCAGGAGCCTCTGATATCTTATGCTGTAATATTTATTGACGCTTGATCAAGGAGAATTAGAGACACTCTCAAAGTACATCAGAAGTGCCTAAGTCAGTCTCACATTCTGCCCAACTCATCCTGGTGGATAGACTTTAAACCCCAAGATAACACCACAAATACTATACGCCCAGAATTAGCCAAAGAGAATGTTTTTACTCATGCAGGTGTCATTGTCAGCATATTCTAGTCTGGAGACACAGATGTCTGTTTACGCAGATTGGAACGTCACAGCAAGCTATCTATTATGTCTAGGAAGGCAGCAATAGGTCTCTTCGACCCTGACCACCACAGTGTTGAGATAGACTGGCACCTACTGTTCTCACCCAAAGCCAAAAAACTAATACTGCCGAGGACCTCAAGGCCCACACGTGACCTCGTGTAACCTACCATACCATTGGTCTGCTGGTGCCAGAGCACTGGGAAGAGCAGCGGGTTCTGAAGCTAATTTGATGTAGTGGCCAAACTGTAATGACATGACATCCATAGCATCTGTCACATGACACACAGGGGCCCCAAAAGACTTATCCCCATACACCTGCATTGTGAAAGAAGTGGCTGTACAACAGTGAATACAAATGACTCGTTTCAATATCAGAATTTAAGCAGTTCAATTCAAGAACGTTTGAAAGTGTAGAAGAGCTGCATGGTTACATCACTTCATCTCCATTCCAACAGAAATCTCTAGTGCAATGGTCTATGGGCCCCGCAATATGGAGTCATGTGGAAGATTCTATTACACAGGTCACTAATAAAGACCACGGTCCTGGTTCAGACCCATTCTCTGTCCTGTCTGGAGCCAGAGCCGGAAACGACATATCACTGAGTTTTATTCAGTTTTGGTGGAGATTACATTTTGACCAGCAACTCTTTTTTTCTGACAGTGTTTCTACATCGCTACTCGTTTGCCTATCGCTCCTCATTTGCCCAAGGAAGGTTGGCACCGAAAAACGTCTTTTAATCCGGAAGATTGCAGCCAAGTCAGCCAATAACTTAAACATGATGATGCTGCGGACCTGAACATGAGGAAATTTTCTCTCTCCAGACCTCCAGAAATCAGGAGCTCTATTAGGATGAACAGAGCCCCACCTCCAACGCTGTAACCAGTTCTCTTCACATTTTTTTTTAAACTTTTGAAATCAAAGGTGGATTTATCTTCACTCTCTCCTCAACATGTTTGCTGTCTGCTGAAACGGAGGTGCAGACATACACTGTTGTGATTGTAGTCGTCTGTGGCCACCGCCCGCTCTGTGAAGTAAGAGAGGAAGTTGGACTACCTGGTAAGGTATGGGTACCCACTAGCAGCAGTGGTTAAACCTGTACTTAAGAAATCATACCTTGATCCAGAGTCTTAAATAATTAAACCAGTCTCCAATCTTACATTCAGCAACTTTGAGCCCACAGTAATCTTTTTTTAACCCTCTGCCTTCAGAGCCAGTCACTCCCACTGATACTGCACTTACTAAAGTAGTAAATGACCTTCTGCCTACTATGGATTCAGATTCTACCTCAGAGCATCTATTACTGGACATCCACTTGAGCATAAGCGTAGATTTAAGGGTGTGCTTTAATGTGATGTGTTCCTGTGCTCACTCCGCAAACATGAATCAATGCACGAAGAGAGAACAAACATATCACATCTGGTCAGCCGCTCTCCACAGGTAGGTGATAACTCGTGCACGATGAAATGTTTATTATTAGTGCATTATGAAGCTCTAATGATCCAGGTTGTCTATCTGCATTACATAGTTAATTTGTTATCCAACTCTAGTATTAAATGCCACATTACTAACTCACCTGTGCAGTCTGGTGGATGGAGAGGTGTAGTAGAGGATGTGGCAATGCTAATCCAGCAGCATGTGCACTTGCAGTATTTTGGTCACTGTCACAACCAGCTGACAGAAATGTTAGCATTAATGTATGTCAGTCAGTCAGAAGAAAGATTAATGACTGATTCATAACAGTCTATACTGCCACCCTTTTCCTTTCTCTCATGACTTCTTCACAGCCCTCTGCACTAAAGAAGTAAAAAAGTACCAAGTGCCTGCCAAATCATGGGAGAGGGGACGGGGTCAGGATTTCTTCTTTAGAGATTTAGTTTGGTTCTTTTTGGCGTCCTGTTTTCTTTGATTTGTAGTTTGTGGTTTGTATGTTCCCCTTTGTGTTTAGTCAGGTCAGTTTAGTCTGCAGTGCCTCAAACGTCCACTTGAGGCTGGCTGCAGAAGTGAGTCAGTCTCCATAAGTCCCCATTAAAATGTCCAGCTTCACAGCAGAAATAAACATGTTTACAACCTGGTACAAAAAAACAGTTTTGGTCTCTGTGACTGAGCTTCACAACAGCTCCTCAGAAGCCTGTGTGTGTGTGTGTGAGGGAGAGAGGGAGAGGGAGAGAAAGAGAGAGAGAGAGAGAGAGGGGCAATATGTTCCCTCTCCTGAAGGGCATACTATTCTTTGGCTGGTTTCATCTCCTAAGTGATGTCACCATCCTCTCTCCATTTAATCTCTGCCTCTCTCTACATCTCTACGTCTTTTTCTCTCTCTTTCTTTCTCAATCTCTCTTCCAAGCCAACACCTTTAACACCTCAGCTATCACCTCTTATCACTGAAAAACTGTCATAAAGAGAGTGTGGGATAATATCAGAGTATTTCTTGCTCATACACATCACTCTCTATCTCCTGTATGCCGTGTGTTATCTTGTTCACACACTCATCTATCTTCTGGCTATTTTTGTCTTCTTTTTGCTCCCTATGGCTCATTTTCCCTTCCCTCCACCTTATTTTTTCAACTCACTCATTCCTTTGGCCTCTCTTTCTCTTGTAAAAAGCGCTTAAGTTGAGTTAAATCATTACACCTCTCTCTTTGTGTTTCTTTTCTCCTTGACCCCAAAGTGGTTTCCTCTTGATTTCTCAGATCAGCATTTTATCCTCCGATGTTATTCGGTTCCCTTTTGTGAGGGGCAGGGGTGGGGTTGAAGTGCCAAGCCCACAATCCCTCACTATAGGGGTTGGGGGTTGCAAAGGGGGACTTCGTCATCAGTGGACTGTCCTTCAAGAATCACCTCCTCCTCAGAACCTGAGTCAGCACCAGACCACCTTTAGAGAGAAAGGTATTAATGGACTTTGTTCATTTCAGACCACTTCATACCAACAAGCCAAAACGCAGGGTGACACATAAAGATATGCACAAACATACACAGAACCGTATACACACTCAAACTAAGTAGCACTCCACTAAAGCACATTCTACAGTACCTGGGCTGATCAATCACAGCCCTTCACAATGAGCTCACTTATACTTTTCTATAGGGCAGCAAGGACCAGCAGCAGATGAATTAAACATGCACGCCCTCACAATGGACACAAAAGACTGGCACAAGCATAACCATTAACACTGAATCAATTATCAGACAGCAAATTCCCAGATTTGGTACATCCAAGGACATTTACGTGATTTGGCCACACTTTTCCCTGGCACGGGATTTTAAAACAGCCACCATTATTTTAATCACTTTGGTTGTAAACGTTCATAAAATCTGCAAACATGTAGTGTTAGCATTTCCATTCCTGCTGTATGTTTCATAGTGGTAGCAACAATGTTACAGTGTTCAGCAATGTTAGCAGCCTGGCTGTCAGGATGGTAATGTTGGTTTCTGGGTGAGTCGTTCCATTTGGGCCACATTGAAATATCTCAACAACTACCAGATGGATTTCTCTGAAACTTTGTACAGATGTTCGTGATAAATTGCACTGACTTTGCTGATCCTGACATTTTGTCAAAGTTTTTACTCACCACTGAAACATCACAAGATGGATTGGCTCAAATTTTTTGTATAGACAGTCATGGTGTCCAGATGACTAATGACTTTGGAGATCACCTGACTTTTCCTAGGAATGCAATGGTGTGTTTGTTTGCGATACAATTTTGTACAGATGTTTATTCTACCCACAGGATGAATTCTTCAAGTAAAATCACTTCGGTGATTGCTTAAAGCAGCGGTATGTTTTCTATCATAAAATAACATATATGAAATCATTTTGATGATATACTGATGTGTAATCAGGTGAATGGTGTCTCTGTCATTCATACGTACGGCTGTTTCTGGACTATGTAACTTTATGCTCGTGGGACAAGTCATGTATCAGCAAGTATTTAGCTTATTTTGGTGGCACTGGATCATATTTTATGTTTTGTAAACTGCTGCCAACTGTAGCTGCTGCTGTTAGCTAATTTTAACTCAGTTTGTTAGCTGTGTTGCCCAGACTGAGCTCAGGGCACCAGGGGAGTGTTAATGCTTACACTAGTACAACATGCATTTTGGACCACCTGGAGGAGGAGGTTTTCAGGTCTGAGGTAGGGGGATGGAGGTAGAAACTGACACAAATGGGCACCAGGTAAACCTGGGACTGACTTTTAGTTGTTCGCAAGAGCTTGGTGAAATAAAAGGTTGAAAGACAGCTGGGCTTCTTGCTGTTGGACTAGTAAGTAATATTAGCTGGCTGCTATGCCTACTGCTGCTGCTGCTGATGATGGTGATGATGATAATCAACCTGCCTCTACTTTAACATACAATCAACATTTTTGCCCAGTTTTAGATTAGCCAGGAGGCAGCAGAGGCAGCAGAGGCAAGACTGCTAACATGGTGTTGGCCAGAGCCACCACACTGAACTTCACAATGGCTCCTCAGAAACCTGTGGGTGACGTCATAGATACAACGTCCATTCTGTACACCTCATTGTAACCCACATTTATCTCAACTTCCCCTTGAATACATACTTTATACTTCATTTCATTTTAAGAATTTAGTTTCTCAAAAGTGGAGACATGCAGTTTGGAAAAGAACTCACATCTGTTCAAGAAACATTGCTCTTATTGACATAGCAATAGATTTACCTTCACCTCTGACCTCTGTGGCGGGAATGGGAAAACACATGTGGACACTGTACATCAAGAAAGTGTCTCAGCAAGCTGCTGGGCTCCATTGATTTTTAATCTCCTAAAGCACTGTGTCATTATTGCAATAAAAACAAGCGTCCCCTTTTCCTTGATGATCTTTCTAATGTTTATTGACACTAAAGGCAGATTGAGTTTGTGTGGCTTTCAGTGTCCCCTCAGCTCGTCACACTGTGCCCGTTGGTGTTATTCTATTAGATGGATGGATGGAATATCACTTCAATGTGCACACGCACACATAAAAACACATTCACCTCCACTCACTGCTCAACACATACGCACTCATATGCACCGGTACGCTGCTCTCTCTCGATGTGGCCGACCTCTGCTTTGCTCCCCAGCCCCTCAGCGGTGAGAGCCCAGCTCCTGCCAGCAGCAGCACTTTAGGGTTAATAAATGAAGCCCAAATGGGTTTGACCTCCAGAAGAGACACAAAGCCATGAAAAATGGCACTTTGACACAGCACGGATACAGGGCCTATCACCGTATGCCGACCTTGATATTTTAACCAAGTGCTTTGTGAACCGTAATTGACTTTCCCTCTAAAATCCATCCTCTCCTAACAATCAGATCCTTCACATGCTTCCTCTCACCCTGCCTCTCCCTCTGCGTCTCATATGCTGGAGAAACCAGATTGATGTTACTGTTCATACTAATGTTGTCATGCACTATACAGGCCACTACATATATCAAACCCTGAGGGGGAGGCACATAGGAAGCCCATGTGTCAAAACAGTGTGAGGCTTTCAGTTCACACCTTAGCTTTTTTACATTCTGGAGCCAATGATGAAGAGTGAATCAAATCATTTAGGAGGATAGAATAGAAGACAATAATATTGATATTTTCTGTAAAGGTAAGGGAGGAAGCGTTGAATCATTTTACTGGTATGTTTATTTGTTCACATTGTCATTCAAACACACACAGTAAGTTGCTAGTTGGTGCCCTTTTATTCAGTTCAGTATATATTAATCAAATCAAATCAAGTCAAATTTTATTTGTATAGCCCAAAGTCACAAAGTACATTTGCCTCTTTACAATCAGTACAGGGAGTGACACCCTCTGTCCTTAGACCCTCGGTTCGAGTGAGGAAAAACTTGCCCACAAAAAACCCTTTTAACAGGGAAAAAAGGTGGAAGAAACCTCAGGAAGAGCCACAGAGGAGGGATCCCTCTCCCAGGACGGACAGACGTGCAATAGATGTCACGTGTACAGAACAAATCAACACAAACATATTGTACAATTACAATGAATGATAAAATGACAATGAATTACAATGAATGATAAAACGATAATGAATTACAATGAGTGATAAAACGATAATGAATTACAATGAATGATAAAATGATTACAGTAGCAGTGGAACCTGTGATAGAGATAGAGAGACACAGATGCACAGCAGCAGCAAATCATTAATTAACTATAAACTGTAATGGAGATATGGTAGCAATAATGACAGTAATAATATATGTAGTGGACGTCATGCAGGACCACAGCAGCAGCCACGATCCATGAGAACCTGCTGGACGAGAGAGCACAGAAACTCCAGGGAAGAAGTTTAGTTAGTAACATGCATTAATGAGACATGTATGTTTACAGATGGTGGTGGTAATGGTGATGGAGGGAGAGAGAGAGAGAGAGAGAGAGAGAGGGAGAGAGAGTTTTCAGTAAAGGGAGATGTGACTGCACCTTCAACCAATACCGTGCCTGACTAGGCATAACCCTGAAAGAGACAGACAAAGACAGAGAGAGAGAGAGAGAGGGGAGGGATGGGGAGTCCCCTGCAGTCTA
This sequence comes from Miichthys miiuy, assembly GCA_036365135.1. Taxonomy (NCBI): domain Eukaryota; kingdom Metazoa; phylum Chordata; class Actinopteri; family Sciaenidae; genus Miichthys; species Miichthys miiuy. The sequence goes on along the minus strand of CM071606.1, from coordinate 28,657,750 downwards.
GTCCTATGGCAGCATAACTAAGGGATGACCTGAGCCAGCCCTAACTATAAGCTTTATCAAAAAGGAAAGTCTTAAGTCTACTCTTAAAGGTGTTGGCTGTGTCTGCCTCCAGAACCCAGAATGGTAGTTTGGCCTATAAAGTCTCATTTTGTAAAGGGCTGATTTAGTGTTCCACTTTCATTACATTGAAGACACATTAAAACAGAGTCTACAGCCAGGCTAGCACCTCTGCGAGGTTCTACTCATTTTTTTGTTTGTTTGTTTGTTTTTCAGGTATTTGGTCATAAACTAAAGTAAAGACAATTTTTTAAAATACAGAAATATATTGTAATGTTGGGCTGTCACTATCAGATTTTCACTCTAGCATGGCCAAAACAATTTACAATAATATTATCAATAGAAAATGTAAAAAAACAAACAAACAGTGTTTTGTCTCTTCTTTAGCAAATAAATTACACTCAAAATATGAGTGTAGGGGGTGTCGATTAGCTCAGTTGGTAGAGCATCCGCCCTATGTACAAAGGCTCAGTCCAGAGTTCGAATCTGACCTGTGGCCCTTTGCTGCATGTCGTTCCCCCATCTCTCTCTCCCCACATTCCTGTCACTCTTCAAGCTGTCTCTGCCAAAAAAAAGAGTGTGGGAGGTGGAAAGAAACAAACTAGTTACACTGACTGGGTGTCAAGTGGAGGCTACAGACAAAGAAGATCATTTGTAACCATTTTTACAGGCTGGTGAGTGGCACCTGCAGCAGAGTTGTCACATCATTGTGTTTCTGTGCCTTTTTAGGTCCAGTGTGTAAGGTTTAGGAGTAATTATTAGCAGGAATGGAATACAATGTTCATTAGTGTATAATCACTGTATAATCACCTGAAATTAAGAATTGTGTTTTTGTTGTCTTAAAATGAGCCCTCTATATCTACAGTGAGAGCGGGGCCTCTTCCAGAGAGTCCGCCATGTTGAATAGCCATTTTTCTACAGTAGCTCAGAACAGACAAACCAATCTGAGTTTTTTTTTTTTGAAAGGAAAGGATGAGGTGTGGGAGTGTACTCAGTTGGTTTTAATCTGCAGCTTCATCGCTAGGTGCCACTAAATCATACACACTGGACCTTTAAGGTCTTTAAGCATTTTGTGGCATCTAGTGGTGTAAGTTGCTGATTGCAACCCTGTCACCTCACCCTCTACTTCCCAGTGTGAACGAGAAACTACAGTGGCCACAAAAAGCACAGCGAACTACAGAGGAGAAATGGAAAATCACATTTCTGCTATATTCTGTCATGATGTAATATGTACTTTATATTGACTATATGATGACCCTTTCACCATGAGTTAAAAAGGACTCAATTGGTCAAGGACGCTGGTGATTCAGTAAACAGTTTGAGTTTTATTGGCCATGGGTTGGTTAGGACAGGGTCAACAGTAAGTACAGTACATTCAAATGAAATGTGCCAGATGAAAAACAGGTTAGCATAAGAGCACTAGCAACTAACAACAGCACTAGAGATAAAAGACTAAATAGAATGAAAAATAAAAATGTAAATAAAGAATTACATAAATAAAATATAACACTTTATGAGGAGTGTTTAAAAAGTGATTGCTGTGAAGTATCACTATAGAAATAGAATATGTACAAATGTACTATACAAGTATATATGTAAGTCTGTAGAAATAAAAAAAAAGCATCACTATATGAATAAATATTACCATACTGTATGAACACAATAGACTGAGGTCATCATGAAGGTTCTGTGTTAAAATGGACTGAACACTTACATCTGAATAATGTGAGCTAGCAGCGTTTCAGCAGAGTCACTGAGCGTGGTCATATATTGAAGACAGTTGACTGACTGGATGTCACTAACAGAGACGAGTGCAGCACAGAGAGCAGAGAGGCTGATCAGTAATGACACTGTTATGTGTTTTATCTCATTAACCAAGCAACGCCGTCAGACTCTGTAACTAGCCAGCGTTAGATGGTGTTTCTACTGCTCCTCCACAGTCCAGGTGACTTCTTCTCGCATTGGTATATTTAGGCATAATGAAAGACAGGAACACCTTATAAAAATTTGATACTTCTAAACTCAACATGAGCTATTTAGATAAAGCTTAATTCCTCTCATGCAAACATCCACTGGGTCATAACGGTGGCTGTGAGGCTCCTAATAGGCTTTGTTATCGAGGCAGGATGGATGATGATGGTTACTGTTTCACACTGGAACACAGCTAGGGCATGGAGGGGGCAATAATTCTCATGATAATTGGCTTAATACCTGTCATGATATCCCCTATTACCACAGCAGTAAATAGAGGAGAGGTAGGAATTATCGTTGTTAATTAGAAAACATGTAGATCAGCAGCATGAAGAGGAACTGTATATCTCAGCTTATTGCTGAGCAGAGATCACCTTTATTGTTATAGGCATATGAATGTATCTGGCCTTTGTGTGTGTGTGTGTGTGTGTGTGTGTGTGTGTGTCATACCAAGAAGGTATATGATTTTATGTGTTGTTATGTACATCTGTGTTTATCTGCATTCAAATATTCTGATATGTGTGCGTGCACCTTTGAATTACTGCGCGCATACGAGCTGTGGTTCCATGTTTGCGCGCAGCAGATTTGTGTAAGTGTGTGTTGGAGTGTGTACATGTATGTGTGTGTGTCTTACCGAGCAGGTGTGCGTGAGAATGTGACACGATGTCTGTCCCCTGTCCTCTTCCCTTTTCTGGGCTGGTTACTCAGGGGGCAGCTATAAAAGGAAAGGGCTCTGTCAGCCTGTGATGTAGCTGGCCGTGTGCTACACACACACACACACACACACACACACACACACACACCACACACACACATACAAAAGCTAAGGATAAGGCAGCAAGAGGATATGGGCCAAAGGGCCAGCTGAGTTTACTAAACTTTCACAGGAGACTAAAATAGGTCTGTCAATTTGTGGGGTTATAGCATCTCTGTGAATGTGTGAGGGTGTAAAAGAGAAAGAGCCTGGTGGGTCTGTTTAATTTTCTCATCTTACACATGAAGGATGAGCAGCAGACAGGCTGAACGGCTGCGATTTCGGGACTTTGACATCAAAGTTGAGTAGAGAGAGCTGAGAGACAAGGGGGAAGAAAAGAGAGTGTAAAAAAAAAAGAGATGTTTGAAAAAAGGGAGAATAAACAAGAAGCAAAGGGGTGAATGAATGGACGTGTTAAAGTCAGGAAACAAGAAAGAAAACATGAAGCACTCTTTTGGGGGAGGCCAGCAAAGGAGTGAGGGGGAGTAAGAGAGGGAGGGATGACATGGAGCCATTGAGGGAGTAACAGGTTACAGGGTGGCTGTTATCAGCCAAGTGATTGCTGTTAAATTGACTTTTGTTCCCCTGGCTGTGATGAGACAGAGTGGATGTCCCCACCTTCTTTCTTCTTCACTTCTCTCTAGCTCTTTTTTCTCCTTTCCTCCTCTCACCCTCAACATCCTCACCCTCGTCTTCCTCCCCCCTTCTTCCCCTTCCTGTCGGTATTCCACATTAGGTCTTTGGGGAGGCCAATCACTCATGCATGAGGAAGACAGGTTGACTGATACCAGACCTTCAGCAGCCACCCCCGACACGCACACACACACGCACACACACACACAGCACCTTCCCCTCAGAATGTTAATGCTTCGGTCTTGCTGCTAACGTTTGCATGTGCCAAGGAGGAAGAGGGTTGAGAGGGTTGAGCACAAAGCAAACTGCTTCCTGATAATGCCGATGTGACCTTGTCCCCAGGTGAGTTTGTGCCACACAAACTACAATTCAATGCAGTGATGGGGAAAAATGGGAAGTGTGTGCATCACCATCTCGATCAACCAAATAGAAAGATTTCATTACCACTTTCCACACAGTTCAATTTCCAGCTACACCACTCTTCTGTTATTGCAGTGAAAAATGTATTACACCACTGTCAATACATGCAGGGGGAGACACACAGCTACACCCTCAAATACTACTCCAGTTTGTCAGAAACAGGGCTACAGCAGTTTAAGACTACACATAATCTGTATTGTGGTATTCATGATGTATGTTTCCGGTGTGTGAATATCATTAAAATGTTCTTTCCTGAAAGGTGCATAGTCAGTGGAATAGACAAGGTAAAACAGAATGACTCTAAAACAGCTGACAGATCATTCTGTACAGCACATTGCTGCCACCATGGCAGTAAAACCATTTGAGCAGTTTTTCACAATAATGACAACAATTTTTCACTCACATGCAAGACCTGTTTCACGTTATGACAAGATCTGCTTCATGTTATAACAGTATATTTGTCTGATATCACTAAACTTCATTATTACGGTCAAATCCAAACAGGACACGTCATCAAACACTACACTTTTTTGCTTTTCCCATCACAAACTTCACATTTTAGTTATCTGGATATATCCACATTTTTGAGAATATGCACCATCTTTGCATGTGCGTGAATTTACTTCTATAAACTGCACGCGGCAGCTTCTGACAATAAGTAGGCTTTTTACTGGCAGCTTATCCAATCATTATCATCTACATTTATTAGTATGTGACAACACATCTCATAAATGTTAATGGCGATTATTAACAGTGTGTGGATTCATGTAAACTAGTTATTGTCAAATCAAAGTTTATTGTGGACCAATATCACGAAGCATGTCTTAAAGAGCTGTGCATGAAATAAACAATGATGAACAATATTAAGGCAGATTAAATGAGGTTGAGAGCTGACAGCTGACTTTCTGTAACAATGATTTGTTCATAACATTTGACTGTGTTTATGACGTAACAAAATGAAGTGATTTGTTGACATAGATGTTTTATTAAAAGATGAAAAGATGGCATTAAAATAAGACTTTGTGTTTGCATAAACACTGTTTGACAGTTTAAATATCAGTTCTCCTTAAGTGTGAGAGCACTTCAGGAGCGTAAAGAGACAAAGCTGTGGCTGTTTATTTCAACTCCAGTGTAATAATGTTGACTAAGTTCTACAAAAGCATGGAAGATTACCATATAAAAAAATATTATTGTAATTCATATGAGCACAAAATTACAATACAATGAAGCTGTTAGTGTTGTCATAACCACCTCAGAGACCATATGTATGCAAGCAAAGATAACTCCACAGCTGACCGCACAAGCAGCACCAAACATACAAATACAGACAAACAGCAACAAAGACAGAAGAAACGCTGAGTAAGTAAGAAAAGTTTGCCAATTCTCGCTGTCACTTCCATCATCGCTCCGTGAATCTGCGACTCATTTATAATCTCAGCTCCTCCGTTAATAATCACTGAGGGGGACGCGGCTGTAACGTTTCTTAAGGAAAAAGCAGATTTTGACGTTGCCGTTCTCCACGAGATGAGTCGCTCACACCGGGAGGCTGTACCACAGCCAGTTGGGACAGATCTCCTGCAATGCAGTAAACAGCCGATGCAGATATATACTGCCCCAGTAGCATGCGCACACACATAAACACACACACAAGTATGAGCACATGCACACAGCAGCATACACTTAATCACTGCATATGCATCATTCTACATGCAGCCACTAACTCACCTGGAAAACAATGCACATATTTAAGAGACATTCTCATGAAAAGTTGCGAATGCAAACTATTCCTAATAACCGGCTGGTTCAGCTGAATTCAGATATATGGAGGCCACGGCAGACCCCCTCCCCACGGATTCCACTGTATTTCTTCAGCTCACTGGCCTCACTTTATCTAAAAATAATATAGAATGCTATGCATTCTGCTCTTCAATTATTGTGAGCAGAAGTAAAACGCGTGATATAATTTTTTGGTGGATGAATGTTTCTGTTGGGAATAAATGAATTTCAGTGATTTTTATGTTTCCCGTAGAACCTTGTGTTTACAAATCATTCCTGATTTCTGTGCAGATTCAGAGTGACTGTGAAGACGGAGCGATGGAGAGAGAGAGAGAGAGAGAGAGAGAGGTGGAGGAGGAAAGACCTTGGTGGGAAACAGAGGGCGTCCAGGAAAACATCAATGAAACTCAACTGATGAGGGCTAAAACTGAGTGAGAGTGAAAAACCTTGACTTTGACGAAGAGTTGGGCAAAGATATAGAGGACTTCAAAAACAGTGAGAGAGCGAGCGGAGTGAGAGAGTGAGCGAGTGATGTGGAGAGAGAAGGAGAGAGAGAGAGAGTGATAAAGACAGAGATAGATCGGTGACAGGCAGAGAGCATAAATAGACAGGCAGACTGGCAGAGAGAGATTGACAGAGATGGATAGCTGACATGGAGAGAGAGATGTTCATTTGGATGGAGCGTATGTTGGGGTTGGGGTCACTGGCTGTCGTTACTGGCCACAGCCCAGTGTTAGCACTACTAAGTCACGGACAATACCTGAGCTCCCTATAGCATGGGCCCTCCATCCCTGTGTGTTACATGTGCAGAAAAACATTAGTGTAAGCCTGCTGTAAGACTGCTCTAAATCTATACTGGTGCATGGTGGACACTTACTGTACTGTACTGCACAGTCACATGGACACACAGTTTCCACACATCATGGAGTTCAGGAGGTTCTGAGGTGTAGGTTTGCATGTAAACCTGTAGGCAAGCATCAGTTTGATGAAAATGAATGAACCTCTTTTACTCTGTGCGGACATTGGTGTCCTCAACCAACATCAGGCTGCAGCTCAGTTCACCTAAATCACGCTCCACAGTTAGACAAAATTTTGGTGATGTAAAAACTGACATGGACTTTTTCAAAAGGGTCGTTTGACCTCTCAACAAGATATGGAAATGCATAAATTGGGTCTGACTGAGATTATGTGTGGTGATCTTAGTCCTCATAGGAGCCACTTTATTTTAGTAAGACCTTTTTTTAAACATTGGCTCACTGTATAAAATGATCTATTGAGTGACCTCTGGGATAATCACAGCCTCGTGAAACTGTACAAAGACTTAGGGTGTTCGGAGGATGTATGGCTTCCCGACATATATTGACAATAAGGATTGCTCACCATCCAGTCACCCATAACTACAATTCTTCAAATGTCAAACATTTTTGATACCAGATCACAGCATGGACTGTGTATATGGTGTCTTAATGTGGTACTGGAGAGGTTTTAGATTTTAGGGTGGTTTTGTTACAACAATTGTTACATAACATCGAGACATAACAACATAATAGAAACATAATAATCAGCCCTTACACATTCTAAACTTTCTGAATTTGAATAGACACCTAAACAAAACTCATAATGTATTAAACATCTGTTTAATACAGATTTATGCCGATATTCAGATGATGTATACCACTTCTATGCTGTATACTGCTGACATGGTGTCTCCACCTAAAAATTCCCTGTGCCCTAAAAAGACATAAAATGTCAGTTATAGGGAGGGGTGGAGTGGAAGAGGTTCAATTAGTATTGTGAGGGGCTGCTTGTATTGATGCCAATCTTACTAAAGCAATTTCTACTGTCCATATTTGCATAACAGTCATTACTGATATGACATGATGAAAATGATCAGGTAAAGTAGTCCCTATAATAGATACTTTTAGAATAACAATGTTTGAAATGACAATGTTAAAACAATGTGACGTTTAACCCTTCTCTTGGCTTTACCAAACACTACCTGCTCAGCAGTTAGCGACTCGTGACCTGGTGAACATAGTGACAGTGGAGCAGTTAGCATCTAAAGAGACAGATATTTCCCTCAGGAGTTGGCATAGACAAAAAGACGGGGAATATTGGACTTGCATTCATCAGCTTGACACAGACACAACTCAAAATGAATGATAATGTAGCTACGTAACTGCTGGTTGCATGAATAGGCAACAGTTGCTAACAAGTTCTCCAAATCAACTTATGTTGTCAATGTTGGGTTCTTTGTTCTTTAATTTCATTTTCTGCTCCATATACACAAACAGTTGAAAAGCCCTGATTTTGTTTTGGTTGTCTGAAGATATGATGTCGAGTTGGCTCTTTAATGAAGAACAAGTTTGTTTGTGGATGACAAATAAGTAATAGGTTTTACCCCTAAAAGCCAAAAAATCTTAGGCGAATCTGTTTCTTACTTGTTGATATGTTAATAAAGAATACCAGATGTTTTTCATGTTTTAGCCCATGTACAACAAGTTGCAGTGACTTTATATCGCAGCAAGACATTTCCATAATGAACAAAGGGTCTTTGAGGGAAGCTCGACACAGTCTGACATTCACCTAGTCATGTATGAGTTTGAATAAGTGGTGATAGATCAGCGTATCAGAAGTGCGGATTGATGATAACCACTGTGGCACTGTTGTCAGACTAGAGGGGAATGATTTCCTTGGCTGCTACAGTATGATGAAGAGTGGATTCTTTTACTGTTCTCCCCACCACATTCCTCCCTCCCTGTAGACAATACCCTTGGTCCACTTTTCACTAATATCAAGTCATCTGCCAGACACCTAGGCATTCTGTTTGTCTCTCACCTCACCTTTCAATCACATGTTAATAAACTTGTCCAGGCCTGCTTTTTTCAATTATGAACCATATCCAGAGTCAAACCCATGCTCCCACAATCCGACCTAGAAAAAATAATCCATACCTTCATTTTCTCAAAACTGGACTACTGTAATTCACTCCTTTCCTGCGTTTTAGGATTGATTTTAAGATTTTATTGATCACTTTTAAAGTGTGCAAGGGTCTGGCTCCTAAATATATTGCAGACATGCTAACCCCCTATGAGCCAACTCGCAGCCTTAGATCCTCGGGCGGGTCACTTCTGGTTGTTCCAGGGTCGAGGTTAAAAACTAGAGGTGATTGCGCCTTTTCGATCAGGGCCCCTCGACTCTGGAATGACCTGCCCGAGGAGATAAGGCTCGCTGAATCAGTAAATTCCTTTAAATCACTTCTTAAAACTCATTTTTACAGACTGGCCTTTTTGTGATGTCATATATTTTTATTTTTATCTATTTTTATTTAATTTATTTCTATTGATTTATTTATCTCTTTACTCTATTTTTAATTTGTATCTATTCATTTTCTATATTTATTAATTGTCCTTTTATCATTTATTTTATTTTCTTTGATTCTGTCAGTTTGTTGGGTCTACTGCTCTGTAAAGCACTTTGTAAAACTCTGTGTTATATAAATAAAGTAATTATCATTCTTCTTCTTATTATTATTATTATTATTATTATTATTATTATTATTATTATTATTATTATTATTCGTATATGGTGGAAGGAAGCGAGACAGATGAGAATTTGGGTAGCTTGGCTGACTACGCCGCCAAAGCTAGTAGCTCGTGGCTGCCAAAGCTGTTGATGGGGCATCTGTAACAGCTGGATGTCTTCTGGCTTGGTGATGTAGTTGACGTAGAAAGAGGAGATGCATTTTCAGGGTGAGAGGAAGTGGTGTCACAGTTTAAGCTCCATCTTGTATGCTTCCTCCAGCCTAACATGGTAGACTTGACTATGGTACGAGATGTGACAGGAAGGATCAACCTTGGATGGCTTAGTTGAGTTGTCTTCGCTAGTGAACCAGAAAGACGTTTGAAAGGAGCAAGAAGATGTGCTGGATTTTCTCAGAAGGCAGGGATGCTTGTATGCTTGAGATACTGTAGAGTCACAGGTGATTCCAGGAAATTCCAGGAATGTGCAGGCACACTCTGTTTTCTTAGGGAAGAGGGGAACTCTGAGTTCATGAAAAGCTGAATTCATGATGGTGAAATCATATGACAGGGGTGGGGGAAAAGGTGGCGTGATGGTGAGAAAAAACAATCTAAAAGATAGATAAGGTGTGCTTATGTACTTTAGGTGTGGAAATGTTCAAGGTGTGGTCTTTGTTCCTGGACCTAGTTGTAAAACTAGAATTAAATAAAAATAGTGTATTTCCAAAATACACTATTTAAATATATAATATACATACACAATCTTATTTTTTCTATCCAGCAAAGTTCAAATACAGCAATTAAATGGCTATTTTAAATCAAATTAATTGCTAAATGCTGCTCATGTCTGGAGTAAACACACTGTAGACTTTAAAAATCTGCTTACATTGCCATACTATGCAACGTTAATGTAACACTGACAGATATGTATGCAGAGGTTTTATGAAATACACAGATCAACAAGGGTTAAAGATTCTTCTAATGGATTTTTATAATGTGCAGAATGAATAGATGGTGAGAAAAATGTGCATAGCCTGCACCTGAAAATGATTTACAGTTCTATAGGAGCTCATGCTTGATATTTCTCTGATATAGTTCTGTTAAGAAGATGATTAAGAAAGGAATTTCTTAATCATCAGATGTGACTCTTTTTGGCACACACAGTATTTGAGAGTATAAACCTCTTCTGAGGAGTTATATATTACTCATGGCACTTACAGACTTTGTGGAAAAAAGCTGACCAATTACACGTCATCGCTGTGTAAAAACATATCAGAGTGACATACATTAGAAAGCCATTTTTCAAAGTCTAGGCCAGGGTCCAGGCCTGAGTCGCAAAAAGATTTAAAACCATCCTCAAATTATTGTAAAATTAGTATCCAAAGCTATTAGCCGTGTGACGTTGCCAAGACTCTCCAACAAATAACAGGATAAAGAAACACTGTGACACAGTAGGTCACTTCTCTAAAAAAAAAAATGTCAGTGCAATATTTTGTTACATTAACTCATAATGTAGAATCTGCACCGCAGTCAGCAAAAGCAGCGGAGGGGAAACTTGGAGAGAAAATACAGTCCCCCTGAGGAAAAAAAGTTTGAAAATCCCCTGTAATAAAACACAGGAGATGAGTTGATGGGGGAGATGGAGAGGTGAGAGGGAGTGGCGAGGAGGATGAATGAATAGCAGAGCATGATTAAAGTGGAAGTCTTATCACTCATATTCCTCAGTGACTTTAGTTCAAGTTCAAGTTCAAGTTTATTGTCACAGTTACAGTGGAGTGCTTGTGCCCGGCTCTCTCATCCTTTATGCGTACATAAATAAATACAGATCACAACAACCCTCAAAGCCCACATAACAATCCACATAACCACATTCCCAGCACACTAACATGAAACACTGTTTACACAGAATTTACAAAAAGTTATCAGTGCATGTGGAGTGTCAGCTATCCAGCAGTGTAAATGTGACTGAGATGGGTGGTATCACGTTGACGCTCCGTGACATTTTTCAGATGGAAGGCTCACACAGTTGGAACAGTCCATGAGGACGATGGCTGCTGTCCTTAATGATGTTATGGCCTTTATTTTTGCAGCGAGTGTTGTAAATGTCCTGGAGTTCTGGTAATTCTGCACCAGTGATCGTAGCTGTCTTTACAGTGTGTTTTACAGTCGGGAGGCCAGCACACTCTCAATGGTCCGGTTCCCATACTCAAGTTCTTGAGGTACCTCACGGAAGAACAGCCTCTGCTGTGTCTTCTTGAGGACAGTGTGGTGTTGAGGATCATGTGTGTCTGTGGTGTGTGTGTGTGCCCAACACATTTCAAACTGCCAACAATTTCAACAGATGACCCGTTAATGGAAATAGGAGCCTAAAATCCCTCTGGTCTTCCTGAAGTCAACAACGATTTCTTCTCTAATGCTTTTGGCATTGGCTGGCGGGTGTATATAGACAGCAGTTAACCCTCCAGACCCCAGCAGAATTCTAGACTGTTGCAACAGAGCCGTCACTCAAATGAGCATTTTTTTCCTTCTTAATAAACAAACAGAAAGAAACTGACAATCACAAGTTGCTTTCATTTTAAAAAACACAACTTCCTCTTTAATTTGATACCCAATATGTGGCATTTGTAGCAAATAACACTAAAACTTAACATTGTAAATATAAAAAACAGAACAAACAACAGTACAGCTGCGTGAGAAAAAAATGTCCATTTCAGATGTGTTAAAGCCACCGTGACCTGGCCAGTCGTCCCTGCAGACTCTTCAGTGAGCTGTCCCCCAGAAAACAGCCTCCGCCTGTTGATTATGTGATGGTGATTATGTGATGATGAATTCACAATGTCTCTTTCCACCACACACGGTAGGTCAGTATCTCCCCCACAACACAATCTTACAGCTATCATAAGATTACAAATCTGAGGACGCTTTGTTGATTTACAGATGACATCACCTCTGAGAGCTGATTATTGAGAGATGGTACATTGGCTAGCATTATACAAGGAATCAGTGGCCAAGTGGCATGCCATCAAAGCCTCACCAGGATGCTGCCAATTTACCTTGCCTTTCTGCAGGCGCAGTAATGTTCTGGGTAAAGCCTGTCTTCAACTGTTGGGAACACTTACTCATATGTCCATTAAAGTCTGACAAGTCGCTGCAAGATGTGTTTTGTGCAGGAAAAATCACATATAACACACAAAGCAACAACAATGTGAGAGCAGCTCATAGCATATTGTCATACAGCACCATCTTGGATATTCGCAGAGGTCTATCCTTCATCATCAAGCAGCTGGAATGTGTTTTTGTGTGCGTGGATTGGCGCAGTGCACGTGTTTGCCAGTCCAGAGCATGAATATACTTTTGTATATTGGCCCAACAGTGTGTGTGTGTGTGTGTGTGTGTGTGTGTGTGTGTGTGTGTGTGTGTGTGTGTGTAGTTGTGTGCATGTGATTTGAGAAGTCTGTCAGTAATATGGACTATCCTGAAGATCACTTCATTAATCTACAGTGCTGTACATCCATCTCCTGGTTCCTGGCTCCTGTTTAATACTTGGGGTGTGTGCAGGTTGTCAGGATGCAGAGACACAGCATCCTGCTTCTAAAGGGAGTCCACAATAAGCAAGGGAGAGAGGAAGTGAGAGAATGAAGGAGAAAGAAAAGAGCAAAGGTCAAAGACAGAGTCAGAGTGAGCGTCAGGGAGAAAAGAAAGAAGAAAGATTGGGAAAAAAAGAGAGTCAGACAGAGCAGACAGATGGATAAACAGATAGATGAACGTAGACAACCTAAAGAGACAGAACTTAGCAAGAGATGACGGAGACAGAAGGATAACACAGACAGAGTGAGCAGGCAGGAGAAAAGGAGGGAGAACGCCAGCAGAGAGGGGAGAGACAGATGAGACGAGCTGAGAAAAGAGATGACATATTGCTGTATATAAAGGTGGCAACAGCTGGCATAGTCTGCTGTTGTCAGGGCCTTCATGGTGCCGGAACAGTAAAGTTCCCTGCCAATGCATCCTTGAATAGCCAGGGCTAAAGACAGACTGCCAATATAGCCTGCTGAACAGCCAGGGCTAAAGAAAGACCCAAACAGTGGAGCCATGCAGGAACACAGCCAGGGATTTGAAAGCAGAGGCAGTGGTGGAGAGTGGCTGTTGTGTTGGTCAGTGGAGGCCTCTGGGACGCCCTGCCAGGGACAATGTCACCTTAATATTAGCTAACAGCAGCACGTATGACACCATGCGTATACTCCCCTCACACCTGTCTCAGCCTCTCCCTCTCTATTCTCTGGAAGGACTGATCTGTGTGTCTGACATGCAACGGCTCATATGTCTTCATATTTATGTTTTCAATCTTTGAATGCATGTTATATAACTTGAACACAACATCTGTACACCTGTACATTGCACAAAGAATAGGATCCAGTTAGTATTAGCAGGCTTTCTTTTATGGGTCCAGCAGAGCACATTGTTAAATCCTGTGACCTCAGCACTAAATACACCACCTCGTGAATCGAATCCCGCACAGAATATTGTACAGTAACATCAGAGTAACTTGAAGCACTCATGTCAAGTCAATGAAATTGCCGCATTCTGTGGATTTGCTCATGAAATCGGAGCAGAGTGACTCTGTAATTACTCATATATTTACTTACAAGATACGTACATACAGCATATTGCTGGATTGACATTCTGGTAAAGAATATGACCCAAGTCCTGCATGTGCAGGAGTTGATGAGGAGTTGATTTTATTTTACAGATTAAAAAATAGTTTTCAATTATGAAATTGCAGTTAAATTACGGTGAGTTTGAGATTTGAGCAAACTGTCTTAACACAACCCTCAACTTGACTTTTCAGGGAACAGAAGGATTCAGAAAACTTTTGTAGCTTGCTAACTGTGTTGCATTGCTTTGTCCCGTGGACACAGCTGTGACATGTTCCTGGTGCGCTGTGCCCGCTGTAGCTCATCATGGCCATTCTAGACAATATTTGTGACCACACCAGGACTGTCGTGAGAATACATGGCTGCTCTATTTTTTACATAAGATGTGAGCCAAAACGGAGGCAATTTCATCACGTAGCATATTTACTCATGGTAGAACCATATAAGCAAAGGAAAAATGAGACCAAACCTGAGCACGTTAACAAAGTCTGGTGGGCAAAATGCTCCTGGTGGTTTTTAAATCCGTGTGGAGAACAGACCAAAAGTAATGTGGCAGAGATGTGGCCAGTGGGCTCTTGGCATTAGAGTAAACTGCTCTGTTGTAGGATTGATAATGTCTTTTAAATAAACTATGCAAACTTAACAACTGTCAGTTAGGAAAGAGGCCAACCAGCTCTGTCAGGTGACTGACATGATGGCATGATGGAAGTGGTCAGTACACTACCAGCCTTCTAGAACAAAAGGTACACTTTAAGTGCGTGTCCCTGCAGATACTGCATCGATCAAATTACCAACAGTGTCATTGTCAGTTGGACCCAAACTTTCAGACTGGAGAACACTAATGTAGGAGAGCCTGTAACAATTATTATCTGTGTATCCAAAGCCTGAAATATCATATTCCTCTGTGCCATAGAGCTCTATTGTTGCCCCAAACCTATTAAAAACACATCAGTGAGCCACATTGTTGCAGTGGATGACATTCATTCATTACCATGAACATACACACTGTAGTTTATTTTAACTCAATCCCACATACACCGTCCAGCTGCCCCAAATACTCAGTAGAGCATTAAATGTGTATTCCAGTATCCACAGATAAATACAGTCCCAAAGAAATTCACTTTCTTCTTGTCTGAGTAACGTTTTCTAAAAATGACAATGCCCAGCTGTTCAAGGACATGTTTTAACAGTGGTTTTCTGTTTTAATGACAAAAGGTTTCATCACCAGTCTCATTATTTTAACTCTATTGTTTATGTCTTTCTGTTTCATATTTGATTAAACTTGCCCCCTTATTCTCCAGTGTCAGTGACGGAGGGCAGCTGTGCTGACAGCAATGACAGTCATTATGTGGCTAATTTGGAGAGATATTCAGGCCAGACACTAAATGACCTGTATAATCTCCTTTTAGGAGAGTGTAGGATACACACCCATCACCATCAACAGAACTATGGTGGAGACAGCCAGCAGCTTCAAGTTGCAAGAGGTTCAAATCAGTGAAGACCTGGCGTGGACCCTTCGACACAAAGACAGTGACACAGCATCTCCTCTTCTTCTTCTGCAGGCTGAGTGGGCTTAACGTGGATCCAGAACCCTGCAACTGTTCTGCACCATTGAGAGTATCCTGACTGGATACATTATCACCCTTAACCTAAGGGCCTGCAGAGGGTGGTGATGTAGACATTCAGGATACGATAAAAAAATACAAAAAAAAACTGCACAGCATATTACCAGAATGAAGCTTCCCTTCATGGAGGACCTCTACACCCAGTGGTGCAGGAAGAAGGCCAACAGGATTATCAGAGAACCACCTCAGAGTCACCTCAGCCACAAACTGTTCTGTCTGTTACCAGCTGGCAGACGGTACTGCAGCATCCGGTCCTGCACCAGCAGGCTCAGAGACAGCTTCATCTCACAGGCCATAAAACTATTGAGCTTTCGTGCTCGTCGATATGACACTTTAAGAAGAGGAAGATTTACTTTATTAATCTCTCAATGGGGAAATTCTCTTTTCACTCGTGTTTTTGTATGTAGGCCTGAAATACAACCACACACACATAATGAAGTTTTATAACTAGGTTCAGGAACAAGGTCCACACCTTGGATCCATCCCATTTCCGTTTCACATGTACTTAAACACGCCTCATCCGTTCACTCCTTCTTCGATGCCATTTTCACAACCCCCCCCCCAAAACCCTCCTTCTTTTGTTATCTCTATCTTTTCTCTTCTCTCTTTCATTCGTACACCGGAACCATGGGGCTCTAACACATAGAGTTACGGAGAGACGGTCTCAACTCCCGGGTTCCATCCAGTCTTCCCGATACTGGTCAACCTCCATCCACCAACGACCCTGTTCTCTCTGACCTCCGACCTACGTCCCTGCATCCCCTCATCCCTTCATACCCTCGACACCTTCGGCCCTCAGTGCCTCACACCTCCGGCCCTCTGGCCCTCAGCACCTCACACCTCCGGCCGTCAGCACCACACACTTCCGGCCCTCCAGCCCTCAGCGCCTCATACCTCAGGCCTCAGCGCCTCATGCCTCCGGCCCTCACTGCCTCATGCCACCGCCCTCAGCGCCTCACCTGCCTCACTGCCTGCCTCCGGCCCTCAGCGCCTCATACCTCCGGCCCTCACTGCCTCATGCCTCCGGCCCTCAGCGCCTCATACCTCCGGCCCTCACTGCCTCATGCCTCCCGCCCTCAGCGCCTCATACCTCCGGGCCTCTGCGCCATCGAACCTCCAAACCTCCAAACCTCCATACCTTCGACCCTCCATACCGTCAACCCTCCATACCTCCATACCCTCGATCCTCCAAACTTCCATACCTTCGACCCTTCATCCCTCCATACCTTTGACCCTTCATCCCTCCATACCTTTGGCCCTTCATCCCTTCTTCTCTCCTAAAAGTCATCATCCCAGCACAACCTTTCCATCACTTGCAATAAACCCATCTAAACTTGAATCTCTTGGCGTGGTCCTTGTTAGTGAAATGAAGCTTTATAGACATGCAAATGTAGAGAGATGGTGAAGCAATGCACAGACACATAGTGGCACCCTAGAAGCAGTTAGGGGTTCAGTACCTTGCTCAAAGGCACCTCAGCGGTGCCCCAAGAGGTGAACTGCCACCTCTCCAGCTACCAGTGCACACTCTGAACTTTGCTCCATGCTGGACTTCAAGCTGCCGCCCTGCAGTTCCCCAAGCCAAGTCCCTACAACAGACCGCCTGGTCGCAGAGCATCTATGGATGTCACATTACATTTAACTACTTTACACAACTACCACACTATAGATACATATTCATTATATATATATATATATATACTGTACATTTACTACATAACTGCACAACCTGTTGACACACCAGTTTATAGACTACTCAACAAGGTAATGCAGTTGTGACCGGAGTATTTTATTTTATATCATCTTAAATATCTAGATTTTAGCTGCTGCACTACTTTGTCTTTGATTCTAAAAGAAGTTGTTCTAATTATATGATTTTATACATATTTTTATACATATCTGTAAGTGGACTTATTTCTAATGACTGCTGCGCAATAACCGTTGTTTGTATGAAAATAAAAAAACTTGAACTTTTAAAAAAAACTGTCCACATTTATCTTCTGAATGGTCGAAATGATGCTGCTGAAGTAGACAAAAGCAAAGTCCAATAAAGCCTTTACACCGTTGTGGAAGCATTTTATACTGGTTCACACTTGTACTAACATTAGCTAATTTGCCTCCAACCAGTCAGAGAGAGAATGATGGACAGCTGCATGTACGGTGTATAGAGAACATCACAGATATAGAGGAACAAAGATCATGGAGGAAGTGGAGAGGACAACTTCCTGAGAGCTTTCACATTAAAGGAAGGTCTGACTATATGAAACACTCACATAGTGTCACATAGTCAAGATCATTTACTGTGAGTCTGAGGAGCTCATATATTCATATATGAATACATTTAGCATTGCTCTTGCCAATAATTTTAACCAAACGGCATCCCCTGTGGCTTTGATGTGAAGTCAAAAACTGCTGTTCCTCTTGTTGTCCACTTGAGACTGGTTCCAGAAGTGAGTCAGTCTCCATATGTCCCTATGTTAAAATGTCAAACTTCACAGCAGAAATAAACATGTTTACAGCCTGGTACAAAAAACAGTTTTGGTCTCTGTAGCTAATTTCCCCGTTCATGACAACTGTACTGAGGGTGAATTTATATACAACTCACCTGCTCAAATTATATTAAGATTTAAAGTTCTGCTGAATTAAGAGTGTGGTCTGTTTGATCAACAGGTTGGTGCCATCACAGGTGGTGACCCAGGCTTCATTCAACTTGCCACACCACCACCCAGCCTCCACATCTTGCCCATTTCCGGATTAGCAGAGCCGACACACTGAGCTTCACGACTCTTCAGAAACCTGTGAGTGACATCACAGAGACCATGTCCATGTTTTTGACATTATCTGTGGTTTTAAGGTTAGCTTCCAGGTATGATAAATGAATAACACGGCCATATTTTAGAATATGGATGTTGCAAATGTCCAGCAGGTACATTCCTTGTGCTGCAAATGAATGAATTTGGAGCATTACTCCAACCTGAATGGAAATGTATCCCCTCCTGTCTGTTTCCTGGTCGTGTTGTCACTAAACTCACAACCTCAAATTGTTCCCCACAAATAAAAACGAGCATGTCACTGTTGTTGCTGCCACTGTCCCTCCACGTCTCCTCTCTGTCCCTTTTTTCTCCTTCACACACTTTTTAATTTTTCCTGCCACATTTCCCTATAACCAGCTATCAGATTAAATGGGACGTGTTTTGTAGAATGGGTGTGATGTGTTGAACAAGGCAACAGTGTGTGTGTGTCTGTGTCTATGTGGCTGCATCTGCGCCTGCCTGTATGTGTCTGTGCAAACTATAGATATGTGCCTGCGTGAGCGTGTGTGTGTGTGTGTGAGGGATGTCCTAGTGCACTACAGAGGTTATGAAAACGTCATTTTATCAACATTTTCTGACAGTAGAGCGGAGTGAATGCTGATGCATGCTGGCTGCTCTCTCTGCACAGAGGGCCTCTCATGGTGTGTATACAGAGAGTCGGTAAATGGTTGTGAAGGCTGATCTCTGCAGTTGTTGGAGGTGTGTGTCCTGTTGATGGAAACAGTCTGGATGAGCTGTCATGTGTTTGGTCAAATCTGTCCTTCTGAACGAAAAGAAGGTTTAGTGAGATATCTTTTGCAGTGGACAGCTGCATAGTTTGACAGAAGACAAATGAACATATGATAAAAGTAACTAGATGAGCATTGAAAAGGTAATTATCACAAAAAAGCGACGTCAGAAGAGTAGCTAAAACTGTACTTTTTTATATACATATATTCATCTGGATAATAAAATCTATATTTTTCAACAAGCCACAGCAGAGTACAAATCTCCGAGTGGAAGGAAGTCGATCCATCAGTGGATTTGATCCGTCCTCTTGTGTGTTTGCCCCAGTAGGAGGAAGAGTACCATACAATTGTCTGATTCTAGTCTTTAAAGAGACATTTTTCTTCCCAAACTTCATAAATATTCTGCAGTTTCTGTCCACTTTTTCTTGGCATCCTATCCAGATTGCCAATATTGCTGAATCCAGCAGTAAGAGCCGCTTTACATTCCCTAATGAGCATCAGCAGCACTGCTTCTCCCGTCCATAGCACCAAGCACACACACACAGACACACACGCACACTCAGTAACACATAAGATGTGCAAACACAAACACATGACTGTTAAGGAGGTGAGCATATTGATTGATTAATTCCTGTCTGAGCGACCCTGGGGTCTGAGTCGATATGCAGCTGATGATCAGGACTGGACGAGGCCTCGGCTCAGCCTCTTCAGCTCATAAACTCCCAGTGGAAACATCCTACCACAAAGACATGAGGGAGTCATTTCAACGCCACCCTTCCTTCCTGATTTGATTTTAATAGGGTCATTATCTTTCAGATTTTTCACTTTAAAGAAGAGGAACTAGATCATTTCTTTCAAATGTTTCACTCTTGAGTAAAAGCCTCCAGGAGTTGTTGAGAAGTATTGCGTTTCTTCTCTGTGGTCACCATGTAAATTAATCAACTGGAACTTTGCTAATGTCACATCTACATCACAATATGTTTGGGCCTGAAGTCACATAAACATTCGGTCTCTTAATACGTACGCAGTCAGCATTGTGCAGCTTAACATGGACTGTTTCTGTGAAACACAGTCAGTCCAATTAGAGTCTTCTACAGTTATACATGACAATATCATCTCAAATATGAATATTCAATCAAATCAAATCAAATTAGGTCTGAAGTTTTTGTCCCCAGCAACACAGTCATGTGATGATACTATACTCATGTCAGTGCGTGCAGGGAGAGAGCAGGACTGAAGGGTGTGTGAGAAAAGAGACTAAAGGGAATAAGGACTGTGTGTGTGTGTGTGTTGTCCAGAGAGGCGTGCATACAGGGTGAGAGGGCCAGTTATGAGAGCAGAAGAGGAAGGTGGTGTTGGTGAGGCTCTGATATCCGAACAGCTGTCAGCAATTTGGCTCCGCCACTCGTCCAGCTTTGAACAAATCTGCTTCAGCTGCTGAATTGCAAAGTGCATGTGTCAGTGGAGTGCGTGTGTGTGTGTTCACGTGCATCGGCATACAAATAGAATTTTTAAACCGTGCTTCAAAAGTAAATCCAAGGTCACCATATATATAAATATGTTTTATCTTTAAATGCATCTGTTCATGCAGAGCAGTTTTTACTGTGAACATGTTGGTCAGTATAAATAACATCAACAACATACTTGTCATGTTACTATGTTCCTGATCACATTATATTAGATGATTTTACTAAGATGACTGTTTGACAGAATTTCTTCAAATGATTTGCTTTTAAGAAGAATATGGACATCAGGAGAAGTTCTTTAAATTTTCTGGTAGAATTCCCACTCTGACTTTATCCCTTTAAAATGACTTCATCAAAGTCAACCTTTTCAACTTGGTAATTGTGTCACTCCGACTTTTGCTCCATAAAGTTTTATAATTCAATAGAGTCAACATAATAAAATAATTTATTTGCATCATACTGTGTGGATGATGATCATTTCATACTTTCTGAGTCAGCTTTGTTGTTAATATTTGATGTTTCCACTCCTTATGATTTACGTTCAGTGCCAAAAAAGCAACAATAGGCCCCTTACAGGATGTAGCAAAGCAGAAAGTGTGGAAGGTGGGGTGGGCGTCTTCTTTCTTTACTTCCTGTTTTCCTTCTTTGGTTCCTTCTTTCTTAACTCCCTGTTTTACATCATTCTTTCTTTACTACTTTACAGCCTTCGTTCCATACTTCTTCACTTCCTTGAATTCTGTGTCTGTTAAGTTCAGTGGTTGTGAAAACTTTCTCATATGGGTGCATGGGTGTAACAAACTGCTACTGCCTAAATGGCTGCATAGCACCTGTTACGTCTGAAAAATACCATAAGTTGTCCAGTTGGGCCTGATGATGTTATGTTGCGTTAGTGACAGGTTACTGTGCCTTTAAGAGTTTCACATTTTGCACGCTGTTGTCACT